>JAVLUX010000006.1:42355000-42762500 GCA_032164185.1 Moxostoma hubbsi
CTAGGCAGTTACCAGAGTGATACATATCAAGGCTACTTTCCATCCTGAGTGAAATAAGTCAACCCGGAAGTCTCTCAGATTTTCTGTTGCAGAGATATGTGATTTGTTACTTGGTTGCTAGGGTAATCACATCTGGTTGCTAGGCAGTTACCAGAGTGATACATATCAAGGCTACTTTCCATCCTGAGTGAAATAAGTGAAACAGGAAGTCTCTACGATTTTCTAGTGCAGATATATGTGATTTGTTACTTGGTTGCTAGGGTAACCCCGTCTGGTTGCTAGGCAGTTACCAGAGTGATACATATCAAGGCTACTTTCCATCCTGAGTGAAATAAGTGAAACAGGAAGTCTCTACGATTTTCTAGTGCAGATATATGTGATTTGTTACTTGGTTGCTAGGGTAACCCCATCTGGTTGCTAGGCAGTTACCAAAGTGATACTCATAAAGCTCCTTGCAATCCGGTGTGAAATATGTCAACCCCTAAGTCTCTACGAAGTTCTGGTTCAAAGATATGTGATTTATTACTTGGTTGCTAGGGTAACCCTGTCTGGTTGCTATGCAGTTACCAGGGTGATAACTTGTCAAGCCTCCTTTCCATCCTGAGTGAATAAAGTCAACCCGCAAGTCTGTATGATTTTCTGGTGCTGAGATATGTGATTTGTTATTTGGTTGCTAGGGTAACCCTGTCTGGTTGCTATGCAGTTACCAGGGTGATACTTATCAAGCCTCCTTTCCATCCTGAGTGAATTAAGTCAACCCAGATGTCTCTACGATTTTCTGGTGCAGAAATATATGATTTGTTAGTTGGTTGCTAGGGTAACCCCATCTGGTTGCTAGGCAGTTACCAAGGTGATACTCATAAGGCTCCTTGCAATCCTGTGTGAAATATGTCAACCCCTAAGTCTCTACGATGTTCTGGTTCAAAGATATGTGATTTGTTACTTGGTTGCTAGGGTAACCACATCTGGTTGCTAGGCAGTTACCAGAGTGATACATATCAAGGCTACTTTCCATCCTGAGTGAAATAAGTCAACCCGGAAGTCTCTCTGATTTTCTGTTGCAGAGATATGTGATTTGTTACTTGGTTGCTAGGGTAATCACATCTGGTTGCTAGGCAGTTACCAGAGTGATACATATCAAGGCTACTTTCCATCCTGAGTGAAATAAGTGAAACAGGAAGTCTCTATGAATTTCTGGTGCAGAGATATGTGATTTGTTATTTGGTTGCTAGGGTAACCCCATCTGGTTGATAGGCAGTTACCAGGGTGATACTTATCAAGCCTCCTTTCCATACTGAGTGAATCAAGTCAACCTGGAAGCTACTATATTGTGGCTATGAAGATTTTAGGTCATTACTTATTGGCTGCTTGATAAAAGAAATCCTCTGAGGGAGAGAGAGAGGGAGAGACGCAGGGCTGACAGGCCCTTTTTTGTCTGTGTGTGTGAAAACGTCAGTTGAGATTTAAATTTCTGAACATTCCGCAATGTTAAGTCAATGGGAGTTTTTCCGAGTTTTGATCGTCATTTTTAGGAAAACCGTAAGTCCGATCAGTTAGAAAAGATATAGCACACTATTCGGGATTAGTCTGAAGGTCTGTGCCGAGTTTGGTGCATGTAGCTTAAAAGCTCTAGGAGGAGTTACATTTAGAAATTTAGTCTCAGAATAATAATAATAATAATAATAAGTTTAAATAGGATTTCAGTAAGTTGGCTTTCTCAAGCCAACCTAATAACTAGATTAAAAAGTTTGAGTACAAACTTTAGGTTGGCTTGAGAAAGCCTAGCATAAAGTTTGATGTAGTTGTAAAAGTTTGAAGATTTACGGTTTCTAGTTTGATGTAATTATAAGTAGTAGTTTTCAAAGTTCAAAGTTTAGAGATTATAAAACCATTCAGTCTATCAAATAGATTAGATAGATAGATAGATAGATAGATAGATAGATAGATAGATAGATAGATAGATAGATAGATAGATAGATAGATATTGACCCTCAGATAGATAGATAGATATTGACCCTCAGATAGATAGATAGATAGATAGATAGATAGATAGATAGATAGATAGAGTATGACCCATAGATAGATAGATAGATAGATAGATAGATATTGACCCTCAGATAGATAGATAGATAGATAGATAGATAGATAGATAGATAGATAGATAGATAGTTATTGACCATCAGATAGATATATAGATAGATTGTTATTGACCATCAGATAGATAGATAGATAGATAGATAGATAGATAGATAGATAGATAGATAGATAGACAGATATTGACCATTAGATAGATAGATAGATAGATAGATATTGATCCTCAGATAGATAGATAGATATTGACCCTCAGATAGATAGATAGATAGATAGATAGATAGAAAGATAGAAAGATAGATTGATAGTCATTGACCCTTAGATAGATAGATAGATATTGACCGTCAGATTTATAGATAGATAGATAGTCATTGACCCTGAGATATAGATAGATAGAGTATGAACCACAGATAGGTAGATAGATAGATAGATAGATAGTTATTGACCCGCAGATAGCTAGATAGATAGATAGATAGATATTGACCCTCAGATAGATAGATAGATAGATAGATAGTCATTGACCCTTAGATAGATAGATATTGACCGTCAGATATATAGATAGACAGATAGTCATTGACCCTGAGATATAGATAGATAGAGTATGACCCACAGATAGATAGATAGATAGATAGTTATTGACCCGCAGATAGTTAGATAGATAGATAGATAGATATTGACCCTCAGATAGATAGATAGATAGATATTGACCATCAGATAGATAGATAGATAGATAGATAGATATATCATTTTTTACTTGGTTGCTAGGGTAACCCAATCTGGTTGCTAGGCAGTTTCCAGGGTGATCCTTATCAAGCCTCCTTTTCATTCTGAGTGAATAAAGTCAACCCGGAAGTCTCTATGATTTTCTGTTGCATAGATATGTGATTTGTTACTTGGTTGCTAGGGTAACCATATCTGGTTGATAGGCAGTTACCAGAGTGATATATATCAAGGCTACTTTCCATCTTGAGTGAAATAAGTGAAACAGGATGTCTCTATGATTTTCTGGTGCAGAGATATGTGACTTGTTACTTGGTTGCTAGGGTAAACACATCTGGTTACTTGGCAGTTACCAAAGTGATACTCATAAGGCTCCTTGCAATCCTGTGTGAAATATGTCAACCCCTAAGTCTCTACGATGTTCTGGTTCAAAGATATGTGATTTGTTACTTGGTTGCTAAGGTAACCCTGTCTGGTTGCTATGCAGTTACCAGGGTGATACATATCAAGGCTACTTTCCATCCTGAGTGAAATAAGTGAAACAGGTAGTCTCTACGATATACTGGTGCAGATATATGTGATTTGTTACTTGGTTGCTAGGGTAACCCCGTCTGGTTGCTAGGCAGTTACCAGAGTGATACATATCAAGGCTACTTTCCATCCTGAGTGAATCAAGTCAACCCGGAAGTCTCTATGATTTTCTGATGCAGAGATATGTGATTTGTTACTTGGTTGCTAGGGTAATCACATCTGGTTGCTAGGCGGTTACCAGAGTGATACATATCAAGGCTACTTTCCATCCTGAGTGAAATAAGTCAACCCGGAAGTCTCTCTGATTTTCTGTTGCAGAGATATGTGATTTGTTACTTGGTTGCTAGGGTAATCACATCTGGTTGCTAGGCAGTTACCAGAGTGATACATATCAAGGCTACTTTCCATCCTGAGTGAAATAAGTGAAACAGGAAGTCTCTATGATTTTCTGGTGCAGATATATGTGATTTGTTACTTGGTTGCTAGGGTAACCCAGTCTGGTTGCTAGGCAGTTACCAGAGTGATACATATCAAGGCTCCTTGCAATCCTGTGTGAAATATGTTAACCCCTAAGTCTCTACGATGTTCTGGTTCAAAGATATGTGATTTGTTACTTGGTTGCTAGGGTAATCGCATCTGGTTGCTAGGCAGTTACCAGAGGGATACATATCAAGGCTACTTTCCATCCTGAGTGAAATAAGTGAAACAGGAAGTCTCTATGATTTTCTGGTGCAGAGATATGTGATTTGTTACTTGGTTGCTAGGGTAAACACATCTGGTTGCTAGGCAGTTACCAAAGTGATACTCATAAGGCTCCTTGCAATCCTGTGTGAAATATGTCAACCCCTAAGTGTCTACGATGTTCTGGTTCAAAGATATGTGATTTGTTACTTGGTTGCTAAGGTAACCCTGTCTGGTTGCTATGCAGTTACCAGAGTGATACATATCAAGGCTACTTTCCATCCTGAGTGAAATAAGTGAAACAGGTAGTCTCTACGATTTTCTGGTGCAGAGATATGTGATTTGTTACTTGGTTGCTAGGGTAACCCCGTCTGGTTGCTAGGCAGTTACCAGAGTGATACATATCAAGGCTACTTTCCATCCTGAGTGAATTAAGTCAACCTGGAAGTCTCTATGATTTTCTGTTGCAGAGATATGTGATTTGTTACTTGGTTGCTAGGGTAATCACATCTGGTTGCTAGGCAGTTACCAGAGTGATACATATCAAGGCTGCTTTCCATCCTGAGTGAAATAAGTCAACCCGGAAGTCTCTTTGATTTTCTGTTGCAGAGATATGTGATTTGTTACTTGGTTGCTAGGGTAACCCCATCTGGTTGCTAGGCAGTTACCAGAGTGATACATATCAAGGCTACTTTCCATCCTGAGTGAAATAAGTGAAACAGGAAGTCTGTATGATTTTCTGGTGCAGAGATATGTGATTTGTTACTTGGTTGCTAGGGTAACCCCATCTGGTTGCTAGGCAGTTACCAGAGTGATACATATCAAGGCTACTTTCCATCCTGAGTGAAATAAGTGAAACAGGATGTCTGTATGATTTTCTGGTGCAGAAATATGTGATTTGTTATTTGGTTGCTAGGGTAACCCTGTCTGGTTGCTATGCAGTTACCAGGGTGATACTTATCAAGCCTCCTTTCCATACTGAGTGAATCAAGTCAACCTGGAAGCTACTATACTGTGGCTATGAAGATTTTAGGTCATTACTTATTGGCTGCTTGATAAAAGAAATCCTCTGAGGGAGAGAGAGAGGGAGAGACGCAGGGCTGACAGGCCCTTTTTCGTCTGTGTGTGTGAAAACGTCAGTTGGGATTTAAATTTCTGAACATTCCGCAATGTTAATCAATGGGAGTTTTTCCGAGTTTTGATCGTCATTTTTAGGAAAACCGTAAGTCCGATCAGTTAGAAAAGATATAGCACACTATTCGGGATTAGTCTGAAGGTCTGTGCCGAGTTTGGTGCATGTAGCTTAAAAGCTCTAGGAGGAGTTACATTTAGAAATTTAGTCTCAGAATAATAATAATAACTAGATTAAAAAGTTTGAGTACAAACTTTAGGTTGGCTTGAGAAAGCCTAGCATAAAGTTTGATGTAGTTGTAAAAGTTTGAAGATTTACGGTTTCTAGTTTGATGTAATTATAAGTAGTAGTTTTCAAAGTTCAAAGTTTAGAGATTATAAAACCATTCAGTCTATCAAATAGATTAGATAGATAGATAGATAGATAGATAGATAGATAGATAGATAGATAGATAGATATTGACCCTCAGATAGATAGATAGATATTGACCCTCAGATAGATAGATAGATAGATAGATAGATAGATAGATAGATAGATAGATAGATAGAGTATGACCCATAGATAGATAGATAGATAGATAGATAGATATTGACCCTCAGATAGATAGATAGATAGATAGATAGATAGATAGATAGATAGATAGATAGATAGATAGATAGATAGTTATTGACCATCAGATAGATATATAGATAGATTGTTATTGACCATCAGATAGATAGATAGATAGATAGATAGATAGATAGATAGATAGACAGATATTGACCATTAGATAGATAGATAGATAGATAGATATTGATCCTCAGATAGATAGATAGATATTGACCCTCAGATAGATAGATAGATAGATAGATAGATAGAAAGATAGAAAGATAGATTGATAGTCATTGACCCTTAGATAGATAGATAGATATTGACCGTCAGATTTATAGATAGATAGATAGTCATTGACCCTGAGATATAGATAGATAGAGTATGAACCACAGATAGGTAGATAGATAGATAGATAGATAGTTATTGACCCGCAGATGGCTAGATAGATAGATAGATAGATATTGACCCTCAGATAGATAGATAGATAGATAGATAGTCATTGACCCTTAGATAGATAGATATTGACCGTCAGATATATAGATAGACAGATAGTCATTGACCCTGAGATATAGATAGATAGAGTATGACCCACAGATAGATAGATAGATAGATAGTTATTGACCCGCAGATAGTTAGATAGATAGATAGATAGATATTGACCCTCAGATAGATAGATAGATAGATATTGACCATCAGATAGATAGATAGATAGATAGATAGATATATCATTTTTTACTTGGTTGCTAGGGTAACCCAATCTGGTTGCTAGGCAGTTTCCAGGGTGATCCTTATCAAGCCTCCTTTTCATTCTGAGTGAATAAAGTCAACCCGGAAGTCTCTATGATTTTCTGTTGCATAGATATGTGATTTGTTACTTGGTTGCTAGGGTAACCATATCTGGTTGATAGGCAGTTACCAGAGTGATATATATCAAGGCTACTTTCCATCTTGAGTGAAATAAGTGAAACAGGATGTCTCTATGATTTTCTGGTGCAGAGATATGTGACTTGTTACTTGGTTGCTAGGGTAAACACATCTGGTTACTAGGCAGTTACCAAAGTGATACTCATAAGGCTCCTTGCAATCCTGTGTGAAATATGTCAACCCCTAAGTCTCTACGATGTTCTGGTTCAAAGATATGTGATTTGTTACTTGGTTGCTAAGGTAACCCTGTCTGGTTGCTATGCAGTTACCAGGGTGATACATATCAAGGCTACTTTCCATCCTGAGTGAAATAAGTGAAACAGGTAGTCTCTACGATATACTGGTGCAGATATATGTGATTTGTTACTTGGTTGCTAGGGTAACCCCGTCTGGTTGCTAGGCAGTTACCAGAGTGATACATATCAAGGCTACTTTCCATCCTGAGTGAATCAAGTCAACCCGGAAGTCTCTATGATTTTCTGATGCAGAGATATGTGATTTGTTACTTGGTTGCTAGGGTAATCACATCTGGTTGCTAGGCGGTTACCAGAGTGATACATATCAAGGCTACTTTCCATCCTGAGTGAAATAAGTCAACCCGGAAGTCTCTCTGATTTTCTGTTGCAGAGATATGTGATTTGTTACTTGGTTGCTAGGGTAATCACATCTGGTTGCTAGGCAGTTACCAGAGTGATACATATCAAGGCTACTTTCCATCCTGAGTGAAATAAGTGAAACAGGAAGTCTCTATGATTTTCTGGTGCAGATATATGTGATTTGTTACTTGGTTGCTAGGGTAACCCAGTCTGGTTGCTAGGCAGTTACCAGAGTGATACATATCAAGGCTCCTTGCAATCCTGTGTGAAATATGTTAACCCCTAAGTCTCTACGATGTTCTGGTTCAAAGATATGTGATTTGTTACTTGGTTGCTAGGGTAATCGCATCTGGTTGCTAGGCAGTTACCAGAGGGATACATATCAAGGCTACTTTCCATCCTGAGTGAAATAAGTGAAACAGGAAGTCTCTATGATTTTCTGGTGCAGAGATATGTGATTTGTTACTTGGTTGCTAGGGTAAACACATCTGGTTGCTAGGCAGTTACCAAAGTGATACTCATAAGGCTCCTTGCAATCCTGTGTGAAATATGTCAACCCCTAAGTGTCTACGATGTTCTGGTTCAAAGATATGTGATTTGTTACTTGGTTGCTAAGGTAACCCTGTCTGGTTGCTATGCAGTTACCAGAGTGATACATATCAAGGCTACTTTCCATCCTGAGTGAAATAAGTGAAACAGGTAGTCTCTACGATTTTCTGGTGCAGAGATATGTGATTTGTTACTTGGTTGCTAGGGTAACCCCGTCTGGTTGCTAGGCAGTTACCAGAGTGATACATATCAAGGCTACTTTCCATCCTGAGTGAATTAAGTCAACCTGGAAGTCTCTATGATTTTCTGTTGCAGAGATATGTGATTTGTTACTTGGTTGCTAGGGTAATCACATCTGGTTGCTAGGCAGTTACCAGAGTGATACATATCAAGGCTGCTTTCCATCCTGAGTGAAATAAGTCAACCCGGAAGTCTCTTTGATTTTCTGTTGCAGAGATATGTGATTTGTTACTTGGTTGCTAGGGTAACCCCATCTGGTTGCTAGGCAGTTACCAGAGTGATACATATCAAGGCTACTTTCCATCCTGAGTGAAATAAGTGAAACAGGAAGTCTGTATGATTTTCTGGTGCAGAGATATGTGATTTGTTACTTGGTTGCTAGGGTAACCCCATCTGGTTGCTAGGCAGTTACCAGAGTGATACATATCAAGGCTACTTTCCATCCTGAGTGAAATAAGTGAAACAGGATGTCTGTATGATTTTCTGGTGCAGAAATATGTGATTTGTTATTTGGTTGCTAGGGTAACCCTGTCTGGTTGCTATGCAGTTACCAGGGTGATACTTATCAAGCCTCCTTTCCATACTGAGTGAATCAAGTCAACCTGGAAGCTACTATACTGTGGCTATGAAGATTTTAGGTCATTACTTATTGGCTGCTTGATAAAAGAAATCCTCTGAGGGAGAGAGAGAGGGAGAGACGCAGGGCTGACAGGCCCTTTTTCGTCTGTGTGTGTGAAAACGTCAGTTGGGATTTAAATTTCTGAACATTCCGCAATGTTAATCAATGGGAGTTTTTCCGAGTTTTGATCGTCATTTTTAGGAAAACCGTAAGTCCGATCAGTTAGAAAAGATATAGCACACTATTCGGGATTAGTCTGAAGGTCTGTGCCGAGTTTGGTGCATGTAGCTTAAAAGCTCTAGGAGGAGTTACATTTAGAAATTTAGTCTCAGAATAATAATAATAACTAGATTAAAAAGTTTGAGTACAAACTTTAGGTTGGCTTGAGAAAGCCTAGCATGAAAGTAGTTGTAAAAGTTTGAAGATTTAAGGTTTTTATGTTGATGTAATTATAAGTATTAGTAGTTATCAAAGTTCAAAGTTTAAAGATTATAAGACCATTCAGTCTATCAAATAGATTAGATAGATAGATAGATATTGACCCTCAGAGAGAGAGATAGATAGATAGATAGACAGATATTGACCCTCAGATAGATAGATAGATAGATCGATAGATAGATAGATATTGACCCTCAGATAGATAGATAGATAGATAGATACCCTCAGATAGATAGATAGATAGATAGATAGATAGATAGATAGATAGATAGATAGATAGATAGATAGATAGATAGATAGAGACCCTCAGATAGATAGCTAGATAGCTAGATAGATATATAGATAGATAGATAGATAGAGACCCTCATAGATAGATAGATAGATAGATATTGACCCTCAGATAGATAGATAGATAGATAGATAGATAGATAGATAGATACATAGATAGATATTGACCCATAGATAGATAGATAGATAGATAGATATTAACCCTCAGATAGATAGATAGTTCGAAAGATAGATATAGATAGATTGATAAATAGACAGACAGACAGACAGATACATAGATAGATAGATCCTTGCTACCCTGAGTCCCATGAACAAAACCAGAAGTCTTTATGTTGTTCTGGTGCAGAGATATGTAATTTGTTACTTGGTTGCTAGGGTAACCCCATCTGGTTGCTAAGCAGTAACCAGTGTGATACAATACATGGCTCCTTTCCGTCCTGAGTGAAATAAGTCAACAAGGAAGTCTCTACGATTTTCTGTTGCAGATATATGTGATTTGTTACTTGGTTGCTAGGCTATCCCCATCTGGTTGCTAGGCAGTTACCAAAGTGTTACTCATAAGGCTCCTTGCAATCCTGAGTGAAATATGTCAACCCCTAAGTCTCTACGATGTTCTGGTTCAAAGATATGTGAATTGTTACTTGGTTGCTAGGGTAACCCTGTCTGGTTGCTATGCAGTTACCAGGGTGATACTTATCAAGCCTCCTTTCCATCTTGAGTGAATAGTCAACCCGCAAGTCTGTATGATTTAATGGTGCAGAGATATGTGATTTGTTATTTGGTTGCTAGGGTAACCCTGTCTGGTTGCTATGCAGTTACCAGGGTGATACTTATCAAGCCTCCTTTCCATCCTCAGTGAATTAAGTCAACCCAGATGTCTCTACGATTTTCTGGAGCAGAAATATATGATTTGTTACTTGGTTGCTAGGGTAACCCAATCTGGTTGCTAGGCAGTTACCAGAGTGATGCATATCAAGACTACTTTCCATTCTGAGTGAAATAAGTCAAACAGGAAGTCTCTACGATTTTCTGGTGCAGAGATATGTGATTTGTTACTTGGTTGATAGGGTAACCCCATCTGGTTGCTAGGCAGTTACCAAAGTGATACTCATAAGGCTCCTTGCAATCCTGTGTGAAATATGTCAACCCCTAAGTCTCTACGAAGTTCTGGTTCAAAGATATGTGACATATTACTTGGTTGCTAGGGTAACCCTGTCTGGTTGCTATGCAGTTACCAGGGTGATAACTTGTCAAGCCTCCTTTCCATCCTGAGTGAATAAAGTCAACCCGCAAGTCTGTATGATTTTCTGGTGCAGAGATGTGTGATTTGTTATTTGGTTGCTAGGGTAATCCTGTCTGGTTGCTATGCAGTTACCAGGGTGATACTTATCAAGCCTCCTTTCCATCCTGAGTGAATTAAGTCAACCCAGATGTCTCTACGATTTTCTGGAGCAGAAATATATGATTTGTTACTTGGTTGCTAGGGTAACCCAATCTGGTTGCTAGGCAGTTACCAGAGTGATGCATATCAAGACTACTTTCCATTCTGAGTGAAATAAGTCAAACAGGAAGTCTCTACGATTTTCTGGTGCAGAGATATGTGATTTGTTACTTGGTTGATAGGGTAACCCCATCTGGTTGCTAGGCAGTTACCAAAGTGATACTCATAAGGCTCCTTGCAATCCTGTGTGAAATAT
This sequence comes from Moxostoma hubbsi, assembly GCA_032164185.1. NCBI lineage: Eukaryota > Metazoa > Chordata > Actinopteri > Cypriniformes > Catostomidae > Moxostoma > Moxostoma hubbsi. The sequence goes on from JAVLUX010000006.1 coordinate 42,366,098, forward strand.
GTCAACCCCTAAGTCTCTACGAAGTTCTGGTTCAAAGATATGTGACATATTACTTGGTTGCTAGGGTAACCCTGTCTGGTTGCTATGCAGTTACCAGGGTGATAACTTGTCAAGCCTCCTTTCCATCCTGAGTGAATAAAGTCAACCCGCAAGTCTGTATGATTTTCTGGTGCAGAGATGTGTGATTTGTTATTTGGTTGCTAGGGTAATCCTGTCTGGTTGCTATGCAGTTACCAGGGTGATACTTATCAAGCCTCCTTTCCATCCTGAGTGAATTAAGTCAACCCAGATGTCTCTACGATTTTCTGGAGCAGAAATATATGATTTGTTACTTGGTTGCTAGGGTAACCCAATCTGGTTGCTAGGCAGTTACCAGAGTGATGCATATCAAGGCTACTTTCCATCCTGAGTGAAATAAGTGAAACAGGAAGTCTCTATGATTTTCTGGTGCAGAGATATTTGATTTGTTAGTTGGTTGCTAGGGTAACCCAATCTGGTTGCTAGGCAGTTACCAAGGTGATACTCATAAGGCTCCTTGCAATCCTGTGTGAAATATGTCAACCCCTAAGTCTCTACGATGTTCTGGTTCAAAGATATGTGATTTGTTACTTGGTTGCTAGGGTAACCACATCTGGTTGCTAGGCAGTTACCAGAGTGATACATATCAAGCCTCCTTTCCATCTTGAGTGAAATAAGTGAAACAGGAAGTCTCTACGATTTTCTGGTGCAAAGATATGTGATTTGTTACTTGGTTGCTAGGGTAACCACATCTGGTTGCTAGGCAGTTACCAAAGTGATACTCATAAGGCCCCTTGCAATCCTGTGTGAAATATGTCAACCCCTAAGTCTCTACCATGTTCTGGTTCAAAGATATGTGATTTGTTACTTGGTTGCTAGGGTAACCACATCTGGTTACTAGGCAGTTACCAGAGTGATACATATCAAGGCTACTTTTCATCCTGATCGAAATAAGTGAAACAGGAAGTCTGTATGATTTTCTGGTGCAGAGATATGTGATTTGTTATTTGGTTGCTAGGGTAACCCTGTCTGGTTGCTATGCAGTTACCAGGGTGATACTTATCAAGCCTCCTTTCCATACTGAGTGAATCAAGTCAACCTGGAAGCTACTTTACTGTGGCTATGAAGATTTTAGGTCATTACTTATTGACTGCTTGATAAAAGAAATCCTCTGAGGGAGAGAGAGAGGGAGAGACGCAGTGCTGACAGGCCCTTTTTTGTCTGTGTGTGTGAAAACGTCAGTTGGGATTTAAATTTCTGAACATTCCGCAATGTTAAGTCAATGGGAGTTTTTCCGAGTTTTGATCGTCATTTTTAGGAAAACCGTAAGTCCGATCAGTTAGAAAAGATATAGCACACTATTCGGGATTAGTCTGAAGTTCTGTGCCGAGTTTGGTGCATGTAGCTTAAAAGCTCTAGGAGGAGATAGATTTAGAAATTTAGTCTCAGAATAATAATAATAATAATAACTAGATTAAAAAGTTTGAGTACAAACTTTAGGTTGGCTTGAGAAAGCCTAGCATAAAGTTTGAAGTAGCTTTAAAAGTTTGAAGATTTAAGGTTTTTAGTTTGATGTAATTATTAGTAGTTTTCAATGTTCAAAGTTTAGAGATTATAAAACTATTCAGTATATCAAATAGATAGATAGATAGATAGATAGATAGATAGATAGATAGATATTGACCCTCAGATAGATAGATAGATAGATAGATAGATAGATAGAGTATGATTGATAGATAGATAGATAGATAGATAGATAGATAGATAGATAGATAGATAGATAGATAGATAGATAGTTATTGACCCTCAGATAGATAGATAGATAGATAGATAGATAGATACCGTAGATAGATAGATAGTTATTGACCCTCAGATAGATAGATAGATATTGACCCTCAGATAGATAGATAGATAGATAGATAGATAGATAGATAGTTATTGACCCTCAGATAGATAGATAGATAGATAGATAGATAGATAGATAGTTATTGACCCTCAGATAGATAGATAGATAGATAGATAGATAGATAGATAGATAGATATTGACCCTCAGATAGAAAGATTGATAGATAGATAGATATTGACCCTCAGATAGATAGATAGATAGAGACCCTCAGATAGATAGATAGATAGATAGATATTAACCCTCAGATAGATAGATAGTTCGAAAGATAGATATAGATAGATTGATAAATAGACAGACAGACATACAGATAGATAGATAGATCCTTGCAACCCTGAGTCCCATGAACAAAACCAGAAGTCTTTATGTTGTTCTGGTGCAGAGATATGTAATTTGTTACTTGGTTGCTAGGGTAACCCTATCTGGTTGCTAGGCAGTTACCAGAGTAATACATATCAAGGCTACTTTCCATCATGAGTGAAATAAGTCAACCTGGAAGTCTCTACGATTTTCTGTTAAATAGATATGTGATTTGTTACTTGGTTGCTAGGCTATCCCCATCTGGTTGCTAGGTAGTTACCAAAGTGTTACTCATAAGGCTCCTTGCAATCCTGAGTGAAATATGTCAACCCCTAAGTCTCTACGATGTTCTGGTTCAAAGATATGTGAATTGTTACTTGGTTGCTAGGGTAACCCTGTCTGGTTGCTATGCAGTTACCAGTGTGATACTTATCAAGCCTCCTTTCCATCTTGAGTGAATAAAGTCAACCCGCAAGTCTGTATGATTTAATGGTGCAGAGATATGTGATTTGTTATTTGGTTGCTAGGGTAACCCTGTCTGGTTGCTATGCAGTTACCAGGGTGATCCTTATCAAGCCTCCTTTCCATCCTGAGTGAATTAAGTCAACCCAGATGTCTCTACGGTTTTCTGGAGCAGAAATATATGATTTGTTACTTGGTTGCTAGGGTAACCCAATCTGGTTGCTAGGCAGTTACCAGAGTGATGCATATCAAGGCTACTTTCCATCCTGAGTGAAATAAGTGAAACAGGAAGTCTCTACGATTTTCTGGTGCAGAGATATGTGATTTGTAACTTGGTTGCTAGGGTAACCCCATCTGGTTGCTAGGCAGTTACCAAAGTGATACTCATAAGGCTCCTTGCAATCCTGAGTGAAATATGTCAACCCCTAAGTCTCTACGATGTTCTGGTTCAAAGATATGTGATTTGTTACTTGGTTGCTAGGGTAACCATATCTGGTTGCTATGCAGTTACCAGGGTGATCCTTATCAAGCCTCCTTTCCATCCTGAGTGAATTAAGTCAACCCAGATGTCTCTACGGTTTTCTGGAGCAGAAATATATGATTTGTTACTTGGTTGCTAGGGTAACCCAATCTGGTTGCTAGGCAGTTACCAGAGTGATGCATATCAAGGCTACTTTCCATCCTGAGTGAAATAAGTGAAACAGGAAGTCTCTACGATTTTCTGGTGCAGAGATATGTGATTTGTAACTTGGTTGCTAGGGTAACCCCATCTGGTTGCTAGGCAGTTACCAAAGTGATACTCATAAGGCTCCTTGCAATCCTGAGTGAAATATGTCAACCCCTAAGTCTCTACGATGTTCTGGTTCAAAGATATGTGATTTGTTACTTGGTTGCTAGGGTAACCATATCTGGTTGCTATGCAGTAACCAGGGTGATACATATCAAGCCTCCTTTCCATCATGAGTGAATAAAGTCAACCCGCAAGTCTGTATGATTTAATGGTGCAGAGATATGTGATTTGTTATTTGGTTGCTAGGGTAACCCTGTCTGGTTGCTATGCAGTTACCAGGGTGATCCTTATCAAGCCTCCTTTCCATCCTGAGTGAATTAAGTCAACCCAGATGTCTCTACGGTTTTCTGGAGCAGAAATATATGATTTGTTACTTGGTTGCTAGGGTAACCCAATCTGGTTGCTAGGCAGTTACCAGAGTGATGCATATCAAGGCTACTTTCCATCCTGAGTGAAATAAGTGAAACAGGAAGTCTCTACGATTTTCTGGTGCAGAGATATGTGATTTGTAACTTGGTTGCTAGGGTAACCCCATCTGGTTGCTAGGCAGTTACCAAAGTGATACTCATAAGGCTCCTTGCAATCCTGAGTGAAATATATCAACCCCTAAGTCTCTACGATGTTCTGGTTCAAAGATATGTGATTTGTTATTTGGTTGCTAGGGTAACCCTGTCTGGTTGCTATGCAGTTACCAGGGTGATAGCTTGTCAAGCCTCCTTTCCATCCTGAGTGAATTAAGTCAACCCGGATGTCTGTATGAATTTCTGGTGCAGAGATATGTGATTTGTTATTTGGTTGTTAGGGTAACCCTGTCTGGTTGCTATGCAGTTACCAGGGTGATGCATATCAAGGCTACTTTCCATCCTGTGTGAAATATGTCAACCCCCAAGTCTCTACGATGTTCTGGTTCAAAGATATGTGATTTGTTACTTGGTTGCTAGGGTAACCACATCTGGTTGCTAGGCAGTTACCAGAGTGATACATATCAAGCCTCCTTTCCATCCTGAGTGAAATAAGTGAAACAGGAAGTCTCTACGATTTTCTGGTGCAAAGATATGTGATTTGTTACTTGGTTGCTAGGGTAACCCCATCTGGTTGCTAGGCAGTTACCAAGGTGTCAGCCAACAGTGCTCCTTGCCATCCTGAGTGAAATAAGTCAACCCGGAAGTCTCTGTGATTTTCTAGTACAAAGATATGTGATTTGTTTCTTGGTTGCTAGGGTAACCCCATCTGGTCGCTAGGCAGTTACCAAGGTGACAGCCAACAATGCTCCTTGCAATCCTGAGTGAAATAAGTCAACCCGTAAGTCTCTGTGATTTTCTTGTGCAGAGATATGTGATTTGTTACTTGGTTGCTAAGGTAACCCCATCTGGTTGCTAGGCAGTTACCAAGGTGACAGGCAACAATGCTCCTTGCCATCCTGAGTGAAATAAGTCAACCCGGAAGTCTCTACGTCATTCTGATCCTAAGATACACATCTTAGTGATTTTGAATGGATGTCAATGGTTCTTTGTTGCTAGGGTGCTTTAAATGGTTGCTAGGGCATGGCTAAGTAGTTCACATGATGAAAGCTGAAGACTGATTACTCACCCAATGAAAACAAAGCAACTATCATGTCTCTAGGACATTCTGATCTGAAGATATCTTACTGTAAATGAAATCAATAAATGTGGTTGCTAGGGTGCTCTAAATTGTTGCTAGGGAGTGGCTTGGCAGCTGCCAATGATGAATCTCCAAAGGCTGCTTGTCAATATGAATGATATAAACCAACTCCCATGCTTCTGTGACATTCAGAATGGAAGATATCTCTCTTTGGATTTTGGTTGCTAAGGTGCTCGAAAATGGTTGCTAGGGAGGGGCTAGGAAGTGTTGAGGGGATTCATGATTGGCTGTTTTACTGCCCTAAGTCAAACGAGACCACCCTCGTGTTTCTATGATAATTCAGTCCGGAGAAATCCCTTTGATCTTTTTCAAAGGAAGTCTATGGGAATTGTTGCTAAGGTGCTGTAAATGGTTGCTAGGGCATGGCTTGATTGCTTCACAATGATCCTGAGAGACTGATTGGTCGTCTGAGTAAAATGAGCCCGCCCCCTTGTCTGTAAGACACTGTGATCCAGAGTTATGTTCAATACAAAATCTACCATAGACTTAACATTGGGGCAAATTTGGGCAGCTCCTGCCCCCCAGGGGTGCAACTTTTACCCCATTGTGAGGTATGTTCTCACAGAGCCTGTCAGCCTCTTCAAATGTGGTAAATCACATGTCTCTGCGAAATCCTCGCTCTGAGCTATGACTCGTCAAAATTCGGCTCAATGTTAAGTCAATGGGATTGTTTGCCCAATTTTTTGCCCCTGGGGCAAACACCGTACCCCCGATCGCTTATAAAAGTCATAGCACACCATTCCCAAATAATCCGCACGATTTGACGCCTCATTCGTGGGTCAGCGACCAAACATTTTTTCAAAAAATTCCATTGACTTACATTGGGGCAATTTTGGGCAGCTCCTGCCCCCCAGGGGTAAAACTTTTACCCCATTGTGAGGTATGTTCTCACAGAGCCTGTCAGCCTCTTTAAATGTGGTAAATCACATGTCTCTGCGAAATCCTCTCTCTGAGCTATGACTCGTCAAAGTTCGGCTCAATGTTAAGTCAATGGGATTTTTTGCCCAATTTTTTGCCCCTGGGGCAAACACCGTACCCCCGATCGCTTAGAAAAGATATAGCACACTATTCGGGATTAGTCTGAAGGTCTGTGCAGAGTTTGGTGCATGTAGCTTAAAAGCTCTAGGAGGAGTTAGATTTAGAAATTTAGTCTCAGAATAATAATAATAATAATAATAAGTTTAAATAGGATTTCAGTAAGTTGGCTTTCTCAAGCCAACCTAATAAGTTTAAATAGGATTTCAGTAAGTTGGCTTTCTCAAGCCAACCTAATAACTAGATTAAAAAGTTTGAGTACAAACTTTAGGTTGGCTTGAGAAAGCCTAGCATAAAGTTTGAAGTAGTTGTAAAAGTTTGAAGATTTACGGTTTCTAGTTTGATGTAATTATAAGTAGTAGTTTTCAAAGTTCAAAGTTTAGAGATTATAAATCCATTCAGTCTATCAAATAGATTAGATAGATAGATAGATAGATAGATAGATAGATAGATAGATATTGACCCTCAGATAGATAGATAGATAGATATTGACCCTCAGATAGATAGATAGATAGATAGATAGATAGAGTATGACCCATAGATAGATAGATAGATAGATAGTTATTGACCATCAGATAGATAGATAGATAGATAGATAGATAGATAGATAGATAGATAGATAGATAGATAGATAGATAGATAGATAGTTATTGACCATCAGATAGATAGATAGATAGATAGATAGACAGATATTGACCATTAGATAGATAGATAGATAGATAGATAGATATTGATCCTCAGATAGATAGATAGATATTGACCCTCAGATAGATAGATAGAAAGATAGAAAGATAGATAGATAGATATTGACCGTCAGATATATAGATAGATAGATAGTCATTGACCCTGAGATATAGATAGATAGAGTATGAACCACAGATAGATAGATAGATAGTTATTGACCCGCAGATAGCTAGATAGATAGATAGATTGTCATTGACCCTTAGATAGATAGATATTGACCGTCAGATATATAGATAGACAGATAGTCATTGACCCTGAGATATAGATAGATAGAGTATGACCCACAGATAGATAGATAGATAGTTATTGACCCGAAGATAGTTAGATAGATAGATAGATAGATAGATATTGACCCTCAGATAGATAGATAGATAGATAGATAGATATTGACCATCAGAAAGATAGATAGATAGATAGATAGATAGATAGATAGATAGATAGATAGATAGATATATCATTTTTTACTTGGTTGCTAGGGTAACCCAATCTGGTTGCTAGGCAGTTTCCAGGGTGATCCTTATCAAGCCTCCTTTTCATTCTGAGTGAATAAAGTCAACCCGGAAGTCTCTATGATTTTCTGTTGCATAGATATGTGATTTGTTACTTGGTTGCTAGGGTAACCATATCTGGTTGATAGGCAGTTACCAGAGTGATATATATCAAGGCTACTTTCCATCTTGAGTAAAATAAGTGAAACAGGAAGTCTCTACGATTTTCTGGTGCAGAGTTATGTGATTTGTTACTTGGTTGCTAGGGTAAGCCCTTGTCGTTGCTAGGCAGTTACCAGAGTGATACTTATCAAGCCTCCTTTCCATCCTGAGTGAATTATGTCAACCCGGAAGTCTCTACGATTTTCTGGTGCAGAGATATGTGATTTGTTACTTGGTTGCTAGGGTAACCGCATCTGGTTGCTAGGCAGTTACCAGAGGGATACATATCAAGGCTACTTTCCATCCTGAGTTAAATAAGTGAAACAGGAAGTCTCTATGATTTTCTGGTGCAGAGATATGTGACTTGTTACTTGGTTGCTAGGGTAAACACATCTGGTTGCTAGGCAGTTACCAAAGTGATACTCATAAGGCTCCTTGCAATCCTGTGTGAAATATGTCAACCCCTAAGTCTCTACGATGTTCTGGTTCAAAGATATGTGATTTGTTACTTGGTTGCTAAGGTAACCCTGTCTGGTTGCTATGCAGTTACCAGAGTGATACATATCAAGGCTACTTTCCATCCTGAGTGAAATAAGTGAAACAGGTAGTCTCTACGATATACTGGTGCAGATATATGTGATTTGTTACTTGGTTGCTAGGGTAACCCCGTCTGGTTGCTAGGCAGTTACCAGAGTGATACATATCAAGGCTACTTTCCATCCTGAGTGAATAAAGTCAACCCGGAAGTCTCTATGATTTTCTGTTGCAGAGATATGTGATTTGTTACTTGGTTGCTAGGGTAATCACATCTGGTTGCTAGGCAGTTACCAGAGTGATACATATCAAGGCTACTTTCCATCCTGAGTGAAATAAGTCAACCCGGAAGTCTCTCTGATTTTCTGTTGCAGAGATATGTGATTTGTTACTTGGTTGCTAGGGTAATCACAGCTGGTTGCTAGGTAGTTACCAGAGTGATACATATCAAGGCTACTTTCCATCCTGAGTGAAATAAGTCAACCCGGAAGTCTCTCTGATTTTCTGGTGCAAAGATATGTGATTTGTTACTTGGTTGCTAGGGTAACCCCATCTGGTTGCTAGGCAGTTACCAGAGTGATACATATCAAGGCTACTTTCCATCCTGAGTGAAATAAGTGAAACAGGAAGTCTGTATGATTTTCTTGTGCAGAGATATGTGATTTGTTACTTGGTTGCTAGGGTAACCCCATCTGGTTGCTAGGCAGTTACCAGAGTGATACATATCAAGGCTACTTTCCATCCTGAGTGAAATAAGTGAAACAGGAAGTCTGTATGATTTTCTGGTGCAGAAATATGTGATTTGTTATTTGGTTGCTAGGGTAACCCTGTCTGGTTGCTATGCAGTTACCAGGGTGATACTTATCAAGCCTCCTTTCCATACTGAGTGAATCAAGTCAACCTGGAAGCTACTATACTGTGGCTATGAAGATTTTAGGTCATTACTTATTGGCTGCTTGATAAAAGAAATCCTCTGAGGGAGAGAGAGAGGGAGAGACGCAGGGCTGACAGGCCCTTTTTCGTCTGTGTGTGTGAAAACGTCAGTTGGGATTTAAATTTCTGAACATTCCGCAATGTTAATCAATGGGAGTTTTTCCGAGTTTTGATCGTCATTTTTAGGAAAACCGTAAGTCCGATCAGTTAGAAAAGATATAGCACACTATTCGGGATTAGTCTGAAGGTCTGTGCCGAGTTTGGTGCATGTAGCTTAAAAGCTCTAGGAGGAGTTACATTTAGAAATTTAGTCTCAGAATAATAATAATAACTAGATTAAAAAGTTTGAGTACAAACTTTAGGTTGGCTTGAGAAAGCCTAGCATAAAGTTTGAAGTAGTTGTAAAAGTTTGAAGATTTACGGTTTCTAGTTTGATGTAATTATAAGTAGTAGTTTTCAAAGTTCAAAGTTTAGAGATTATAAATCCATTCAGTCTATCAAATAGATTAGATAGATAGATAGATAGATAGATAGATAGATAGATATTGACCCTCAGATAGATAGATAGATAGATATTGACCCTCAGATAGATAGATAGATAGATAGATAGATAGAGTATGACCCATAGATAGATAGATAGATAGATAGTTATTGACCATCAGATAGATAGATAGATAGATAGATAGATAGATAGATAGATAGATAGATAGATAGATAGATAGTTATTGACCATCAGATAGATAGATAGATAGATAGATAGACAGATATTGACCATTAGATAGATAGATAGATAGATAGATAGATATTGATCCTCAGATAGATAGATAGATATTGACCCTCAGATAGATAGATAGAAAGATAGAAAGATAGATAGATAGATATTGACCGTCAGATATATAGATAGATAGATAGTCATTGACCCTGAGATATAGATAGATAGAGTATGAACCACAGATAGATAGATAGATAGTTATTGACCCGCAGATAGCTAGATAGATAGATAGATTGTCATTGACCCTTAGATAGATAGATATTGACCGTCAGATATATAGATAGACAGATAGTCATTGACCCTGAGATATAGATAGATAGAGTATGACCCACAGATAGATAGATAGATAGTTATTGACCCGAAGATAGTTAGATAGATAGATAGATAGATAGATATTGACCCTCAGATAGATAGATAGATAGATAGATAGATATTGACCATCAGAAAGATAGATAGATAGATAGATAGATAGATAGATAGATAGATAGATAGATAGATAGATATATCATTTTTTACTTGGTTGCTAGGGTAACCCAATCTGGTTGCTAGGCAGTTTCCAGGGTGATCCTTATCAAGCCTCCTTTTCATTCTGAGTGAATAAAGTCAACCCGGAAGTCTCTATGATTTTCTGTTGCATAGATATGTGATTTGTTACTTGGTTGCTAGGGTAACCATATCTGGTTGATAGGCAGTTACCAGAGTGATATATATCAAGGCTACTTTCCATCTTGAGTAAAATAAGTGAAACAGGAAGTCTCTACGATTTTCTGGTGCAGAGTTATGTGATTTGTTACTTGGTTGCTAGGGTAAGCCCTTGTCGTTGCTAGGCAGTTACCAGAGTGATACTTATCAAGCCTCCTTTCCATCCTGAGTGAATTATGTCAACCCGGAAGTCTCTACGATTTTCTGGTGCAGAGATATGTGATTTGTTACTTGGTTGCTAGGGTAACCGCATCTGGTTGCTAGGCAGTTACCAGAGGGATACATATCAAGGCTACTTTCCATCCTGAGTTAAATAAGTGAAACAGGAAGTCTCTATGATTTTCTGGTGCAGAGATATGTGACTTGTTACTTGGTTGCTAGGGTAAACACATCTGGTTGCTAGGCAGTTACCAAAGTGATACTCATAAGGCTCCTTGCAATCCTGTGTGAAATATGTCAACCCCTAAGTCTCTACGATGTTCTGGTTCAAAGATATGTGATTTGTTACTTGGTTGCTAAGGTAACCCTGTCTGGTTGCTATGCAGTTACCAGAGTGATACATATCAAGGCTACTTTCCATCCTGAGTGAAATAAGTGAAACAGGTAGTCTCTACGATATACTGGTGCAGATATATGTGATTTGTTACTTGGTTGCTAGGGTAACCCCGTCTGGTTGCTAGGCAGTTACCAGAGTGATACATATCAAGGCTACTTTCCATCCTGAGTGAATAAAGTCAACCCGGAAGTCTCTATGATTTTCTGTTGCAGAGATATGTGATTTGTTACTTGGTTGCTAGGGTAATCACATCTGGTTGCTAGGCAGTTACCAGAGTGATACATATCAAGGCTACTTTCCATCCTGAGTGAAATAAGTCAACCCGGAAGTCTCTCTGATTTTCTGTTGCAGAGATATGTGATTTGTTACTTGGTTGCTAGGGTAATCACATCTGGTTGCTAGGCAGTTACCAGAGTGATACATATCAAGGCTACTTTCCATCCTGAGTGAAATAAGTGTAACAGGAAGTCTCTACGATTTTCTGGTGCAGAGATATGTGATTTGTTAGTTGGTTGCTAGGGTAACCCCATCTGGTTGCTAGGCAGTTACCAAGGTGATACTCATAAGGCTCCTTGCAATCCTGTGTGAAATATGTCAACCCCTAAGTCTCTACGATGTTCTGGTTCAAAGATATGTGATTTGTTACTTGGTTGCTAAGGTAACCCTGTCTGGTTGCTATGCAGTTACCAGAGTGATACATATCAAGGCTACTTTCCATCCTGAGTGAAATAAGTGAAACAGGTAGTCTCTACGATTTTCTGGTGCAGAGATATGTGATTTGTTACTTGGTTGCTAGGGTAACCCCGTCTGGTTGCTAGGCAGTTACCAGAGTGATATATATCAAGGCTACTTTCCATCCTGAGTGAATAAAGTCAACCCGGAAGTCTCTATGATTTTCTGTTGCAGAGATATGTGATTTGTTACTTGGTTGCTAGGGTAATCACATCTGGTTGCTAGGCAGTTACCAGAGTGATACATATCAAGGCTACTTTCCATCCTGAGTGAAATAAGTCAACCCGGAAGTCTCTCTGATTTTCTGTTGCAGAGATATGTGATTTGTTACTTGGTTGCTAGGGTAATCACAGCTGGTTGCTAGGTAGTTACCAGAGTGATACATATCAAGGCTACTTTCCATCCTGAGTGAAATAAGTCAACCCGGAAGTCTCTCTGATTTTCTGGTGCAAAGATATGTGATTTGTTACTTGGTTGCTAGGGTAACCCCATCTGGTTGCTAGGCAGTTACCAGAGTGATACATATCAAGGCTACTTTCCATCCTGAGTGAAATAAGTGAAACAGGAAGTCTGTATGATTTTCTTGTGCAGAGATATGTGATTTGTTACTTGGTTGCTAGGGTAACCCCATCTGGTTGCTAGGCAGTTACCAGAGTGATACATATCAAGGCTACTTTCCATCCTGAGTGAAATAAGTGAAACAGGAAGTCTGTATGATTTTCTGGTGCAGAAATATGTGATTTGTTATTTGGTTGCTAGGGTAACCCTGTCTGGTTGCTATGCAGTTACCAGGGTGATACTTATCAAGCCTCCTTTCCATACTGAGTGAATCAAGTCAACCTGGAAGCTACTATACTGTGGCTATGAAGATTTTAGGTCATTACTTATTGGCTGCTTGATAAAAGAAATCCTCTGAGGGAGAGAGAGAGGGAGAGACGCAGGGCTGACAGGCCCTTTTTCGTCTGTGTGTGTGAAAACGTCAGTTGGGATTTAAATTTCTGAACATTCCGCAATGTTAATCAATGGGAGTTTTTCCGAGTTTTGATCGTCATTTTTAGGAAAACCGTAAGTCCGATCAGTTAGAAAAGATATAGCACACTATTCGGGATTAGTCTGAAGGTCTGTGCCGAGTTTGGTGCATGTAGCTTAAAAGCTCTAGGAGGAGTTACATTTAGAAATTTAGTCTCAGAATAATAATAATAATAATAATAAGTTTAAATAGGATTTCAGTAAGTTGGCTTTCTCAAGCCAACCTAATAATAATAAGTTTAAATAGGATTTCAGTAAGTTGGCTTTCTCAAGCCAACCTAACTAGATTAAAAAGTTTGAGTACAAACTTTAGGTTGGCTTGAGAAAGCCTAGCATAAAGTTTGAAGTAGTTGTAAAAGTTTGAAGATTTACGGTTTCTAGTTTGATGTAATTATAAGTAGTAGTTTTCAAAGTTCAAAGTTTAGAGATTATAAAACCATTCAGTCTATCAAATAGATTAGATAGATAGATAGATAGATAGATAGATAGATAGATAGATAGATAGATAGATAGATAGATAGATAGATAGATAGATAGAGTATGACCCACAGATAGATAGATAGATAGATAGATAGATAGATAGATAGAGTATGACCCACAGATAGATAGATAGATAGATAGATAGATAGATATTGACCATCAGATAGATAGATAGATAGATAGATAGATAGAGTATGACCCACAGATAGATAGATAGATAGATATTCACCATCAGATAGATAGATAGATAGATAGATAGATAGAGTATGACCCACAGATAGATAGATAGATAGATATTGACCATCAGATAGATAGATCGATAGATAGAGTATGACCCACAGATAGATAGATAGATAGATAGATAGATAGATAGATAGATAGATAGATAGATAGATAGATAGATATTGACCCTCAGATAGATAGATAGATAGATAGATAGATAGAGTATGACCCACAGATAGATAGATAGATAGATAGATAGATAGATAGATAGATAGATAGATAGATAGATAGATATTGACCATCAGATAGATAGATAGAGTTATTGACCATCAGATAGACAGATAGATAGATAGATAGATAGATAGATATTGATCCTCAGATAGATAGATAGATATTGATCCTCAGATAGATAGATAGATAGATATTGACCCTCAGATAGATAGATAGATAGATAGTCATTGACCCTTAGATAGATAGATAGATATTGACCGTCAGATCTATATAGGTAGATAGATAGTCATTGACCCTGAGATATAGATAGATAGAGTATGACCCACAGATAGATAGATTGATAGTTATTGACCCTCAGATAGATAGATAGATAGATAGATAGATAGATAGATAGATAGATAGATAGATAGATATTGACCCTCAGATAGATAGATAGATAGATATTGACCCTCAGATAGATAGATAGATAGATAGATAGATATTGACCCTCAGATAGATAGATAGATAGATAGATAGATAGATAGATAGATAGATAGATATTAACCCTCAGATAGATAGACAGTTCGAAAGATAGATATAGATAGACTGATAAATAGACAGACAGACAGACAGATAGATAGATAGATTCTTGCTACCCTGAGTCCCATGAACAAAACCAGAAGTCTTTATTTTGTTCTGGTGCAGAGATATGTAATTTGTTACTTGGTTGCTATGGTAACCCTATCTGGTTGCTAGGCAGTTACCAGAGTAATACATATCAAGGCTACTTTCCATCATGAGTGAAATAAGTCAACCTGGAAGTCTCTACGATTTCTGTTAAATAGATATGTGATTTGTTACTTGGTTGCTAGGCTATCCCCATCTGGTTGCTAGGCAGTTACCAAAGTGTTACTCATAAGGCTCCTTGCAATCCTGAGTGAAATATGTCAACCCCTAAGTCTCTACGATGTTCTGGTTCAAAGATATGTGAATTGTTACTTGGTTGCTAGGGTAACCCTGTCTGGTTGCTATGCAGTTACCAGGGTGATACTTATCAAGCCTCCTTTCCATCTTGAGTGAATAAAGTCAACCCGCAAGTCTGTATGATTTAATGGTGCAGAGATATGTGATTTGTTATTTGGTTGCTAGGGTAACCCTGTCTGGTTGCTATGCAGTTACCAGGGTGATCCTTATCAAGCCTCCTTTCCATCCTGAGTGAATTAAGTCAACCCAGATGTCTCTACGGTTTTCTGGAGAAGAAATATATGATTTGTTACTTGGTTGCTAGGGTACCCAATCTGGTTGCTAGGCAGTTACCAGAGTGATGCATATCAAGGCTACTTTCCATCCTGAGTGAAATAAGTGAAACAGGAAGTCTCTACGATTTTCTGGTGCAGAGATATGTGATTTGTAACTTGGTTGCTAGGGTAACCCCATCTGGTTGCTAGGCAGTTACCAAAGTGATACTCATAAGGCTCCTTGCAATCCTGAGTGAAATATGTCAACCCCTAAGTCTCTACGATGTTCTGGTTAAAAGATATGTGATTTGTTACTTGGTTGCTAGGGTAACCATATCTGGTTGCTATGCAGTAACCAGGGTGATACATATCAAGCCTCCTTTCCATCCTGAGTGAATAAAGTCAACCCGGAAGTCTGTATGAATTTCTGGTGCAGAGAAATGTGATTTGTTATTTGGTTGCTAGGGTAACCCTTTCTGGTTGCTATGCAGTTACCAGGGTGATGACTTGTCAAGCCTCCTTTCCATCCTGAGTGAATTAAGTCAACCCGGAAGTCTGTATGAATTTCTGGTGCAGAGATATGTGATTTGTTATTTGGTTGCTAGGGTAACCCTGTCTGGTTGCTATGCAGTTACCAGGGTGATAACTTGTCAAGCCTCCTTTCCATCCTGAGTGAATTAAGTCAACCCGGAAGTCTGTATGAATTTCTGGTGCAGAGATATGTGATTTGTTATTTGGTTGCTAGGGTAACCCTGTCTGGTTGCTATGCAGTTACCAGGGTGATACATATCAAGGCTACTTTCCATCCTGTGTGAAATATGTCAACTCCTAAGTCTCTACGATGTTCTGGTTCAAAGATATGTGATTTGTTACTTGGTTGCTAGGGTAACCACATCTGGTTGCTAGGCAGTTACCAGAGTGATACATATCAAGCCTCCTTTCCATCCTGAGTGAAATAAGTGAAACAGGAAGTCTCTATGATTTTCTGGTGCAAAGATATGTGATTTGTTACTTGGTTGCTAGGGTAACCCCATCTGGTTGCTAGGCAGTTACCAAGGTGACAGCCAACAATGCTCCTTGCAATCCTGAGTGAAATAAGTCAACCCAGATTTCTCTGTGATTTTCTAGTACAGATATATGTGATTTGTTTCTTGGTTGCTAGGGTAACCCCATCTGGTTGCTAGGCAGTTACCAAGGTGACAGGCAACATTGCTCCTTGCCATCCTGAGTGAAATAAGTCAACCCGTAAGTCTCTGTGATTTTCTTGTGCAGAGATATGTGATTTGTTACTTGGTTGCTAAGGTAACCCTATCTGGTTGCTAGGCAGTTACCAAGGTGACAGGCAACAATGCTCCTTGCCATCCTGAGTGAAATAAGTCAACCCGAAAGTCTCTACGTCATTCTGATCCTAAGATACACATCTTAGTGATTTTGAATGGATGTCAATGGTTCTTTGTTGCTAGGGTGCTTTAAATGGTTGCTAGGGCGTGGCTAAGTAGTTCACATGATGAAAGCTGAAGACTGATTACTCACCCAATGAAAACAAAGCAACTATCATGTCTCTAGGACATTCTGATCTGAAGATATCTTACTGTAAATGAAATCAATAAATGTGGTTGCTAGGGTGCTCTAAATTGTTGCTAGGGAGTGGCTTGGCAGCTGCCAATGATGAATCTCCAAAGGCTGCTTGTCAATATGAATGATATAAACCAACTCCCATGCTTCTGTGACATTCAGAATGGAAGATATCTCTCTATGGATTTTGGTTGCTAAGGTGCTCGAAAATGGTTGCTAGGGAGGGGCTAGGAAGTGTTGAGGGGATTCATGATTGGCTGTTTTACTGCCCCAAGTCAAACGAGACCACCCTCGTGTTTCTATGATAATTCAGTCCGGAGAAATCCCTTTGATCTTTTTCAAAGGAAGTCTATGGGAATTGTTGCTAAGGTGCTGTAAATGGTTGCTAGGGCGTGGCTTGATAGCTTCACAATGATCCTGAGAGACTGATTGGTCGTCTGAGTAAAATGAGCCCGCCCCCTTGTCTGTAAGACACTGTGATCCAGAGTTATGTTCAATACAAAATCTACCATAGACTTAACATTGGGGCAAATTTGGGCAGCTCCTGCCCCCCAGGGGTGCAACTTTTACCCCATTGTGAGGTACGTTCTCACAGAGCCTGTCAGCCTCTTCAAATGAGGTAAATCACACGTCTCTGCGAAATCCTCGCTCTGAGCTATGACTCGTCAAAATTCGGCTCAATGTTAAGTCAATGGGATTGTTTGCCCAATTTTTTGCCCCTGGGGCAAACACCGTACCCCCGATCGCTTATAAAAGTCATAGCACACCATTCCCAAATAATCCGCACGATTTGACGCCTTATTCGTGGGTCAGCGACCAAAAATTTTTGCAAAAAATTCCATTGACTTACATTGGGGCAATTTTGGGCAGCTCCTGCCCCCCAGGGGTAAAACTTTTACCCCATTGTGAGGTATGTTCTCACAGAGCCTGTCAGCCTCTTCAAATGTGGTAAATCACATGTCTCTGCGAAATCCTCGCTCTGAGCTATGACTCGTCAAAGTTCGGCTCAATGTTAAGTCAATGGGATTTTTTGCCCAATTTTTTGCCCCTGGGGCAAACACCGTACCCCCGATCGTTTAGAAAAGATATAGCACACTATTCGGGATTAGTCTGAAGGTCTGTGCCGAGTTTGGTGCATGTAGCTTAAAAGCTCTAGGAGGAGTTAGATTTAGAAATTTAGTCTCAGAATAATAATAATAATAATAATAAGTTTAAATAGGATTTCAGTAAGTTGGCTTTCTCAAGCCAACCTAATAATAATAAGTTTAAATAGGATTTCAGTAAGTTGGCTTTCTCAAGCCAACCTAATAATAAGTTTAAATAGGATTTCAGTAAGTTGGCTTTCTCAAGCCAACCTAAATATGAAAAAACGAATACGACAGTTTCGGACTCAGGTCAGGGTGCATGGACCTTAAACTTTTGAGGCTTGCGCAGCTTCTCGAGGAGAAATCAAACAAATGAGCGCCGTTTTCTAAAGACCTGCGTGAAGTTGGCCCCCCACCCAACGCAAAACGTCGGCAAAATAGTCTCGTTCGTTTGTGCTTCGTTTGTGCTGGTTTGTGCTGTAAAAATTTTCGTTTGTGCTGCTTCGGTTTTTTAGATATTAAAAGAATATTTATAGGTCAATCTGAGGTCAGTCAGCCCCCCACATGCTCCAAATTCACCCAAAATAGTCTCGTTCGTTTGTGCTTCGTTTGTGCTGGTTTGTGCCGGTAAAAGTTTCGTTTGTGCTGCTTCGGATTTTTTAATATTGTACATTGAATTATTGGTGATGACGTCACGCAGCCCCCCCACATGCTCCAAATTCATCCAAAATAGTCTCGTTCGTTTGTGCTTTGTTTGTGCTGGTTTGTGGCGGTAAAAGTTTCGTTTGTGCTGCTTCGGATTTCTTAATATTGTACATTGAATTATTGGTGATGACGTCACGCAGCCCCCCACATGCTCCAAATTCATCCAAAATAGTCTCAATCGTTTGTGCTTCGTTTGTGCTGGTTTGTGCCGGTAAAGGTTTTGTTTGTGCTGCTTTGGTTTTAAAATATTAGACACTGAATTACAGGCGAATTATAAATGCTTTTATTTATTGAATACAATACTGACATAATAAAATAGATCACTTAATGGTCACAAAAATCAAATATAGTTTAGTAGGCCTAGCAGTCTCGCTCATTCTGATTACTATATTAGACTAATATATTACATATTTCTAAAATAGATATATCTTGTTTTGTGTGTAGACAGTACGATTTATGAGCAGTGAGCATTTTATTTTGGGTTTGTCATTTAAATCTCTTTCCAAAATGTTGGATGAAGATGTTTTAATACAACAACAACTCCTTATCAATGTTTTTGTAGTCGCTATGGTGTTTATTAAAAACGTATTGAGACCGCAGCAGCAGCAGCTCAATATTCATCTGGTGTCTGTCGGACTCTTTCTGTCAATCACTTGCAGCTCTGGACACGAGAACAAAATCGCAAATATCCTCGATGTGAACAAACTTTTAGAGTCGAATTGTAGAAGAATTTCTGTCAAGACTAATCACATAATTTGTTCAATAAACAATTATCTTTACTTCATTCACTGGTGTTTCCTGATTTAACTTTTTTTTTATTTATAAAGAGTATCATCTGCTACACTTCACTGCCACCACTAGGGTCAAGTCACACGTCTGTTCAAGATGCTCTTGTGGAAATTAATGTAGAGTAAGTGGAGAAATAGTCGACATAAATCAAACAACAAAAATCGTTACTTAATCAAATTTCTGGCCAATGTAAGTACAATGTTTAAACACTGTCAGTTAAAATACTATTTGTTAACTTCAAGAATAATGGTATAACATTCAAGAGAGCTAAGATTGTCAATGTTTATTGAACATTAAACTCGTTGCTAATACTAATACATGCTAATTACAGTTTTAAATGTGACCCATGTTATTTTTTTGAATGCATTGTGCATCTAGCGGTCAACATTACCATATCGGTCCTAATATAAGATACATTATCCTTATATTTTAATACTATATTATATTATCCTTATATTCAGACCAATACAGTAATACATGAAAACAATTTTAATTTTTTTTATTTAAGTGGGTAATTATGTTTTGCTTATGCCAGATGCCCAAGAAACCAGCAGTTGACAGAGATTCCATTTTCACAGTCCTGTGTTCATCCAAAGAGGCCATAGTCCAAAATGGCAACATAGCTACTCATAATCAGAGCATCTGGACAGAGCTTAGTAAGCAGCTAGAAAGCAAGATCACTGCAAAGGCTCTATACACTTTTGTTAAATTAAATAGACACAACATCTGGGCTGCTTTAGGGTTTACTCTTGAATGTGATCATGAAACAAATGGCAGTAGTGATGACACTGATTTTGAGCCAGGGTCCCTTTCACCCAAACCAAAAGATTGCTTGACATTTGATATTGAAGTTCCATTTCAGAAATGGATTGAATTCATGCCTGAAACAGTTAAATACAACAACAAGTTCTCTAAAACACAAAAAAGGGAATACACAATTTTGAAGCCTGGCATCTGGACACATGTGATAAATAATCACATTTGGCAAGAAGTGAAATGCCCCTGCACATTTGCCTTTAGAAGAGCCAAGGTCTATCCATCAGCCACAGAGAAATATATAGATATCAGAGGCAACTGTAAGGAGTGTCGTGGCCACATTCACATAAAATGTGACAGAGAGCCTGAAATGAACAGCCCAATGGTGCTAAAGTGTTTAATTAAAAACACTGATGACTCCCTGCACACTGGCCGTTCCAAGTGTGCAATGTCTGGTAACTTGCGTGTGCAGATAGCCAAAGAACTGTGTGAGGGTAGAATGGAACCCCATGTATGGAGGGCATCAGAGGCCACAAAGCTGATGGATTTTGGAGATCCTGAGCCAAGTCATCTGCCTAATTTGGCCACCCTGCGCAAAGCAAAGCAAGAAAGAAATGATTTAGAATTAGGCGACAAGGATCCCATTGTGTCACTGCAGATGTTAAAATACAGTGTACCTCACAGTGGTAGCATTAAAGACATTGGACTGGACAAGTTTTTCTGTCACTATTGGAGTCAAACACAAATGTATATGTACAAGTCATTATCAAAGACATCTACTAACCCCACTGTGAGTTTTGATGCAACTGGCTCAGTAGTGAGGAAACTACAGAGACCAAATGGAAAGTCTGGCCATATATTTTTATATCAGGGCGTTCTGGCAGGGGATGAGAACTCAAGTGTCCCAGTGGTGCAAATGCTGTCAGAGAGACATGATGTTAATGCTATAACACATTGGCTGACAGACTGGATACGCGCAGGTGCACCAACTCCAAAAGAGGTCGTGAGTGACTTTTCTCTGGCTTTGCTCGGAGCTCTGGTCAAGGCTTTTACTCCTCATCCTGATCTTAAGACCTACATCAATGAGTGTTGTGGTGTCTTACTCAGTAAAAAGTCAGCAAAAGTGCCACCTTGTTTTGTTCGGGTTGATGTTGCACACTGCATCAAGATGATCTGCCAGTGGGACTGCTTGAAGAAAAAACCACATCGCATTAAAGATTTCTTTGTGAGGTCAATGGCACAGCTTCTCATGTCACATTCCATGGACGATGCAAAAGAGCTACTACGCAGTAATACTGTTGTGGCTCTCAGCGAAGCAGAAGGCAATGACAGCTCTGGAGCCCCTCTCATATCAGAAAGGTGCAAGAAATACCTGAAAGCCAGAATTGCAGAAGAGAGTGTCATCATTCCAGATGTAGAGGGTGATGACCTTGAAGTGGATCCATGTGACCAAACACAGACAGACCTACGACAGTGGGTAACAGACATATGTGAGGAGAGCAGGTCACTTGCTGTAGCTCACGGGGATCATGATAATATGCACTTCCTCCCTGAGATTATTCCCAATATAATCTGGCTTGGAAGTTACATACCACTCTGGACAGGGGTAATGATCCCTCACTTTAGAAGCACCAACATCACCGCAAGTTCAGCCAATGTTGAAGCAGAGTTCAAAAACATAAAACGTGGCCTTTTCAAGCATGAAAACTTGCCTATTCGGGTGGATCGATTCATTGCTCGACATCTGTCCTTCATTGAAGGCAACATGCGAATTTGTTCTGCAAAACAAAAAGATGAAGAGGATGCAGCTGTTGCAACAGTGATCATCACAGGAGCCAATCCACTACCCACCACAACTTGCAATGTAGATGGAAAACCAGAAATGGATGCTTCCTGTTCTGTGAAATCTGACAATGTCACAAACATCCATCCAACAGAAGAAGATGCTGTTGAAAACTGGAGAGGCCTAGCTGTTCCACCCAAAAAGAGGAAGAGGAATTCATACCTCTCTCCTTGTCCTGAATGGCTCCATGCAGATCCATCTGTGAGGGGGAAAAGACTGAGAGTGGACCTGTTGAAAAATGGAAATAATCAACAGCCTGTTAAACTCAGGAAATCAAGAATCTCTGTGCTCAACACATGTGCATTTGATGCTTTTTGTCAATGCTTATGTTGTGCTTTCTGCGATAGTGTCACTTTTGAAAATATTGTTTGCGGTGAAGATTCCAACAACCTCCTCGAGCTTGTGAAATCCATCACCACAAAGGGTCTGAATGCACAGGCCTACACACAGAGGGCAGAGCTGCTGTGTGAAATATTTGAAGCTGTCCGATTGAAGACTGGTGCTCTCCAAATCAATGCACAGTGCCACATCTCAATGATCATCGAAAAGTCAAAGACAAAACGTTCATGTGTTTCCTTAACAAAACAGTGCTCCTCACAGTATTGTGGTCTCAGCACACAAGTCACCCGGGAAGTTCCATTTGTTTGTACCTCTGTTGCTGTACTGCAGGCTTCTGGCATGGCTCATCTTCAGACCGCAGTGGAAGAAGGCCTTACACTTCCGGAGTCCCCCTGCCTCAGGCCAATACAAAGTCCCTCACAGTGTCCCTCTGCATTCAAGACAGATACCTCAGGAAAAGTGCTCTGTGCAGGGAAAGTTTCTCACAGTTACAGTCTGGGAGAACTTCTGTGGATTGACACTGACCTGGGAAGCATCTCCACAGAATTTCCTTTGTGTGAATTTCCCTCCAATCTGATGCTACAAGGAGAGAGATTTACTTTAAGGGCAATCATTGCTTTCAAAGGAGGCTTAACCCAGGATGCTCTAGTGATCGACAAGAAGACGACCACCCAGGATGCTCTTGGACATTATGTGGCCTACTGCAGGAGGTCTCCGTGTGTCTGGGAGATGTATGACGACCTGAGAAGTGGAGTGACAGGCGTGTCAGAAAAAAACAAAATATGCCCACATGCTGTATTATACACAAAAGACTGATTGCAGGGTTTAAATTTAATTTCAAAAATACAAGTATTTTTGTTATATGAAACACCCTTGTTTTCCTTCTCCTGTTTGGAGAAGTCGTATCTGCTTTTCTGGAAGTCAGGCTTGATTGCAACAACATCATTAAGTCTGTTATTCTGGTTTGGTTTGAAGACAGATAGTGGCTTGTCAGTATTAAGTGCTTTTAAGTTTAAAGTTTTAAAAAGGTTCATTATTTGTGTTAATGAATGTTCGATAGTACACAGTAATTTAATTCAAAAGTAAAATCATTTTGGCTTCATTCTTAATTCACTGAGTCATGAGTTTCCGCATACATACACACACATATACAGTGAATCCGGAAAGAATTCACAGAGCTTCATGTATTCCACATTTTGTTATGTTACAGCTTTATTCCATAATGGATTAAATTCATTATTTTCCTCAAAATTATACAAACAATACCCCATAATGATAACTGTGTGTGTGTGTGTATATAAAAAAAAAATAATAAATAAAATTATATATATATATATATATATATATATATACACACACACACACACACACACACACTAGCCAAAAGTTTGAAATCATTATGATTTTTTAATGTTTCTGAAAGAAGTCTCTTCTGCTCACCAAGTCTGCATTTATTTGATCAAAAATACAGTAAAAAAGTAATATTGTAAAATATTATTCTGAATGTAAAATAGTTGTATTCTATCTGAATATATAGTAAACTGTAATTTATTCGAGAGATCAAAGCTGAATTGTCAGCATTACTTCAGTCTCACATGATTCTTCAGAAATCATTCTAATATGCAGATTTGCTGCTCAAGTATAATTAATATTATTATCAGTTGAAAACGTTTTTGTGGAAACCATGATACACAACCATTCAGAGGTTTGGGGTAAGTAATATATATATATATATATATATATATATATATATATATATATATATATATATATATATATATATAAAATAAACAATACAAGTAAAATAAACAAAATAAAGTACAATCAAACAAACCATTGAAGACTGCAGTATTGATGCTGAAAATTCAGCTTCGACCTCACAGAAATAAATTTACATTTTAAATTATATTAAAACAGAAAACAGCTATTATAATGTGTATTGTTTCACAATATTGCTGTTTTTACTGTATTTGTTAATCAAATAAATACAGCTTTGGTGAGATTACAAGACTTCTTTAAAAAAAAAAAACACGCACACACAGCCTATGTGTGTATAAACACAGAGCTACAGCAAACAAATAACGGTGATTGTATTTATGACAAGGTTAATACTGTTATTCACATAACTACATACAGTAACAAGTGCAAAAACACTTACCTTGGAGTTTATGTTACATTCCACACATCCTGTGATCGACATTTGCAAAAACGAAACTTTAACAGCACAAACAAAGCACAAACGATTGAGACTATTTTGGATGAATTTGGAGCATGTGGGGGGCTGCGTGACGTCATCACCAATAATTCAATGTACAATATTAAAAAATCCGAAGCAGCACAAACGAAACTTTTACCGGCACAAACCAGCACAAACAAAGCACAAACGAACGAGACTATTTTGGATGAATTTGGAGCATGTGGGGGGCTGCGTGACGTCATCACCAATAATTCAATGTACAATATTAAAAAATCCGAAGCAGCACAAACGAAACTTTTACCGGCACAAACCAGCACAAACGAAGCACAAACGAACGAGACTATTTTGGGTGAATTTGGAGCATGTGGGGGGCTGCGTGACGTCATCACCAATAATTCAATGTACAATATTAAAAAATCCGAAGCAGCACAAACGAAACTTTTACCGGCACAAACCAGCACAAACAAAGCACAAACGAACGAGACTATTTTGGATGAATTTGGAGCATGTGGGGGGCTGCGTGACGTCATCACCAATAATTCAATGTACAATATTAAAAAATCCGAAGCAGCACAAACGAAACTTTTACCGGCACAAACCAGCACAAACGAAGCACAAACGAACGAGACTATTTTGGGTGAATTTGGAGCATGTGGGGGGCTGCGTGACGTCATCACCAATAATTCAATGTACAATATTAAAAAATCCGAAGCAGCACAAACGAAACTTTTACCGGCACAAACCAGCACAAACGAAGCACAAACGAACGAGACTATTTTGGATGAATTTGGAGCATGTGGGGGGGCTGCGTGACGTCATCGCCAATAATTCAATGTATAATATTAAAAAATCTGAAGCAGCACAAACGAAACTTTTACCGGCACAAACCAGCACAAACGAAGCACAAACGAACGAGACTATTTTGGGTGAATTTGGAGCATGTGGGGGGCTGACTGACCTCAGATTGACCTATAAATATTCTTTTAATATCTAAAAAACCGAAGCAGCACAAACGAAAATTTTTACAGCACAAACCAGCACAAACGAAGCACAAACGAACGAGACTATTTTGCCGACGTTTTGCGTTGGGTGGGGGGCCAACTTCACGCAGGTTTTCTAAAGTCTATGAGCGCAGCACACACAAATAAACTAAATTGACATACTGCAGTTAAATTTCAAAATGTGTTGTTTTTATATTTATAACATTTGACTACAGTTCACTGTAGTAAATTAATCACTTAATTTACCATCTCCTCACTATTGAAAATGTGACACTGTTTTCATATGACAGTTCAACAAACAAGTTAATAATATTAATTCACTTACATTTTAGACGAAATAATGACTGTTTTGGTCTATTTTAGCAGCGAAAATAGATCCGATGAATCCAAACAAAGATCACAGCCATAGCGCATCTCACAGCAACACTCAATCGTGTTTTGAATGATTCATGTTTTGAACGAATCGGTTGAGTCAAAGATTCAATGACCCATTCACAAACATCTACTCATTCTTAATGAATCGGCCGTTTGAACGAATCGTTTGAATGAACGACTCAATGACTCGCTTAATAAAACCGCTTATCACCTGCATTTGCGCTCACTATCGACAAACCAATCAAATTTGTTTCAAAACTTTTTTTTTAAATCAGTCCAAACACATTTTAATTTTTAAAATTATGTATATACAAAACTATAACTTTTTATGACAGTAGTTTAGTGATAAAAATGTTTTGCTATTTTTTTTTTCCAGTTTTTTTCCCCTCCCATCCTGTAGCCTACTCGCGCCCCCCCGGGAGAGTGTCCGCGCACCCCCCCCGCCGCATAATTGGAGACTAGTGAGTTTGTTATGCAGATTATAAACTGCTTTCAAAGTCTCTTGCAAATAGACTGGGAGCACGATTATTTATGGAATGCTTTAGCAGCGTTTGGTTTTAGCACTGATTTTATTTCTAAAATAAAGGCTTTGTATTGTGGCATTGAAAGCATACTGCACTGTACTACAGTACATACTACATAGTGCAACGTGTTTAAATTATTTGCATATGCTGACGATGTTGTTGCATTTAGTGTCAGAGAGATGTGAAACCAATGTTTTATTTAAATACTTTTAAAGTATAGGCTCTTTTTAAAGTGGAAAAGTGGCTGTTACAAGAACCCTTAGTTCAAGGTTCACGATTGAATGTATCAAATGAGGTGCCATTTCCAGCCCTTGAAGTGGTTCTTCTCAGTCCTGGTCTAACAACTCTAGGAAATCTACTACATATTGATGGATAAAGTTTTAGGAATGCAGAGGCAGTAGCTGGACATTTGGGGGTACAGTCGATCTGCATAGTGGCAAAACTGCTTGATAATGAAAAGCTGCTCTCACAGAGGAAGAATCCAAACTGCTTGAAGACTATTTGATGGGATTAACTAAACTCCAATGATCCTTTAATTAATCCGTTCATTATAAAAAAATTTGTGTTATGTATTTTTATACTCATTAGAGCATTGAATCATTAGCTTGGCAACATACTACCGTCAAACTTGTTGAAAAAAATATTTTTGGTTGGTATAAATGGAAGATTAGGCTTAATAGAGGAATCTCCTGTTTGTTTGTTTTTTTAAACTCTGGAATGACATGCCCATTAGCTGGACCAAGCTTTTTAGTAAAATTTTGCTACAGAAAATACTACCATAGTGCCATTGTCTTAGCTGCATATGATGGCAGTAGATAGCAACACAGCTTTCTAGGTTTTAAGAGTTTATATCTTCCTTTCACGATTTACCCTCTCTACTTTTGCCCCCATCTTTCATCTACCTTGCATACATTAGCACTCTTGTCATGGTACTGACCAGTGTGCAGTTGCCATAGGGACAGACTACTGTCTCTCAGACCCTATAGCAGGTGATCAGTGAGTGACAGGAGCCCCCCAGGACAGGACCCCCCATCCCTCACTTTGGGAAAAAGTGATAGGGATGAAGAGAACTGATAAACAACAGATGTTTCGACAAGGGAGAGATTTAGAGGGAGAGAAGGATTTTGGAGAGAAAGGAAAGAAAGGGAGTTAGAGCGTGAAGGGATACACAGAAAGAGAGGAAGAGGACTGAAGAGGTTTAAAATAATTAAAGAGGGTGGAATTCTCCAGAGAGAGTGAAGAAGAGGTGTTCCAGCTGCTTAAGGCAAAGTGCTGCCACGGTATCATGAAACTTCACAAATGTGTAAAACAGTTGAACACTCATGGACAGATTGAGGCAGTTTATGGCCTCATAACAGAATAAAACAAACCTAAAGAGAAAGTTAAAGAAGGGCTCTTTTTACATAAATATCCCCAGAGGAGAGGTCAAAATACATTAGGCACTTTCCTATTAATAGGGTACTGCAAATTGGTGTCTCATTATTTCTTTAAAACATTAAAGGCTCTCTCAACTATTTTCAGACCTAAAATTAGCATAGAGAAGTAAATGATTTTAAACATTTTAAAAGTCTATAAATTGCTGATTGTGGTGCAACACCTCAGGTAGCCTTTTCCTTCTTGTACCCAACAATAAAATCATAGCTAACCTGTTAACCAGAACCCCCCAAGAAAAAATACATATACAAACTTAAATGGTTGCAGTTAATGAAGCTATATTGAGAGAAGACACTTGATAGTTGGATGTCCAAAAGTCAGAATTACAAAAAATTTAAACACACATGTCTTTGAACTTGGCTTATCCATACAGATTTCTGGGCCAGAATTTCTAGTTTACCAATGATTGCTGTTTTCATCTCTCCATTTTGCATATACTAATTCTCATCTCTGACCATTCCCAGTTGTGTAAAATAACACTACTCTCATGCTGTTAAATAATGCCACAATTGTAGTGGCACAATTGGCAGTTAGTAGCTTTATCTTAATACTTAACTTGTGTCTTTAACTCACTGCTTAAATATCACAAACGGTTTTTACACTTTCTTTTTGCTTGAGAAGAATGATTAGGCCAAGAACATACAGAAAATGTACAGTAAATGCACAGCCTACAGTTAGTGTTGTATCAATTTGAGGAGTTATCAGATGAACAGTAGAACATATTCTAGCACTTTGCCGAGACTCTAGAGACTCGATTTGACTTAGAAGTGCGAGTGTGTTTGTGTGCCTGTGTGTGTGTTTGTGTTTTGTAAAGTAAGACATGCCTGAAGACACATATACATAATTCATCCATATTTAGAGCTGTGGGGCTTTATTAACAAGGGTGGTGGGATTACGCTACTAGATATTTTTTTCTTACTGTTTGTCTCTTGCTCTTAGAAAGCTTTGAGAATGTGTGTATGAATAGTTTGGGGTGTTGTTGGAGGGGGTGGGGGGGGGGGTATATCAGGATGTCTCAATGGCATAAAGTTGACCTCTTTGCTTTGCCTGTAAGCCACAGAGATTCACACAGCTTTATGATTTGTGAATGTGCATGCCATTTGGGCGTTTGTGTTGTCGTTTGGGCTTTAGTGACCGTGTAGTGATTGTGTAATAGGTTTAGTTCACCCAAAAATAAGATTCTGTTGTCAATTACTCACTGTTGTGCTGTTGCAAATCTGTGTGGCTTGCTTTCTTTGTGCAGCACCACTGAGACTGAGGGACTGAGGCTGTCAATCACTAACATTCTGTCTAACATAGTTTGTTTTCCAATTAAGAAAGTCATACAGGCTTGGAACAAACTGAGGGTGAGTAAATATTGACAGACTTATTTAGTTATTTATTACAATTTTTCACGTTATTAATGTCCTGACCATACATTGGTGAATACAATTAACAATGTCTTTCCATAAGCACAAAATCTGTACAATATTCCAAATTTTTGTCCACCTGTGTGTGTGTGTGTGTGTGTGTGTATCAGTATATATATATATATATATATATATATATATATATATATTATAAATACTGGTCAGCCACAACATTAAAACCATCTGCCTAATATCATGTGGGTCCCCCTCATGCCACCAAAACAGCACAGAATATTCGGAGATGCTATTCTTCTCAGCATCTGGAACCTTTAAAATTCAAACATTTTTTCACTTTAAAGCTACACTATGTAACTTTTTTTGGGTTAAAAAATAACAAAATGTTAATGAGAGATTTAACAAAAATTAATCTTCCAAACCATGCTTTTACCCAAATACACATTGATAAACCTAGAATAATGATTTATATTTCAGAGCTGTCAGGATGGATTTCACAGGAAATTGCATATATTCGCCATTCGCCCGTGTGTGTTGACTTCATATCCATACTGTAGTGCGTGTGTGTAAGTAGCTGAAGCTGAAAGTTTGTTGTCACAACTACAAATGAGAAAAATTGACCATGGATCATTCAAAATGGCAAAAGTCTGGGGAATCACCGGTTGAAAAAACAAAGAAACCTTGAACAGAGCACAGTCTACAAGCACATAGGGAAAGCGCTAAGTCCGTAATAAAACCCAAATCAACATCGGCTTGGCTTTTCATATGTGGGACAACTCCGAGATCTGAAAGGATGTAAAAAGCGACCCTAAGATGGCTTTTTTTCTTAATCAACAGGTAATATATTTTATTACTATAGTTTATGTATAGTTGTGTAATCACACACACGCAAACACACATCTAATGAAATACAATAATTATACTGTACTCAGCAGAACATTTCACTTACTTCAACACGTGAGTGTCATTTATATAAATAAATCCTTTAGTCCTAGGCTTACTTGTGAGTCTTGAAATTATGTTGACTACTGGTTGGTAATAATGACAATCTATAAATTAGTTATTATTGTGGTCTATTTGGCAAGTATATCCTGCAGTTTTCACAAAATATGACCTTATCAGAGTGGCAATTATTGCGTCTAATGTTAACAAACGTTAACCAACTTTGGTAACATCAATGTTTCAAATAAGTCAAAACAACAACATAAGATATGGCACTTATCTGCTCAGATGACGTTTTCGAATATCTGTCTTTTCCTTTCTTTTGTTATTTATTTGTCCATTCGCTCCGATAAAATGTCCTGTGTCCAGTGTACAACGGTGCCTCGAACCACATTCATCTGCGCAGAGTAGAAGAGCTGAAGCATGACTCATGTCATTACCAAAACAATGTTCTTCCGCAAGACACATGCAGTTTTATTTTTTAACCACTAGAGATCCAAAAGTTACATAGTGTAGCTTTAAGGTGCTGTTTAAAATCAATTAAAACCAACAAAGTGAAATTATTCCTAGAAGGATAGTCAGAACTTTCTGAATGTACCAATGAGTAGACCACTTTACTAAGTTGGTACTATGCGAGTGAAAATGCTTCCTTCTCCATAACAGATGTTGTTTTCCTCTAATAAGGCTTTTTTGGGCTTGGAGGTCTAGATTTTAAAGGGATAGTTCACCCCCCCAAAAAAATCATAATTCGCTCATCTTTTCTCTCTCTCTCATGCCGTCTCAATCTCATAAGACTTTCTTTCTTCTGCAAAATAAAAATAAAATATTTTGAAGGATGTATGATGTTTTTTTTTAAATAGTGTAAGTCAATGGGGTCCAAAATTTTCAAGCTCAGAACACAGTGCCGGCTTCAAAACGTGATGATTTGATGATGCACGTACAGTAGTTGCCAGGTATTTTATCCTGGTATCATTATACATAACTAAGACATTGCATTTTAATTTTCTAGTGTTTATCATTAACATTTATTCCTGTTTCACAACACGCAAAATCTGTGTACATTTTTTCAGCACCTATAAAATTGCTGTGCTGTGATTTTGGCTATATTTACATGTAAAACGATCACTCAGAGAGAGAGTTAGAAGCAACAGAATGCCTTATTTTTTCTCTCACACAGCAGTGAGTGATAAGCAAGAAAAATAATGGTCAAATTAAATTGTTTAAATTAAAACAAAGGAGGAAACCATACAGATTGTTGTTATTGATCCTTGGCAACTCTTTTTGCACATGTGCAGCTCAATCAGGTCTGTGTCAGTTGCCGTGCGGTGAACTGAATGTGCTGCTCCTCTGTTTGCAACTCACTGAATAGAGTAGACACAGAGAGAGGTATGATTGCGGTGGGAAAGCAAGACCTCACACTTGCACGGCAGTACAGGCATGAGGTCTAGTAAAAAAGTCACTAAGTGGGATAAAGTCGCTAAGTTGGCAACACTGGTAGCTGGAATTTCGCTTACTGCCCCCTGGAGAAAACAGGTGGTACTACAAGCTTGAATGAATTGCTTGATCCGGGGACATGATTAATTGCATTAATGTTTTTGTGTTAACATTAACTGGAAAACCGAATGTCTACTATCCATGCACATCCCTGGTTTGTAATAATTCTCAATGGCTTACCCCCAACAACCATTTCATAATTTTTGGCAGTTATTAAAAGAAATCACTTTATTTTCTGCATAGATCAGAAAAAACACAGCTCTGTTATGCAAAAAAAAAAAAAAAAAAATGCTGTCAGTGTGAAACATTACACAAGCCTTCTGTTGCAGTTATAATGCTGCTACTCTTTAAGGCCGAAACATATTTCATGCAAGTACACAAACACAGATGCGAGCGCTTGGCCGCTGTCTCCTCTCCTCAAATACTGCCGCCGCCCCTCATTGGAATGCGAGACCAGTGTGTCACACAGTTAGAGCTCATTCACTACTTATCTTCCCAGCTTCGCTCTGCCCAGATATATAAATCTGGGGAACATAGGACCCTGGGAACATAAAACCCCCTGGGGACATAGGAATGAGTCGATAGTTGAGGAGTGGGGAAGAGACATAGAGAAAAAATAAGTTCATTTGAATGGACTGGGGACAAAAAGTCATATATTTTTGGAAAAAAATTCAACTCAAATTGCTGCCGGAGTCCGCCATGATGGTTGTTGATTGAAAGAAGAAACTCCGCTCTAGTACTTACGGCAGTGCTGAGAATGCAGCACGTAGTTGTGTTGTATTATGAATTGAGTGCTGACACATTTCACAGCACAACGATGCATGAAATCGAGCTTGCATAGCAAACTATGTTAGACAGAATGTTAGTGAGCACAGAACTTTGGTATGAAATACCAAATGCGGTGTTTTGTGCATGTATACATCTGTGAGAGAGAGGAAGAGCTTTACGTGTGAAGTTTAAAGTGTCGTGGTTTAGCACTAAGGCATTGGTCTCCTGTGTCCAATTAGAGAACTATCGGCTCTTGGCGGCTCTGTTGACACTTGTAAATCTGTGACATATAAAGACAAGTGACATGAGAAGAAGAGTGAGAATTAGCTGTGGAATTGTACATTACAGAGGAGAGGACAACAGGGAAGGTGATCCATTTTCCTGAATGACGGTTTTGTGCTGCAGGTTGTCGGCTTACAAGTAGCTTCCCCGATGGGATAAAAATGATACATAGTTTTTTGTAGAGGCTTTGATTTTTCTTTTTCAGTTTTTATTTCAGTCTGTCTCTTTTTTGCCCCCTATGGAAGGCTGATTGATAAAGAATGAATAAATAAATTATAAGTATTAATCTGAAAAGAAAAATTGGGAAAATAAACCAATTTATAAATGGAAAAATAAATAACCACATTTAAATGTGTTTATTTAATTGGTTTAAATATGTAATTATGTTTAACAATACTGCCCTACAAAGCAAAAAGGCAGTAACTACACAGAGTGCAGAACTGAGAAAAATGACTTTAAAGTTATCCTGTCAGGGCTTTTTGCAGTTACTGTACAAACGACTACAATTTTTCTCCAAAACGACACACATTTGAGATAAAATGTTTTATCACATAACAAAGGATGCCTTGAATGTCATGAAAATGATAATAACTCATTTTTGACCAAAAATGCAGTTACTGCCTTTTTGTTTTGTAGGGCAGAATACAAATGTGCATTAATAAATACGGTATTTAATTCAAGTTTAAAATGCAATTAAATGTAAACGGAAAATAGCACATTAATAAGTCATTTTTAAATGCACCTTTTTGAAATATATTTTAGAAAAAGCATTTGGCAATTGCTTTTCATCATTCATTTGCCAGTTGCTTTTCTTTATCCATTTGCCAATGGCTTTTCTTTTTCATTTTACTTTGGATTTACATTCGAGTTTAGAAATGCTGACACGCCTCTTCAACATTGCGTGGAAGTCTGGGACAAAGGAGTGGCAGAACGGGGTGGTGGCTCCCCTCTTCAAAAAGGGGGACCAGAGAGTGTGTGCCAACTACAGGTGTATCACACTTCTCAGCCTCCCTGGTAAAGTTTACTCCAAGGTGCTGGAGACGAGGGGTCGGCTGATTGTCGAACCTCGGATTGAAGAGGAACAATGCGGGTTCTGTCCTGGCATGGAATGACGGACCAGATCTTTACTCTTGCAAGGATCCTGGAGGGGGCCTGGGAGTATGCCCAGCCAGTCTACATGTGTTTTGTGGATCTGGAGAAGGCGTATGACTGGGTCCCCCAGGAGAGACTGTGGGAGGAGCTGCAGGAGTACGGGGTGGGGGGGGGGGAGTGGGGGGTCCCTTCTTAGGGCGTTCCAATCCCTGTACATCCAAAGAGAGAGCTGTGTCCGGGTCCTCGGCACGAAGTCGAGTTTGTTCCATGTGGGGGTTGGTCTCCGCCAAGCCTGTGCTTTGTCACCAATACTGTTTGTGATACTCATGGATAGGATATCGAGGCGTAGTCAGGGTGGGAAGGTGTGCAGTTTGGTTGGCTGGGGATCTCATCACTGCTTTTTGCAGATGATGTAGTCTTCATGTCATCATCGGTCCGTGACCTTCAGCTCTCACTGGATCGCTTGGTAGTCGAGTGTGAAGCGGCTGGGATGAGGATTAGCACCTCTAAATCTGAGGCCATGGTTCTCAGCACGAAAACGATGGAGTGCGTACTCCAGGTAGGGAAGGAGGAATTGTCCCAAGTGAAGGAGTTCAAGTACCTCGGGGTCTTGTTTACGAGTGAGGGGACAATGGAGCGGGAGGTTGGCCGGAGAAGCGGGGCAGTGGGGGTGGTATTGCACTCACTCTATCGCACCGTTGTCACGAAAAGAGAGCTGAGCCGGAAGTAAAAGCTCTCGATCTACTGGTAAATTTTTGTTCCTACACTTACCTATGGTCATGAAGGCTGGGTCATGACCAAAAGAACTAGGTCGTGAGTACAAGCGGCTGAAATGGGCTTCCTCAGAAGGGTGGCGGGCTTCTCCCTTAGAGATAAGGTGAGGAGCTCAGTCATCCGTGAGGAGCTCGAAGTAGAGCCACTGCTCCATTGCGACGAAAGGAGTCAGTTGAGGTGGTTTGGGCATCTTGTAAGGATGCCCCCTGGGCGCCTCCCTAGGGAGGTGTTTCAGGCATGTCCAGCTGGGAGGAGGCCTCGGGGAAGACCCAGGACTAGGTGGAGAGATTACATCTCCACACTGGGTTGGGAATGCCTCAGGGTCCCCCAGTCAGACCTGGTTAATGTGGCTCGGGATAGGGAAGTTTGGGGCCCCCTGCTGGAGCTGCTGCCCCTGCGACCCGACTTCGGATAAGCGGTTGAAGATGGATGGATGGATGGAAAAAATAGTAAAGTATAAATGGAACAATAGTAAAGTCATCAAAACTATGGAATAACATAAATGGAACAATGGGAATTCTGTTGTGACTAAACAAAACTGTGTTATATTTTAACATCTTCTAAGTAGTCACCCTTTACTTAAAATTTGCAGACATTTACTCTTGACATTTTCTTAACCAACTTCTTGAGGAATCACCCTGGGATTGTCATGATTCCCTGTTGTCTGCCGTGTGTTTCTCCCTTGCCATCTGTCCCGGACTACACTTCCCATAATTCCCTGCCCTCATCACTGCCAGCTGTTCCTTCATTGTCCTCACCTGTGGTTCATTTACTCATCATCCCTTGTGTATTTAAAGCCCTGTTGTTTTATCAATTTTTGTGAGTTGTTAAATGTAATGTATGTCCTTGACTGTGTTCTTGCCCGTGCCCTTCATGGATGTTTCTCTTGGTTATATTTTGGTTTTCCCATCGTGGATGTTTCATTTGTTCCCTGTGTTTTTAGTTACCCTGTTCATCTTTTGTTTTCCCATTAAAACTGCATTTAGATCCTCACTCCTCGTCTGTCCTTCGTTACAGAACAACTCACCCAATAATGGATCTAGCAGTTCGCCTAGCAGCCTACAAGCTTCTCTTCCTCAGGCAAGAGGACCCATCCAGTGGAGGATCACGTTCGGGACTTTCTTGAGCTGTAAAATGTACCGGACTACCCAGAATTTTCCTTGGTGGTGTTCTTCAGGGCAAGTCTCGATAGCTCGCTAAGGGAGCTGTTGACTCCTCGCTGGACGCTCCTCGACTTCGTGGAAGAGACCCTGCGAGTTAGCGGCTCGCCGTTCACTGTGGGTGTCGAGGAAGAGGGCTTTGCCTCTCCTTCCACAGTGGTCACCTCCAGCCTTCCATGGCTCACCCCTCCATGCCTGCCACGGCCAACGAGCCAACGCCCATGCCTGCCACGGCCAACGAGCTGAAAATCTCGTCTGTCCCAGAGCCAGCATTGCCAGCCTCATTTGTCCCAGAATCAGCGTGCTCAGCCTTGTCCGCCCAGAGGAGGAGGAGAAGAGGAAAGGCTTCTGCTCTCCAGTCTCCGCCTTCCATGGTTCCGTCCTCAGAACCTTCCTTGGCTCCGCCTTCCACGTTCAGCGAACCAGAGGTCACGCATGCCACAGTCAGCGAACCGTCACCTGTAGCCTCGACCATCCCAGAGCCAGCGCCTGTAGCCTCGACCGTCCCAGAGCCAGTGCCTGTAGCCTCGACCGTCCCAGAGCCAGCGCCTGTAGCTCCGCCTCCCGAGCCTTACAGAGCTCCGCCTCCCGAGCCTTCCAGGGTTCCGCCTCTCAAGCCTTCCACAGCTCTGCCTCTCGAGCCTTCCACAGCTCCGCCTTCCAGAGCTCCGCCTCCCGAGACTTCCACGGCTATGCCTCACGAGCCTTCCACGGCTCTGCCTTCCCGAGCCTTCCAGAGCTCTGCCTTCCAGAGCTCCGCCTCTCAAGCCTTCCAGAGCTCCGCCTCCCGAACCTTCCAGGGCTCCGCCTCCCAAGCCTTCCAGGGCTCCGTCTCCTGAGCCTTCCAGGGCTCCACCTCCAGAGCCTTCCACGGCTCCGCCTTCCAGGGCTCCGTCTCCCAAGCTTTGCATGGCTCCGCCTCCTGAGCCTTCCATGGCTTCGCCTTCCACGGCTTCGTCACCAGAGCCTTCCACGTCTCCAAAGCCTTCCACGCCTCCATAGCCTTTCATTGCACCGTCTCCTGAGCCTTCCACGGCTTCGCCTTCCATGGCTCTGCCTTCAGAACCTTCCACGGCTCTGTCTCCAGAGCCTTCTACGGCTTCGCCTCCTGAGCCTTCCATGGCTCCGTCTACCACGGCTCCACCCTCGAAGTCCTCTCTGGCTTCACCTTCCACGGCTCCGTCTCCAGAGCCTTCCACAGCTCCACCTTCAGAACCTTCCACGGCTCTGTCTCCAGAGCCTTCTACGACTCCGCCTCCTGAGCATTCCATGGCTTCGCCTTCCATGGCTCCGTCCCCAGAGCCTTCCACGGCTCTGCCTTCAGAACCTTCTACGGCTCTGCCTCCAGAGCCTTCCACGGCTCCGCCCTCTGAGTTCTCCCTGGCTGTGGTCCTGTGGCCACCTCCCAGGCCTCCTGACCCAGTCCCTGTCCTGTGGCCACCTCCCAGGCCTCCTGACCTAGTCCCTGTCCTGTGGCCACCTCCCAGACCTCCTGACCCAGTCCCCATCCTGTGGCCGCCTCCCAGGCCTTCCGACCCAGTCCCTGTCCTGTGGCCACCTCCCAGGCCCCCTGATCCGGTTCCCGTCCTGTGGCCACCTCCCAGACCTCCAGACCCGGTCCCCACCTTGAGGTCATCCCCTTGGTTTCCTAGCCATCTACCTGACCTGCTCTGGTCTCCCTGGTCCTCGGCTCTATCTTGCCACTTGTGCCCCTCCTTGGACTGCCTGTTTTCCCCTTGTGCCCTCCTTGGTCTGCCTGCCCACCCCGAGCCCCCCCTCACTCCTTGGACAATTTGTTTTTTGTTTTTGTGATTTTCTTTTAGGAGTGTCTAGAATCAGCTCCTTTGAGGGGGGGTTATGTCATGATTCCCTGTTGTCTGCCCTGTGTTTCTCCCTTGCCATCTGTCCCGGACTACACTTCCCATAATTCCCTGCCCTCATCACTGCCAGCTGTTCCTTCATTGTCCTCACCTGTGGTTTATTTAGTCATCATCCCTTGTGTATTTAAAGCCCTCTTGTTTTATCAGTCTTTGTGAGTTGTTAAATGTAATGTATGTCCTTGACTGTGTTACTGCGTTGCCCTTCGTGAATGTTTCTCTTGGTTATATTTTGGTTTTCCCATAGTGGATGTTTCATTTGTTCCCTGTGTTTTTAGTTACCCTGTTCATCTTTTGTTTTCCCATTAAAACTGCATTTAGATCCTCACTCCTCATCTGTCCTTCGTTACAGGGATGCTTTTTAAACAGTATTGAAGGAGTTACCATCTATGTTGGGCACCTATTGTCTTCTTTTCTTTATTATTATATCATTTAGTTTTGTAATGAAATAAATTAATATGGTGGCACAATTATATATTTGTCTTCAAAGCTAATTTCAAACATTCAAGCATACACCTTCAGATCAAAATATTTTGATCTGAAGGAAGAATCATGAGAAAAATTTCAGTCAAGTGTTTCAAAACGTTTGACCGGTAGTGTTTTGCTTTACTTTATTTACTGTATGAATCAATAAAAAAATGTTAATCACTATATATATATATATATATATATATATATATATATATATATATATATATATATATATATATATATATATATATTTTACATAATTTCCCCCCACATTGCTGTAGTTACCTGATTCTTACTGATGTTTTAACCTTTATTCAGTTTTGAACACTCTCTGGGCAACTTTTTGTTTTCATTGATTTTGTTGCTCTAAATAAACATTTACAAATAATTATGTGGGTAGTTGAAATGGAATCAAGCATTGTCAGCCGTGCCTTGTAATATTAAAACAATTTTAAACAGCATTTTATTATTTTGTGCTATATTCAAGGGTATCACTTACATGTGTATCTGTTAACATTAGTTAACTACATAAGTTAACATGACCTAACAATGAACAACTTAATTATTACTTAATAATCTTGGTTAATATTATGAGGAGGCGAGAACCAGCTTAATAATATAAATAATAGTTTAAAGATAAACTTAAACAAAAACACACAAATATAAATACAAACAGGGCAGCTGCCCATATTTCTCTCTCTCTTGAACTGTTGTCTCAGGTCGCCTTTATCCCTCACCTGCCTCATCAGGTTGATTTGGGTCCGGGCATGCGCCATTCCCGCCCGGCCCTCCTCCATGCTACACAGACGGTCAGGGAGTTGGTTCCCTCCTCCC
The DNA here is from genome assembly GCA_032164185.1 of Moxostoma hubbsi. NCBI lineage: Eukaryota > Metazoa > Chordata > Actinopteri > Cypriniformes > Catostomidae > Moxostoma > Moxostoma hubbsi. Next base: position 42,404,751 of record JAVLUX010000006.1, read on the forward strand.
CTCGCAGATGGCGGTCTTCCCTCGACCCCTCCACATTTTTGGCTGCTGGCAGGGCACTCTTCCGCTCCTGGCAGTGACACCATCAATCTAGGCAGTCGGGTAGTCAAGTCCCTCCTCACGGCTGGCGGTCGGGGTACTCCCTCCCCCAGCAGATGGCAGCGGTGCTCTCCTGGGTGGAAGGCAGTGTCGAGGACTCTACAGCAGGCATCCCTCCTCCCTCCCAGGTTTCGGCATCAGTTTAAGGACTCAATGAAGGAGGTAAACGTACAACATAAGACACTTTATTGTCAGCACTTTTCAGTGTAACAAAGACATTCAATACCACTGCTTTTCAGCAGCACAAAGACACTAACAGGGTTCTTTTCAGCTCCACATATAAACACATTAACAGGGTGCTTTTCAGTTCCACATGAACACAGCTATATTGGTCTCATAGAGAGGAGCACTGGAGATTTTTTTTTTCTCCCCAATTTGGAATGCCCAATTCCCAATGCACTCTAAGTCCTCGTGGTGGTGTAGTGACTGAATCTGGGTTGGGAGGACAAATCTCAGTTGCCTTTGTGTCTGAGAAGTCAATCTACACATATTATCACATGGCTTGTTTGAGCACATTACCACGGAGACATAGCGGTTGTGGAGGATTCACGCTATTCTCCGCAACATCCACACACAACTCACCACACGCCCCACTGAGAACAAACCACATTATAGCAATGGGGTATAGCAAGTAAGGGGTAGGTTACCCCATGTGACTCTACCCTCCCTAGCAACCGGGCCAATTTTGGTTGCTTAGGAGACCTGGCTGGAGTCACTTAGCATGCCCTGGATTCGAACTCGCGACTCCAGGGGTTGTCAGCGTCTTTACTGGAGTTTAAATCATCTGCTAAGCATTAAATAATTATATTTATTTAATAACAATAAAGGGATATATATGGCTTATAGTTAATACATATATGTAGGTTCTTTTTGAACCATTACCAAAATCCGTTTTAACTTGATTCAATAGAACTGCATGATTTCGTCAGATATGTAACAGGTTGACACATTTTTAAGACACTTATAAAGCATGAGGCATATATAAAAAGAAAACTAACATCATACATGTGTTACAAGTTCTCCCAGTCTAGGGTTGGGAGAGGGTAACAGGATTAAATAATAAAAAACATAAACGTGGTGGGTTCCCTTCAGTCCTCTGCCCCAGAAATGTGAGCCAACACTTGATGCAAACGTAAGAAGGTTTATTGTATTTAGACAAAGAAAATGGGGGTATTCAATCTTCAGGAGAAGGTCACCAAAACAACAAACAAAAGAGACTTACTATTGGAAGGAGAACTAAATGACCTACACAGGTAAAATAAAATAAATAAACAACATGTGCTTCCCTCCACTCCCTGACTAACCAAAAACAGGGATTAACGTATTGTAAAATAAAAAGGTGACTCAATCTCCCTACCGCTCCCCATAAAAAGTAAAAGAAAATATATGTATATGATTTTAGATACAATACCTTTTTGACCTAAACAAATTTACAAAGAAAAGTTGAAAGAAAAATCACTACCTGATAGCAAAGTTATATGCTATTTCTGACACCAAAGCGCGCGCGCACACACACAAAAGGTGAACTACAATACACCAGGTCAACGCACCAGTTTCACACTCAGTTACTACAACAACACAGGTCTGGTGCAGGGGAGAAGTGAACCTCCTCAAGCAGTGTTCACTCTGCTCTCTTATAGGGTAGCTGTGTAAACGAGCCTCAGGTGTGGCTAATTAACTGTAATGCAAGCAGAGTGAGGGAGAGACAGACAGAGCACATAACAAAAACAACAATATTTAACAAAGTAAAATACATATCAAAAACACTTTACATAATACGTCCCCAGGACGTAACACATGCAATATAAAAAAAAATATTGGTCCATATACAGTAAATAATAGTACAGAAGTTTTCTAGTATTAATATTCAAATAAATTGCATTTTCATTCAAAGAAGTACGACATTATCTTTATTTGCATATCCTTTCACAAACACTATGAGCTGCAGAGGTGGAAATAGGATTAGGTTCCATAAGGTCTAACATGGTGGTCTTATTCTTATAAGATTGTTGTTAGATCAAATTTGGCCTCATATCTGTCACAGGGGTTCTAAGTTGGTCCTGATCCACCAAATCTGATGAAGATCTAAGATTGCCCAGATCTCTGACAATCTTTTGTGTTTCAACTCCGCATTTTTTGGGCTTGTTCAGCTTAATTTAAATGAAGCGGCCATTAAAGCTGTTCTTTTCTGGGATGCCTCAGCCGCTGCTGAGCGTACGTTTGCAAACAGTAGCTTCATCTATTGGCAGCAATCGATGTCGCAGAAATAATTTTTTTTTTGTCAAGAATGACCATGAGGCTGTGAGGGGTAGACTTACAGTCTCTTCAAAGAGTTTTGGATCATTCCGCTAACAAAACATTGAAAAAAATAAAAATAAATCTTTCATCAGATATTTAAAAAAACATGAATTGTTGAAAATGAGATCTAGGAGCTTTATATAGCTTTTTACAGCCATTGAAGAGACTTCAAGACTATCCCTCACAGCCTCATTTTCATAAAATAAATAAATAAATAATATGGAACTGCTGTGAATAAGGTCTATGGGGAAGTCCATTCACGTTAATGGCTGAACTATGCTGAACTATTGCTTATTTATAATCATTGCACTGCTATAGCATGGAGAATGCTGTTATTCCTACCCTATTATGCTCGGTTTTCTCCTTTAGCAACAATATTCACTTGCACTTTTTCATTCTCATTCTAATTCATGCATTTCTTCTTTCTCATTCTATTGCTCCTGATCATCAGACCTCTCTGTCTCTCTCTTTCTCTACCCCGCTTCAATGGGTCAGCTCGCCTCCGCACACTTGACTGGGATGTATTGGAACATATTGCCACACTAAGCATTAGCGACAGCCTTGGCTGATTTACTGTTCTGTGGGCCCTCCTCTCCACCCTTTGATGCCCCCTGTGAGTAGCCCTGGTCTCAGGGAGGAGATGAGCTTGCGTGCTCTGTCTGGTTTAGTGAGCTCCAGGATGACTAGGGTGAGCTAGGCATGGAACCAGGGCTCCATTTTCTCTCTTACTCAGACAGGTCCATTGATTCTGCTGTCTGCGCTGTCTCTCTTCATAACGCATATTACCAGCAGTCTGACGCCTACTCTCAATGTCTTCCCGGACCTCTTTCTCTCTCACACTCTCCAGCTATTGTTAGATCCTGTTTATTTTTTCACCAGATCTCTCCATGAGGAAATATCAGAATTTGTTTTGATATTCAAAGTCTGTCAACTAATTAAGAGGTGGATTAATTTGAAGATTAGGAGGCAGATGATAAGAATTGAGAGTTTATTGAATAGTCTTTATCAAAGCTCAGTCTGACTGTGTTTGACCAGAAACAAATTCCCTAAAAGGGAAAGGAAATATGCCCTTACACATTATTTTTTTCTGTTGTGGAGGGGACTTTCAATTGCCCTCTGTTTTTTTATTAATTTTTTTACTTTTTTTATACTGAGCTACTGATATTTTCTATCCATTAAACCTAACCCATTAATTTTCATTAAGACATTATTAATTATGTTTCATTTAAGCTGTTTTCCGCAAGGGTACTGTTGACTAGTCCCCACCATGTGATTTCAGGTTTTAATAACCTTTTGGGTGATGTTTGGTCTCAGATCCTTAGATCCTTCTAGGAGAGTCTCATGTTGAAGACGTTTCATAGTGACTTTTTGCATCATGAAAGCATCCACATCATGCCATTCACACCTCAGCTTGGATGATTCCATCACAGGCTTGGCAATCTTCAGATTTATTTTGCGTTTATCAGCAATATGTTTCATTATACTTATAAATGTATTAGTTCAGTTACAATATACTATCATATACATTTTTCAGATCCCCTAACCCAACCTTATTTCTAAACCTCAAATCAAATCAAAATCAAATCAAATCACTTTATTGTCACACTACTGTGTACACGAGTGCAACAGCAGGTGAAATTCTTGTGTGCAGTTCCGAGCAACATTGCAGTAATGACAGCGACGAGACATAAACCACTTTACAATAAACAACATATTTACACAAAACAATTTACATAACAAACTTACACAACAATTTACATAACAAATGTACACATACCTACACAACAATTTACATATCAAATGTACACAATACACACAATGTAGAATACACATACACTAGATAAGGGTATAAATATATATATACACTAACTGAATTGGGAGCGAGAATATATTGACAGAGTGAGGATTAATAAAGTGCAGTGCTGATTGTTGATTGTGAGGGATCAAGTGTTCAAAAGTCTTATTGCTTGTGGGAAGAAGCTGTCATGTAGTCGGGTGGTGTGGGTCCTGATGCTGTGATACCGCCTGCCTGATGGAAGCAGTGAGAGCAGCCCATGACTCGGGTGGCTGGAGTCTTTGATAATCCTCCGAGCTTTATTCACACACCGTCTCTTATATATATCCTGGAGGGAGGGAAGCTCACCTCCGATGATGTTTCTGGCCGTTCGCACCACCCTTTGCAGGTCTTTGCGGTTGTGGGCGGTGCTATTGCCGTACCAGGCGGTGATGCAGCCAGTCAAAATGCTCTCAACAGTACTAGTGTAGAACCGTGTGAGGATGTGTTGGTTCATTCCAAACTTCCTCAGCCGTCTCAGGAAGAAGAGGCGCTGGTGAGCCTTCTTCACAACGGCCTCAGTGTGGACGGACCATGTGAGTTCCTCAGTAATGTGGACACCGAGGAACTTGAAACTGCTGACTCTCTCCACCGGTGCTCCATTAATGGTGATGGGGCTGTGTTCTCTGTCTTTCTTCCTGAAGTCCACCACAAGCTCCTTGGTTTTACTGACGTTGAGGGAGAGGTTGTGCTCCTGACACCAGCGTGTCAGAGTGTGCACCTCCTCTCTGTAGGCTGTTTCATCATTGTCAGTGATCAGACCTACAACCGTCATATCGTCAGCAAACTTGTCAGCAAATGATGGCATTGGAGCTATGTGTCGCCACACAGTCATGTGTGTAAAGGGAATACAGGAGTGGGCTGAGAACACAGCCCTGCGGGGCTCCAGTGTTGAGGGTCAGTGATGAGGAGATGTTGCTGCCCATTCTAACCACCTGACGTCTGCCTGACAGGAAATCCAGGATCCAGCTGCACAGCGAGCTGTTTAAGCCCAGAGCCCGGAGTTTCTCATCAAGCTTGGAGGGCACTATGGTGTTGAATGCTGAGCTGTAGTCTACAAACAGCATTCTCACATATGTGTTCCTTTTTTCCAGGTGGGAAAGAGCAGTGTGTATTGTAGATGCAATGGCATCATCAGTGGAGCGGTTGTTGCGGTAGGCAAACTGCAATGGGTCCAAAGAGGTGGGCAGAACAGAGCAGATGTGATCTCTGATCAACCTCTCAAAGCATTTGCTGATGATGGGGGTGAGGGCAACAGGACGCCAGTCATTTAAGCAAGTGATTTTGGCTTGCTTCGGTACAGGCACAATGGTTGATGTTTTGAAGCATGTGGGGACTACAGACAGGTAGAGGGACAGGTTGAAAATGTCCGTAAAAACACCAGCCAGTTGGTTCGCGCATGCTCTGATGACGCGGCCCGGAATGCCGTCTGGACCCGCGGCTTTACGAATGTTCACCCGTCGAAAGGATCGGGTTACATCCGCAACAGAGACGGAGAGTGAACCATCATCTGTAGTATCGGCCGCGAGTGCTCTCTCCGCGAGGGCGGTGTTGTTGTTATCCTCGAAACGAGCATAAAAAGTATTAAGCTCGTCCGGGAGAGAGGCAACGGTGTTCATGGCGGAGTTTTTATTCTGTTTATAGTCCGTGATGATGTTAATTCCCTGCCACATACTTCTGGAGTCAGTGGTGTTGAACTGACCTTCAATTTTGTGCCTGTACTGGCGTTTGGCTGTACTGATGGATTTACGGAGGGCATAACTGGCTTGTTTACGCTCCTCCGCGTTCCCGGAATTAAAAGCGGTGGTCCGCGCAGTAAGTACCGCGCGAACATCGCCGTTAACCCAGGGTTTCTGGTTGGGGTAGATCCGTATGTTTTTCGTCGGAACAACGTCCTCTACGCACTTCCTGATGAAACACGTTACGCTATCAGCGTAAACCTCGATGTCGTCATCAGAGGCGGACCGGAACATCTCCCAGTCCGCGTGATCAAAACAGTCCTGTAGCGCAGAGTCTGATTGGTCCAACCAGCACTGGATCATCCTCAGATTACCATCCTGAGTGGATCAACCTAACCACTCATAAACAATATAAAACATGTAACAGGCAGGTAAAGGTTGTCAAATTTTTGTTTACATTGCACTATAATATAGATATTTTTGGATACCTAACCCCACCCCTATGCCTAAGCCCAACCAATAATGTAACAACAATATAACAAATTAGCAATATAGAAGAAATAACCAGCAGATACAAATAGTCCCAATTTATTCTAAAAAGTTATTTAAAAAAAAGTACTATAAAAGTATTTCAAACGACTATAAATAGCTGAAAATCTTTCTTTCCGTAAAGGCAGTTGTATCTCATTTAAAAATATACATCCACACATTAGAGTGTCACAATTGGTCAGAAGACCCATGAGAGCCAATAGCACATGACATCACTGACATCACAGCTGTTGTAAAGCTTATTGAGGCGGCAATTTTGAATGTTTAAATGAGCGCAGTTTAGGATTTGTTACGGCGTATACGGACAGTGATTGATGCATAAAGGCTTAAATTTGGATATGTTCCTCACACAAGATGATTAAACAGCATCGTAAAATCATTTTATGGTGCTTTTCTTAGTTTTTGAGTTGCAACTCGGACATTATATAAACTCTCCTTTGTGTCCCATGGCAAACAAAACAATCAAATAAGCTATAAATAAATAAATAAAGTAATGAGTAAATGATGACAGAATATTTAAATGCAGCCTTAGGTAAACTATTAAAATGCTCAGAAATTAGTTGAATATGGCATCAAGAGTGACATTTAAAATATGGACAAAGGGAGAAGTTTTAGTGATGCGCATCTTTACTTGTCTTCTGTGTGTCTGCTTCTTATTTTACTGTCACACATACGCTTGTCAATTCCAACCCTCTTCCTCAATGTCTCTATCTTTCTATCTGCCTCTTTCTGTCATCATCTGTCATTCCAGATTAAAATTCTTCCTCCCATCTCGACTCTAGGCTCCTGCCTTCCTGAATACAACACAAAATCAGTGAGAGAGTGTGTGTGTGGATGTGTGCTGATCTCCCTATAGAACAGTTAGTCTTGTAGGAAGAGTGGACAAATGAAACGTTTCAGATGCAGTGTGGCCTCAGAGTGTGAAGGTGCAAATAAGGTACCCAGAATAAAGAAGACATTCCAATCAGGGGTAAGGCCTGATAAGGGCCAGGGTGGCACTGGTCCACCCATATTGATGGTTGGTCCACAATATCAAAACAGACAGAATACAATAAAAGTTTGCAAATACATTTTTAATTTTTTTTATTTTGTAGCACGCCAACTAACATGCATGATAATAATTATATTCTTGTTATAAATATAGCTAGAAAAATGTGTTTAACTCTCCTGTGGTCTTGAGTCATTTTTGACCAGAAACACTTTTGCCGATTTAATAAAAATGGTTTTCTTTATCTAAGAGGTACAAGGCTTTGTGACTTTTCCTCCACTTGTCATCTGAACATACACAATTTTTGGCCAAAAGGACATTATGAAAATTGGAAGTCTAAGTGGTTGTGAAAATATTAATAATAATAATAATATTAAAAAAGCACATTTTGTCTTTTTTTATTTAAAAATGACTGACCATTGAAAATTAATGGGAAAGACTATAACAAATAAAACACTCAGGGGGTGAGACAATAACACACACACACACACACACACACACACACACACACACACACACACACACACACTATTTTGTACACACACACAAAAAAAAAACAAAAAACAATTCCGAGTGACCCTAATGTATGAAAGTGTACATTTTCCACTGTGGAAAAGTTTATGCTTAGATGCAGGTGCCTCACTTTCCAGACAAAACTGTTCTGTTATGGAAACAAAGACATTTTCCCAAAGTTATATATGTGGCCTCATTGAGCCTTGCTCACATTTCATTCTGTAGCAGCACCATGGTGAAATGCTTTACTGTTCAGGAGAGCCTGCAACCATCTACTGTCTATTATTGTCACAACATGATTTTCACGTCAGGTTATTTATTTTTTTGTTCACCAAATGGCAGCAATATGCCTCCAATATACCTGCCTCCAATTTCACTTCTCATATTTTCTTCTTGTTTCAACTTAAAGAAGTGTAGGTTTTTCCTGTACTAAAGTTTCACAAATTTGCCTTTTTACATATGCAAATTAATGGTAAAAATGGGAAATGTGGAAATGTAAATAAGATCAAAATAACATACAATCTTAATACAATTGCATACTTATATTATTATTACTTCAGGGAAGAAGACATTGTATCATTTGACTGGGAGGAACAAATGTAGGGATCATTTATGAATCTCATAGGAGCAGGGGCATTGCAATCATTTTTATTGTGTGTGTGTGACAGCTGTGAGTAGGTGGCTCGCACAGACCCAACAGTTACATTTCAGTATTAATATATTACTATATATATTAATATATATGTATAAGTATTATATTAATATATATGTATTATATACTTCATATACAAAATTATTTGTAGTAATATAAAGATTCAAGTTTTGCAAATGAATTGCAAAATTGAGCTAAATTAGCTGCAAAAATAAAGGGCATCTTGTGGAGCACTTGCTTCCGTTTCACACATTACTATAAAAGACTGAGCATAAGCTGATCTTGAATAAATAATTTAATCAATTACAATAATAACAACTGTGCATGTGCAGAATTTTATTTTTTACTCTGTGCTTGTGCATTGTGTGATTTCAATTTTCCGTGACTCGACTGTTTTGACATTCAACAAAATGTGTTCAGATCCATTTAATGATTCGTTCAGTGACCATTTCTGGTGATGGCAGAAGTTCCTGACAAATGAGTGTCTTGTGTGAAATTAGTTGATGATCAAAAGAAAATTTTAATCCTTTAAATTGTCTACAGACCTACAAAGAGACTTAAGTAGACGTTTTAAGCAAATCTATAAAAGCAAATCTATCATTTCCCTAGTTTGTGTGTTGCTGAGCATGACTTTTAATAAAAAAAATGTGTTTAAAAATATCTATATGTTTTCATTAGTGATCGACCGATATATCGCAAGGCCGATAAATCAGCTGATATTCTGACTTTTTTATTATCGGCATCGACCGATACATTTTCCTGATTGGCTGATTTTTTTCTTGAGGGTGGCGAAAATCATCTGCTTGCATGTGAATCATCTGAGACATGTAAACGACCAGTCACAGTTAATTTCATGTTACTACAATAATAGAACACAGCGTCATTTAAACAGTCCGTATATCAGAGCCACGGCAGACGCATTTGAGCTCATAATGTTAAAGTGCTCGCCTGTGTCATTCTCCCTCTCTCTCCTCACCAGTTCCCTGTAACTTTTAACTGTCTTGTCTAATGATAATGTAACGACCCACACCGTCTTTGGTTTGTTTACCTTTTTATTTAAGTTTTTGGCACTCTTTATGTTCCACATTGTTCTTTGTTTATGCACTCTTTGAGTTTTGGCACCTTTTATGTTCCGTATTGCTTTCTGTTTTATGCACTCTTATTTTGAAGTTTTGTCATGTCCTGTCTTCCCTCCTCGTCCATGTGTCCGGTCCTCATTGGTTTATTGTTTAATTACTTTACTCTCTGTTCTAGCCTCGTCATTGGTTTCTGTTAAGTGCCTTGTTATCTTGTTTTGAGTTCTGTTTGTCCATTGGTTTATGTTTTCGTTCTGTAATGATGAGAGCTGACGAGGGAGTAAGGATCCAAATGCAGTTTATTTAAGAATTAGCAAACACAAGGCAGGAACAAAAGAAACCTCCACGAGGGGAAAAATAAGGAAATGAAGACAAGAAAACAACACGGGGGGTTTTGCAAGGTGGGCTTAAGCAGGAACACGGACTAAGGCAGGATACGGGAGAGAGCCTCAAACATGGAACATTAAACAACGACCAACAAAGGACAAGGTGAACATCAGGGCTAAAATACAAAACAAGGGAAAACATAAACCAATGGACAAACAGAACTCAAAACAAGATAACAAGGCACTTAACAGAAACCAATGACGAGGCTAGAACAGAGAGTAAAGTAATTAAACAATAAACCAATGAGGACCGGACACATGGACGAGGAGGGAAGACAGGACATGACAAAACTTCAAAATAAGAGTGCATAAAACAGAAAGCAATACGGAACATAAAAGGTGCCAAAACTCAAAGAGTGCATAAACAAAGAACAATGTGGAACATAAAGAGTGCCAAAAACTTAAATAAAAAGGTAAACAAACCAAAGACGGTGTGGGTCGTTACAGAGCCCCCCCTTTAAGGAGCGGATCCCAGATGCTCCTAATCAAAGGAGGGGCAAAACGACAACGAAAAACGAGAACGAACAGGCAGATCTAGGGAACACGAGGGGCACAGAGGGACAAGACATGGACAGGAAGACAGAGACAGAACAGGTGGGTGGCCAGAAGACCAGAAGGAGGCCGGGTAGGTGCCCAGGGGACAACTTGAAGGAGGGGACCGGGTCGGGGGGCATCCATAGAGCAGGGACTGGGTCAGGAGGCCGGGGAGGTGGCCGTAGGGCAGGGATCGGGTCAGGTGGCCAGGGAGGCAGCCCCATGGCAGGGACTGGGTCTGGAGGCCGGGGAAGTGGCCGTAGGGCAGGGATCGGGTCAGGTGGCCAGGGAGGCAGCCCCATGGCAGGGACTGGGTCTGGAGGCCGGGGAAGTGGCCGTAGGGCAGGGATCGGGTCAGGGGGTCTGGGGGTCGGCCACAAGGCTAGGGCAGGGTCAGAAGGCTTTGGAGATGGCCTCAGGACTGGGACAGGGTCAGGAGGCCAAGGAGAAGGCCACGGGATAGGGTCAGAAGGCCAGGGAGGAGGCCGCGAGACAGGGTCAGAAGGCCAGGGAGGAGGCCACAGGACAGGGTCAGAAGGCCAGGGAGGAGGCCACAAGGCAGGGTCAGAAGGCCTGGGAGGAGGCCACAAGACAGGGTCAGAAGGCCTAGGAGGAGGCCACAGGACAGGGTCAGAAGGCCTGGGAGGAGGCCACAAGGCAGGGTTAGAAGGTTTGGGAGGAGGCCACAAGACAGGGTCAGAAGGCCTGGGAGGAGGCCACAAGACAGGGTCAGAAGGCCTGGGAGGAGGCCACAAGACAGGGTCAGAAGGCCTAGGAGGAGGCCACAAGACAGGGTCAGAAGGCCTGGGAGGAGGCCACAAGACAGGGTCAGAAGGCCTAGGAGGAGGCCACACGACAGGGTCAGAAGGCCTGGGAGGAGTCAAGGAGGCCCCCAGGGACGGTGCCATGGTGGGCGGTGACCAAGGAGGCTTGGAAGGTCCTGGGGTTTTAGTAGGCGAAGGCAGAGCCGTGGGAGGCGGAGCAGACAGAGCCATGGAAGGCGGAGCAGACAGAGCCGTGGAAGGCGGAGCAGCTGCAGGCAGAGCCGAGGCAGTCCTCTGAGGCGGAGACCTGGGGGACTCTGGCAGCAGAGGCGCGGAGGGCTCGGGAGACAGGGGTGTGGAAGGCTCGGGTGGCTGAGGCGTGGGAGGCCTTGACCTTGGTCTCGAAGGCTCGAGAGGCAGTGCGCTGGGTGACTCGAGAGGCGGAGCGCTGGGAAGCTCTGGAGGCGGAGCGCTGGGAGGCTCGAGAGGCGGAGCGCTGGGAGGCTCGGGAGGCGGAGCGCTGGGAAGCTCGGGAGGCGGAGCGCTGGGAAGCTCGGGAGGCGGAGCTCTGGGAAGCGGAGCTCTGGGAAGCTCGGGGGGCGGAGCTCTGGGAGGCGGAGCTCTGGGAAGCGGAGCTCTGGGAAGCTCGGGAGGCGGAGCTCTGGGAGGCGGAGCTCTGGGAGGCTCGGGAGGCAGAGCTCTGGGAGGCGGAGCTCTGGGAGGCTCGGGAGGCAGAGCTCTGGGAAGCTCGGGAGGCAGAGCTCTGGAAGGCTCAAGGAGGGCTGGCTCTTGGACGGTCGAGGCTACAGGCGCTGGCTCTTGGACGGTCGAGGCTACAGGCGCTGGCTCTGGCTCTTGGACGGTCGAGGCTACAGGCGCTGGCTCTGGCTCTGGCTCTTGGACGGTCGAGGCTACAGGCGCTGGCTCTGGCTCTTGGACGGTCGAGGCTACAGGCGCTGGCTCTGGCTCTTGGACGGTCGAGGCTACAGGCGCTGGCTCTGGCTCTTGGACGGTCGAGGCTACAGGCGCTGGCTCTGGTTCTTGGACGGTCGAGGCTACAGGCGCTGGCTCTGGCTCTAAGGACGGGGCCATGGAGGACGGAGACTGGTGAGCGGAAGCCCCTCCTCTTCTCCTCCTCTTCCTGGCAGAGGAGGCTGGCAACGCCGGCTCTGGGACGGACGAGGCTGGCAACGCCGGCTCTGGGACGGACGAGGCTGGCAACGCCGGCTCTGGGACGGACGAGGCTGGCAACGCCGGCTCGTTGGCCGTGGCAGGCGTGGGCGTTGGCTCGTTGGCCGTGGCAGGCGTGGGCGTTGGCTCGTTGGCCGTGGCAGGCGGAGTCCGGGAAGCAGAAGCCTTTCCTCTTCTCCTCCTTCTCCTGGCGGACGGGGTTGTCAACGCTGGCCCTGGGACAGACGAGACTGGGGGTGCATTGGCCGTGGCAGGCGTGGAGGAACGAGTTAAGGAAGGCTGGGGGGTGACCATTGTGGGAAGAAAGGTAGCGTCCTCCTCCGCAACACCCACAGTGAAAGGTGAGCCACAGATCTTCAGGGTCTCATCCAGGAAGTCGAGGAGCGTCCAGTAGGGGGTTGCTGGTGGCAACCGCTCCCTTAGCTGACTATTGAGATTGCCCCTGAAGAAAACGATCAAGGAGTAATCTGGGAAGTCAGATAAGTTTGCCAGCTCCAGAAACTTACAGACATGGGCCTCTATTGGGCTGTCCTCCTGTCTGAGGCTGAGAATCTGGTAGTTAGCCTGTTGAACTATCCAGGCTGCTGGATCCATTATTGGTCGGTCGTTCTGTAATGATGAGAGCTGACGAGGGAGTAAGGATCCAAATGCAGTTTATTTAAGAATTAGCAAACACAAGGCAGGAACAAAAGAAACCTCCACGAGGGGAAAAATAAGGAAATGAAGACAAGAAAACAACACGGGGGGTTTTGCAAGGTGGGCTTAAGCAGGAACACGGACTAAGGCAGGATACGGGAGAGAGCCTCAAACATGGAACATTAAACAACGACCGACAAAGGACAAGGTGAACATCAGGGCTAAAATACAAAACAAGGGAAAACATAAACCAATGGACAAACAGAACTCAAAACAAGATAACAAGGCACTTAACAGAAACCAATGACGAGGCTAGAACAGAGAGTAAAGTAATTAAACAATAAACCAATGAGGACCGGACACATGGACGAGGAGGGAAGACAGGACATGACAAAACTTCAAAATAAGAGTGCATAAAACAGAAAGCAATACGGAACATAAAAGGTGCCAAAACTCAAAGAGTGCATAAACAAAGAACAATGTGGAACATAAAGAGTGCCAAAAACTTAAATAAAAAGGTAAACAAACCAAAGACGGTGTGGGTCGTTACAGATAAAAAGGCAAATATCAATAAAAATAATATCATATACCATCTGCAAATATGTGGATATCTCATTTAAACAGATGTATTAAATCAACCTTACACACCTTCAGCAGACCCAGCATCCTGTGGAATGCTCATAAATCTTCCATTGAAGCACTTTTCTAACAGTCTCTCCTTAACAGTTCCCTGTATCTTTTATAATGAAAAATATCAATAAAATGTCTATCATGATGCAGATATCTCATGTAAAAAGATGTCATTCAAGAACCTCATGAAATAAATCGTTTTCTTCCCATTGAGCGCTCATCTAATGTCTTCCTCTGAAGCATGTATTCTATCAGCCAGAGTTAAAAACTTAAGGATCAAGATCCAAAGTTCCTCTTATTCAAAAATCATGGTGGTCCGTTTGTGACAATCCAAGTAGGTGATCCATGCCATTTAAATTGTCAGGAGATGGATCCACACGAGTGCGTGAGTGCAAATTCAAGGCTGCATATGAAACCAGGAAAATGCCGCCTCCGGATGCTGTATACAGAGATACAATGAAAATAAGGTGCTTTTCAAACTGTTCGGAGACCAGTTTCTTTAAGAATTCAATTCAGTCAAAACAGATGCCAGTTTAGACAATAACTGATTAGGCAGAAAAGTAGCAAGTCAGCTGCCTACTTTTTCGAATATAGCCCAAGGTAAAAGCGCTTCATGTGTGCTATAAGTAAATGTCTTGACTATGCACTGCATGTACAATTGGTTTGATTCAATATTTTTTTGAGTAAATGCGATTGTTAATGTGGACATGCCATCCATGGTTGCTGGACTATTGGGCTGCTGTTATTTCCTTCTTCCTAATATATTGCAAATACATAAAATAAATGTGATGACTAAACAGAAATCTAAAGAAACTGCTATTGACCATATAAAATACAATATATATATATTTTTTTTTTTGTGAAATTGAGTAAATATAGTGCTAAATAAGAGTTTATGATTATTATAATTTTTAGTTTTAGCAATTTTATGTTTGTTATTTATTATATTAAATTGTGTGATGTATCAGTATTGTTTCTGCCTATCGGCCACCTGTTCTCTGGATATCGGCATTTATTCATTAAAAATATCTATCGGTCGACCGCTAGTTTTCATGTATAAAAAAGCGTGTCTACATATCTATTTACTTCAGTAAAACGCATAAGTGTTCTAAGATCAAGGTTCAAGGTTTACTATTTGTCACAAACATGTTGCATACATGTAAGAAATCCCTCGTCCCATATTGCAACAACAAAGAGAACCAACAATGAACTAAGGACATGCACCCACATAATGATACAATACGATCCTTTCGACAGGTGAACATCCGTAAAGCCGCGGGTCCAGACGGCATTCCGGGCCGCGTCATCAGAGCATGCGCGAACCAACTGGCTGGTGTTTTTACGGACATTTTCAACCTGTCCCTCTCCCTGTCTGTAGTCCCCACATGCTTCAAAACATCAACCATTGTGCCTGTACCGAAGCAAGCCAAAATCACTTGTTTAAATGACTGGCGTCCTGTTGCTCTGACCCCCATCATCAGCAAATGCTTTGAGAGGTTGATCAGAGATCACATCTGCTCTGTTCTGCCCACCTCTTTGGACCCATTACAGTTTGCCTACCGTAAAAACCGCTCCACTGATGATGCCATTGCATCTACAATACACACTGCTCTTTCCCACCTGGAAAAAAGGAACACATATGTGAGAATGCTGTTTGTAGACTACAGTTCAGCATTTAACACCATAGTGCCCTCCAAGCTTGATGTGAAACTCCGGGCTCTGGGCTTAAACAGCTCGCTGTGCAGCTGGATCCTGGATTTCCTGTCAGGCAGACGTCAGGTGGTTAGAATGGGCAGCAACATCTCCTCATCACTGACCCTCAACACTGGAGCCCCGCAGGGCTGTGTTCTCAGCCCACTCCTGTATTCCCTTTACACACATGACTGTGTGGCGACACATAGCTCCAATGCCATCATTAAGTTTGCTGACGATACGACGGTTGTAGGTCTGATCACTGACAATGATGAAACGGCCTACAGAGAGGAGGTGCACACTCTGACACGCTGGTGTCAGGAGCACAACCTCTCCCTCAACGTCAGTAAAACCAAGGAGCTTGTGGTGGACTTCAGGAAGATGGACAGAGAACACAGCCCCATCACCATTAATGGAGCACCGGTGGAGAGAGTCAGCAGCTTCAAGTTCCTCGGTGTCCACATTACTGAGGAACTCACATGGTCCGTCCACACTGAGGCCGTTGTGAAGAAGGCTCACCAGCGCCTCTTCTTCCTGAGACGGCTGAGGAAGTTTGGAATGAACCAACACATCCTCACACTGTTCTACACTAGTACTGTTGAGAGCATCCTGACTGGCTGCATCACCGCCTGGTACGGCAATAGCACCGCCCACAACCGCAAAGACCTGCAAAGGGTGGTGCGAACGGCCAGAAACATCATCGGAGGTGAGCTTCCCTCCCTCCAGGATATATATAACAGACGGTGTGTGAAGAAAGCTCGGAGGATTATCAAAGACTCCAGCCACCCGAGTCATGGGCTGCTCTCACTGCTGCCATCAGGCAGGCGGTATCGCAGCATCAGGACCCGCACCACCCGACTACATGACAGCTTCTTCCCACAAGCAATAAGACTTTTGAACACATGATCTCTCACGATCAACAATCAGCACTGCACTTTATAAATCCTCATTCTGTCAATATATTCTCCCAATTCAGTTAGTGTATATATATATATTTATACCCGTATCTAGTGTGTGTATTCTACATTGTGTGTATTGTGTACATTTGTTATGTAAATTGTTGTGTAGGTATGTGTACATTTGTTATGTAAACTGTTGTGTAAGTTTGTTATGTAAATTGTTTTGTGTAATATGTTGTTTATTGTAAAGTGGTTTATGTCGTCACTGTCATTACTGCAATGTTGCTCGGAACTGCACACAAGAATTTCACCTGCTGTTGCACTCGTGTACACAGTAGTGTGACAATAAAGTGATTTGATTTGATTTGATTTGATTTGAAATACAAAAATAGAACAAAAATATATAGACTATAAAGAAATTTAAGGTAAATCAAAATAAAATGTAGTTGGAGAACACATCAGAACTATCTTTTTTCCTTCAGTTTGTTGACTGCACACCAACATAGAGGTAAAAAACAGGAGCTGACATTAAAAATAGCTTACATATTTAACACAGATCTAGTAATCTGCTTAAATTGTCAAAAATAACCAATCAAACATTTACCTCACAAACATAATGTAAAAAGAATAACTTAATGAAGACACAGGTGCTAACAGAAACTCCACTTACAATGTGTGCTTAAAAGAAGGATTGTCCTTTGTTTTTCTGCAGTGCATTTCACGTAATGCTACCAACCAAGAACGATATGCTGATAAATAATTCTCATTTTTGTGTTTCTCATCTCTAGATTATTAATTTAGATCAACAATGCTGATAAAAAAACATGGATAAATGAGCTTTGTTGAAAGCGCCTTTGTAGAAATAAACTATATATTGTTGATTAGACTATCTATCTGACGGCCTATAATGTATGGGAGGTTTCGGCACATGAAGCTAACATTGACTACTTAAATGTCAATCTGATTGGACGAGAGATGTTCCATGAGCACTGATGGTCTGACAGCATCAGCACTCCGACGCTTCACTGTGTGTGTATACATCCGCTTGTGTTCCTGCCGTTCTAAACTAAAGTGTAAG
Source organism: Moxostoma hubbsi (assembly GCA_032164185.1). Lineage (NCBI taxonomy): Eukaryota > Metazoa > Chordata > Actinopteri > Cypriniformes > Catostomidae > Moxostoma > Moxostoma hubbsi. Next base: position 42,422,246 of record JAVLUX010000006.1, read on the forward strand.
AGTAGAGCATATCTGTTAGGAGTTACTGTCTTTATTCTTGAAATTACATATGTTAGCCAGCAGGTGGTGGCAAAAGAAAACGTTTGTGTGTCATATGAGCCAGTTGGTGACATAAAGTGAATCCGTAGAACATAGAACATAGTTAACATAGAACAGCACTCCGTGATCGCTTGTATTACCACTACATTACTTAAGCTAAGACATTGTTTTAAATGGCTTTAAATTAACAATTTCAGGATTAAGGCTCATCGCAGCTGAGAGACACAACAGACTGTTTGATTACAAAACTCAAGGCGCTTACAGAGTTCATGTTTATGTTGAAGTTTTTAGTTATGGTTTTTGGAGTACACTTATGTAAATAAACTGCACCTGGGTTCGTCATAACATCATCGTACGTTACAGCCCATGACTTAATTTTGGTCAAAAGGAAACACTTACTATTTTTTTTAGGCAGAGGCTAATTGGACTAAGTGCAAATGTTGATATATGCTATTTAAACTAAGTGTAAAAAGCAACAAAAAGCATCTTCTTGAACTAAGAGCAAATGGCGTTAGATGCTATTTTTTTGTCCAAATCGTTCAGCCTTAGTAACCTATATCTGTTAGATATCTGTATTCACTTTCTCAACAGATGGAAGTTGTCGAACATATAGCTAATCAGGGGTGGAAAGAGTACTGAAAAGTCATACTCAAGTAGTACTGTTACTTCCCAAAAAATGTAGTGTGAGTAGAGTAAAAGCAGCTGTCCTAAAAACTACTCCAGTAAGAGTAAAAGAGCAGCTCATTTAAAAGTTCTCTAGAGTAGTGGGTATTGAGTACGAGTTGCTGAGCTATGCCCCATTATAATGAACACTGTATGCCATCTTTTAAAATACATCACTTATCTATTAGAAAATATACATGAATCTGATTCCAAAAAATTAAGGGGAGGCATAAAATTAAAAGATTAAAAAGTTATTTTCAATACACTGATCACCATTTTAAATTGTAATGTATGAAACAATTACATTAAAATCAATTTAAAATCCCTTAATGCTGACAGAGCAATATTGTTGTGCATAAACATGTCCAAAACAAATAAGCAGGATCACTTGGCACATCATGTCCTGCACAACAGAGAAAGTAGAGCAGGCATGGGAAAAGTTGTTTGGTACAGGGGCTACATTACGCTTAAAAAGGAATAATTCACCCAAAAATGAAAATTCTCTCATCATTTACTCATGCTCATGCCATCCTGGATGTATGACTTTCTTTCTTCTGCAGAAAGCAAATTAAGATTATTTTTTTTCAATGAAAGTGAATCGATGCTACCGTGCTAAAACATTTAAGCTCCACAAATCACATAAATCAGCATAAAAGTATAATCAATGTGCCTCCAGTGATTTAATCCATGTCTTCAGATGTGATATGATAGATGTAGTGAGATACAGATCAATATTTAATTCTTTTTTACTTTTTATTCTCCTCCCTGATCAGTCAATCTCCACTTTAAATTTCACTTAGTTCTTTTTTTGTGATTCACATTCTTCATGCATATCGCCACCTACTGGGCAAAGAGAAGAATTTCTAGCATAAATTGACTTAAATTTTGATCTGTTTCTCACCCATACCTGTCATATCAATTCTGAAGTCTTGGATTAAACCACTGGAGAGCTGAAATGTTCTTCTAAAAATCTTAATTTGTGTTATTTAAGTAGCTATTAAGTAGCACTTGGAGGCACGGGTCGGGGGGGGGGGGGGGGGGGGGGGTGGATACAATGTTCAACATTGATTTAGTTCTTGTATCTTTTAAGCCAAGAAGCCAAGTTTGTGACTAGTGGAGTGTTCTGCCTGAAATATTGCTCTACAAAAGTTTATACTTTTCTATATTTATAAAGGCTGAACATAATTATAAATTATTTTATCATCTCTACTTTCCTGGTAATTTATTTTACCAATTAACACACGCTCTACATGAGGGGGTCAGTATTATTAAAAAACAAACAATATTAAAAATATATATTAATATTAAAATGTTACAAAATAAGTGAGTGGTTTTCTTGTTTCTTTGTTATTGTTGTCTGATTAATATTCTTTATATGCCTACTAGACAGTGCTCAATTCGGTTACATGTACACTTCAAGTCCAACATTATGATGCAAGTACACTTTTTGTCCCACTGTTTAAGTTCACTTTAGACATAAAACACAGGATTTACATTAAATCCTCATCAAGACAGGCACTGGCAGAATTTTGAAGTGTATTTGACTGTTTAGGCGCTCCTGGAGCACATGCGTATGTAAAACGTACAAACATTAGCCGCCTGACAATCAAAGAGCACGCAGCTACAGACGTCAGGAAATAAAAAGTAAATCTTTTATATTTCATCTAGATCAACCAACCAGTGGTGCTCTTGCTATTGCGATCATTGTAATGAACACCTTAGTTATAGATATAGAACATAGGCTAAATATATAAAATTACTCAAAAGTTTTATAAAGGACATCTCTCTATTTACCGATAAACATCTAGATAATTTTATTGCCCAGCCCTATTGATTACATTGCATTAATCTCTCACAGCAGCCCAATAATCTCAGTAATAGATAGTTAAATTACAGGCTACATTATAGACACAGAATTTAGTGAACAGAAATTTGAAATTTATCTTGATATGGTTCTTCAAATTTGAGGCAGGATTAATGCTGATATCTGGCTTGAGCAAGTTAAACTCACATGACAGTCAAGCAATTGGCATTTTTCTCTGTTAAAAGCCCTTTTAGGTGCAGCCGAGATTTTCGGGCAAGAACTGAGTTATCCTCCACATCCACATCCAACAGTTGGCGCTGATCTGCAGCTGCCATTCAAGTTTTTTACATGTGATTGGATTGGATGGTCACGAGACTCTCCCTAACCAATCATTTTGATAGATAAAAATAATATCAGGACTGGGAAGTAGCAAACACAGATGGTGGGAAAATAGTGCAGTAAAAGTACAGTTACAACACTTAAAATGTACTCAAGTAAAAGTAAAAGTATAACATTTTTAAACTACTTTAAAAAGTGCAATTCCTGTGAAAAACTACTTAATTACAGTAACGGTGTATTTGTAATTCATTACTTTACACCCCTGCAGCTAATATTGTGATTTTTCATGAAAACTTTTAAATAATTATAAAACTACTCCAAAAAATTACTGAAATTTTAGACAATAACACAGGGGCAGGCCAATTATTTAAAACGATCTCTAGTAGAACATTTATTGTGTTATAACGTATTATACAACAGTTTGTTCCAGTCCTCAAATTTGATTGGATGAGAGGCAGTCCAAGTTTGCTGATAGCTCACACCATCAGTACTGGGGCAATTCACTGTTGTATCACTCTGCTTGTGTTAGTGGTATTCCAAAAGTGTAATAGCAGAGCAGATGTGTAAGCTAGATGTGTGAATTTTCATTCATACCAGTGACATTAAAGTTTTGAGCCAGCAGGTTGTGACAAAAGACTTTTGTGTGTTATGAGCGAGTTGAGCTGACGTTGACAAACTGTGTGTTGTCATATAGTGCAAAAACTTAATTGAAGAAATTCAGAATAGTCTCTCACTCCATGATTGCTCAGATTACTAGTAGACTAAAGCTGTAATATAGGGGGAAAAAAACACTCAGGGCGCCTACCTGATACAAGATTCTAAGTTGGGAGAACACATTAACTTTCAACATGGTGGAGGAGAGAATGATCAAAATAAGAGTTCCCCAAGAAATTTACAAGAATGAAACTGCCATGTTTTCTCTCTGACAACAAAACACTTGAGTGTGATTAAAATACTCATAAATAATTTCAATTGCATGTTTTGCAGCATTGCTCCACAATTGGAGTGGATTACTATCAAACTACAGCTTAGGAAAAGAGTTAAACAAACAGCTGCAGCATTACTTTTCATCACTGTAACAGATGTAAGTAATCACACGGTCACTCTGTCACTCTCTCTCTCTGACTTCAACCCCAACAACCCCTCAGGCTTCATTGAATTCCAAGAGGAAAGACAGCAGCAGTAGGCGGAGCCATCCATCTACTACAAAACCAACCAACAGAGAACAGAGGAGAAAGGACAACATGGTCATCCTCTGTGACTCCAATGGCAACCCTCTTGACAAGAGACTGCTGTTCCCAGAGAGGACTGTGAGGAAATTCTGCTGTTTCACCACTGGCTCTGCTCTGAAGCTGCTGAGAGAGGGCGTGCCCTCTCACATCATACTGCACACCAGAACAAACAACCTCAGCACCAGAATTGGTGGATTTTGCTAAAGCTCTGACCGACGTGGTGAAAACAGCTTCCAGGTGCTAAGGTCATCATCTCTACCATTCTCCCTTGCAGAGACATTCTACTAAAAATCATTAACACATTTATACAATTAATACAGCGATAGCTAGTGTTTGTGAAGCAATGTCAAATGTGCACATTGCAAACCATTAGCACATCACCCATGAACATCTGTATGACCGCCTGCACATTCACGGCATGAAAATATTTGCAAAATCCATCAAGGACATGGCTCAAGGAGAATGTCACACAGCATCCCGGCAGATGGTTACACCGCTGTTGTGGCTGGTAGAGGTAGTTTAGACACCAGCGACCTCAGCCAGATAATGATATGTGGCGATCTATTCGCTTAATTACCTACAATGTGAGTTTACTTAAGCATATTCTTTATTCCTTTATTATTATTATTATTATTATTGTTATTATTTTGTAAAGCCGTTTTAATTGATTCACTATATTTCAAAACAATATTGGGTCACAAAATCATTTATTATTATTTCAGGTAAATAGAACATTTCTCATTGTCTTCCTTTAAAATAACATGCTACCACATTCAGGGGATGTTCTCTTTATCTTTTGGAGAGAAAAGCATTAACCCTGATTTTTAAAATATTGTGTATAGTTCAGATATAATTATATTACTTGAGACATAGAGTCGATTAGAGTCTCAGACCTACACTCCTTCAAACTACGGAGAGTTATTTATTCCTTCAATCAAAAACCCTCTTGTTAAAAATGGAAGAGATTCAGGAGGAATTATAGTTTGGTTTAAAGAGCATCTTTTCCACTACATTCAGCCTGTGAAAAAAGGGAAAATGCATAGGATGAAACTTAATAAGGAACTCATTTGTTCAGTTGAAGACACTTACCTATGTGCAGTGTATATCCCCCATACGAGTCTCCCTATTATAATAAGGACACCTTACCTACACTACAGTCAGAGATCATTCAGTTTCAGTCTCTAGGCTCTGTACTATTAATGGGGGATCTGAATGCAAGAACTGGAAAAGATCCAGACTACATTAGTTCAGCTGGAGATAAATATATTAACAGTACATATATACAGCAGAATCAACTCTTTATTAAAGCACGTCATGGCTATGACAACACAATGCACATACATGGGAAACACATCTCACAGCTCAGCAAAAGCCTAGGTTTATTTATATATAATGGCAGGACAAGGGGAGACTCTCTGGGTCGATTTAGTTACTGCTCACCTTGAGGCAGCAGCACAGTGGACTACACTATTACAGATATAGACCATAATAAGATCAGCAACTTCATGGTGATACCAGAGCTTCCTTTCTCAGATCACAGTCACATGGTCATTAGTCTAAACAAGTCAGCAAATATCCCATCTTCTGATCAGAAAATGTAATTGTATTCCCTCCCCACCAAATTTATATGGAAAAATTTCAGTCCTGCACTGTATGAATCTTAGCTCAACAGCATCCATGTTCAGAAAATGAAAAAAATAAAATTATACACCAAATTTGGTTAGACAAAACAAGTATCAATTTGTCAACAGAATAGTTAACTAAAACAATGTATAAAGTGGCCAGCAAAGCCCTGAGACTTATAATTTTTTTTTTCAGAAGTAAAAAACTCCCAATTGTTAAAGCCGATTGGTTTGACAACGATTGTCAAACATCAAGAAAGGAATTACGATCATTATCAGATGATAAACACGGAGACACTGCAAACCAGCACACACAAACCACATATCATCAAAACTTTAAAAAGTCACTACTGAGAAGATTAAGAGCTGAACATATGACAGCAAAGCTCAACAAGATTGAGGAGGCTGTCAATGAAAATTCCGGACAAAACATTTCAGAAACCTCTATTCACAAAATGAACCAAACCTCAGCCAAAAACATTTGCGCTCCCAACTAAATAATCTGGAACACACAATAAAAGGTCAATTAAACCATTTGGACACCAAATCATTAAATAAACTGACTGAAAAGATGAAATCCTGCAAAAAAAAAAAAGAGAACAAAAACCTGTGGCTTGGATGGAATATATAATGAGATGCTGAAACATAGCAGCCCCAAACTGAAAGATGCTATTCTTAAATTAGTTAATCTCTTATTAAAATCAGGACACTTTCCTGAGAATTGGATGGAAAATCAAATCACCCCAATTTTCAAAGAAGGGGACAAGTACAACCCAAATAACTACAGGGGCATTACAGTAAGAAGCAACCTCGTGAAACTTTTCTGTTGCGTTATAAGTAACAGATTAGTCAATTTCAATGTCAACACAAGACACTAAATAAATGTCAAAATGGATTCATGCCCAAACCAAGAACAACTAATCATATCTACACACTCTACTCACTTAAACAGAAATATGTTAAGCAAACAAACAAGGCTAAATATTTGGCTGCCTCATTGACTTTAAAAAGGCCTTCAAATTGGCATATCGGACTCTTCAACTCATCAAGAGTGGAATAGGAGGAAAGACATACAGTATGATATCATAAAAGACATGTATAAAGACAATAAATGCTGTGTTAAGATTAATGACAAAAGAACCAATTATTTCAATCAGACCAAGGGAGTTCGTCAAGGCTTCAGCCTCAGCCCAACTCTATTTAATATTTTTATAAATTAATTGGCCACAACCCTTCAAAAGTCACCCTGCTGCTGTCACCTAATGAAGAGGGATTACATGAAAGCCTCTCGATTTTTAAAAAAATATAGGAGTGATTGGGCCTTACCAATAAACATGGAGAAGTCCAAAGTCATGATTTTTCAGACAGAAAAAAAAACGCATTATAAACAATACATATATTTTTACAATTGGTGGAACTATTTTTCATTATGCCAACTGCTATAATTATTTGGGTCTTACAATTGCTTCAGGACAATTCTGACTGACAAAGATCTGACTGACAAAGCCTGTAGGATATCTTATAGTATGAGAAAATCATTATTTAATGATTAAACTAATGATTATTTAATGATTCTATATGGCTGTGAAATCTGGGGCCCCAAATATAAATTAAATTATGAATCCTGGGATAAATACCCTTTTGAAATTTTACTCCTAGAATTCTGCAAAAACATCATGGGAATTCACAGAAAAGCTCCAAGTCTGGGTTGTAGAGCAGAACTGGGCCGGTTCCCTCTCCTCGCTTAAATCCAGAAGAGAGCAGCTAATTTCTGATTCAGACACACCACCAGATAACTACCATCACTGTGCCTTTACACACAGAGCATGTCACCTAGAGAGTGACCTTACAGTATGCACTATTTAGTGGGAAAATATCAACTAAATTCATCCATCCAGTTCAGACTGGCAAAATTGAAACAGACAGAAAGAACTCAGAAAGAATACATTCATGATTGGTAGCACAAAGTCACACATGTACATAAATTAAGCTACTTCCACAGAAGAAAGACTGATTCTAAATTGTCACCATATTTGATCAATATTAAAGACTAATGACAAAGAAAAATACTGTCAAGCTATCGTCTGAGATGGAGGCCCAGAGAGGTCAGACTGTGTTCGCATTGCATTGAAGGAGTGATTGAGGTTAAGCTGCACTTCCTCACTTACTGCAATAATTATAAGACAGTTAGAAACACTTTGCATAAATAGCTCATATTTCCAGGACAAAAATTATTTAGACAAACTCTCATATATTATGGGAGAGAAAGTAGAGTTATTCAGCTGGCAGAGCAGTATGTGTCCTCCTGTCATCATATGAGGGACCCTCATGATATTTGAGCTCTATTGAAACCCTTTCTCATCTGTATGCTCTCTGTATTTTACTTTGTAATTTGTTTGCATTATATTGTATTATCATTATTATTTATTTATTGTTTATACATATGTTTTATGTTTGTAATATGTTTATTACTCTAGGCTTTGGCAACATTGTACTTTGTATATGGTCATGCCAATAAAGCTCGTTATAATTGAATTAAGTGCATTGGGAAACCATGGAAACACAGCATGCAAGGTTTAGAGATTAAATTACTATCACCCCCCTCCCTCCAATTCATACTTTATGAAAGAAAGTAACACAGAAGGTATTGGGTATGAGAAAAAGAGAATGAAAGCAGTAATAAGCAGACAAAAAGAGAGGAGAGAGAGAGAGAGAGAGAGAGAGAGAGAGAGAGAGAGAGAGAGAGAGAGAGAGAGAGTCTGGGTAAGGCAGTATAACATAATAGAAGCCTTGTAGAAGCCATTAATATTTTTCAGCAGGTTGTTAAAGATATTATTTTGAAGCACTTGAAATCATTGAAAAAGACTACAGGTAGTTTTAACCCTTCTCTCCACATCTGAACTGAACATGTCTTCACTTTACCTTAACTGCTCTTCCACAGTTAAACCAGTGACAATCTCAGTGGCTACTACTACACTACTAATGCAATTTTTGCAGTATGGATTATACACTGTGCACAGTATACAAATTTGACATTTGGAATACCAGAATGACCTTCTGTCAAATATGTATATAGACCTTAATGAGGTGAGCCACCCTTTTGAATTTTATGTGAATGAAAATAAGGTGGTGAGGAAAAGACTTATATAGGTCCTAGAAATACATCACATTTTTCTCTGGAGTTTTTGTCAAATGAATTCTATTTTATTTTATTTTAAATTTTTGAGTTGCAAAAATTCAACAGACTCTTCTTCTATTCCTCATAACCCTCATAATAATCAAAACATGCGAAGCAATCACAATACCCCCCCCCCCCCCCCCCCCAAGATCGATATAACTGAGAAAAGTTATGGTTTATTGAGACTTGTTAACACAGAATATATCTTATTATATCTAGAATATATCTTATTAGTTATGCAATAGTCTAATATCGGCAAGTGCTTAATTTTATATAAAATCTGTTGTATTAAATGAAAAGCAGAGTTTAAAACCAGTCTGTAAAATTTGTACTCTTGTGTACCACCAAAGAAAATCATACAGGTTTGGCTGCATTAGGTGAGCTATCCCTTTACCCAAATCTAAAAAAATTATCTGGTCTCTTTTATCCTGTAACTGCCATTAATTCTATGTTGTTTGTTTGTATTTTCTTCACTCACTCGCATGTGTGTGTGTGTGTGTGTGAGAGAGAGTGTGTTGAACAGCCATTAGTCCGCATTGATAGAATGAATCGTTGCTCTTTGCAGTGTTGTGTTATGATTGCCCTTATATGGCTGTTGACCTTGTCTGTCTCTTTCCTTTAATGGATGGATTTGTTCTTTCAGGCCAGGAGGGAGATTTAATGGTATCACTCTCTCTCTCACACACTCTTTTTTTTTACTTACCTCAGTACACATGCACACTTTTCACTTTTTATAATGTGACATGCTGTGTAGGTCAGTTCCACTGTCAAAAAAATCACGTTGGTTTGTTCAAAGATAATGTTTGGAGCAATGTCTTACACGGCCAATTATATGTAGCCTACTTTATAATTATGAACCGTTCTATAATCATGAGTTATTAATAGAAATGTGCACGGTATTCAAATACCAAAATCATTATTCATTATCCTGCACATGTAAGATCTTCAACCCGTTCGACAGTAGCCTACCTGACAAACCTACAAGTTTTGGGCTAGGTTCGGGTCAGTTTTTCCAAGTAGGCTATAGGGTAATTTATGGGCTGTTCATACATGCACTTGCACTGGATAGACGTCTTTAAATGTTGTGCCACAACTTTTTTCAGCATGCTGCGCAAGACCGTTGTACTTTTTTAGACTCTGTGTTAAGTTTAAAATAAATGTAACATTTATAAACGCATCTAAAGACACATTTTACAATCCGTTGTGCAGGACTGGTGCATTTTTTAGACACTGTTAACTTAAAAAGAACTCCAATAATTATTAACGCATCTCGAGTCACCTCCCAGCAAACACAGTACGTTCTGACGATGTCACCAATTAGTCGTCCTTTCGTCAGCTCAACGTTACTTTGTGACAATGTTGTGGAGTTAGTCGTCCTTTCCTCAGTTATATTACTTTTTGACAATGCTGTGGCGACGTCACCAGTTGTCCTTACAATGTCCCCCAAAATTTAATCACATTTATAATTTGTAATGATTTATGCCTTATGTAATCCCATATATGCGCTTAACAGATTCATAAATACATCATATTAACCTAAGCCGTCCTGCCATTTACACATGTTTTTTTAAGCCAAGAGCTCACCCGTTTAGTCATGCTGTAATGCAATGTTTGACCATGTGTAGTGTTTTAACAAGAAGAATCAAAGATTATTCACTGAGTTAAGGATTTGATAATTGGCTGAGAGGTTTTGCTACTAAATCAGTTGTGATGTGTAATGTACAGTAGGTAGGTATTTGGCCTGATCTGTGAATTAACAATGTGTATATAACATGAAATCAGACAACCCAAACAAGACCAACACTGACTGATATACAAAGAACAAAAACAAAAATACCTGTATGGTCCAGAAATGAGACATGTAACAGGTGTTTTATGAGGATGATATGAAGTAGACTGTTTCAAATATTCATTTTCACCCTGCAGCTGAACAGCTCCGATAATAATAGCCTGATAGCCATAGTGATCTTTCTTCTTTTCATATCAAATGGCATTATCATGTCGAATTAATGTAAAACATATGAAACATTACCTAATTAAATAACCTAATTAAATATATACTTACATTCTGGATATTGAGCAGCTCATGATTTCCAGACACGTGTATTACTGGGGTTTACCAAATTTTATTTGTAAAAAATGAAATTGATCAAAAATGATCGTCCCTCTAGTGCCCCTTGCTGGAGTCTGGACACATGGCTTTCGCTGTCCAACCCATCGCGTTGGTTGGCCAGGACCCTCTGACTTGGCTACGCAATTCAATTTGCCAAGCTCCTGCCTATTCGCTCCACCGCGATGCGCCGCAAGAACGCCAGTGCCTTACGAGCAGAGATTACAACCCTGCTACTGGAGGATGCAATAGAGCCTGTCCCTCCAGCTGAGATGAAGAAGGGTTTCTACAGCCCTGACTTCATCGTACCCAAAAAAAAGGCGGTGGGTTGGGGCCAATCTTGGTCTTGCGAGTTCTCAACCGGGCTTTACACAATCTCCTGTTCAAAATGCTCATGCAGAAACAGATTGTGACCTGCGTTCGGCATCAAGATTGGTTTGCGGTGGTAGACCTGAAGGAGTGCTGCCGTTCTTGCGGCGCATCGCGGTGGAGCGAATAGGCGGGAGGAGGGATGCTGGATGGATAAAGTGTCACAGATCAGTGACCACATACATATACATATACATGTATACTGCATTTAAACATTCTGGGTAATGACAATAGGGTCATTGCAACGTACACACCACATCCCTGCTGTCGCCATGATGATTAAGGGATTTGCAAAGCTATGTTGTTGGAACATTATTTGGTATGTTGCTGCAACAAAAATGGGACATGCAAAATATGGTCATTGGAACGTACTCACCAGGTCCCTACAACGTACAACAATAATGTTGTCACAACGTATATGGGATTCACAAAAGTTACACCGCTATGACGAATCTGGTCCATTCCGGTTATGTTTTCACAATGTTATTGTGTTAGCTGGGCTGTGTTCTGTTTCATCATTTGTTGCACTGCATCAATCTTTATCAACGCTGGTGTCACAAATCAACGTTCTGATTAAGTTTAGTCTGGAAAGAGGACTTAATATTACACATGATTCCAGATAAATGATGAGCCTCTGTTTATTTCCCCTTTACTCTGGTATGCAGACAATAATTACACAAGTTAAATGCAAAATCATTAAAAATAAAATCATTGCGAAAAGGATTATAAACCGCAGCGTTTGCTGCATCATGGAAAGTTTATAAAGAATAGGCCTACTGTGTTGCAGGCAGTGAGAGAAATTATTTTTGTTCGACTTTAATGTGATTTTATTATTTGAAAATCCATGTACTGTGCTATTTAAGCTCATGGCTTACTGTGCACTTTATTTCCTTTTATTATTTGATGCATCCATGGCAATAAAAGTTCTTTATTCCCGAGTCATGACAAACAACAGAATAACTGTTTGTGAACTCTCACGGTTAACCAAATATTACAAAATATTACCATGCACATATTTAGGGTATTAAGGCATCTTTTGCTTTATCATTAAACATTAAATTCATGCAGGATTTAACCATTTACTGTCATCCATACTGTTGCACGGATTCTGTCGCTTTAAACCATCAACTTTGTACACAGCCAGGGTAAACTGCACCTTATCTTTGTGTTTGGAAGCATTTTGTATATCAGACGCTGTTCTCTGTAGTCCTTCTAATAAATGCACTGCACCTGTGAGACCCATATTCCCTGAGCGCGCACTCAAGTGCCTATGCTCCTGCTGCTGTTGTCCAGCACACATTCCGCCGAACAAATGCTATTACACATAAGGCTGGCATTTACATGGATTTATAATAGATATCACAAAATAAATAAATAAATAATTGATTAAGAGCAAAGGGCTATGGCCCTTTGAGTTTAGACGCCCCTGAGTAACGGTCCAATCGGCCCGGTGGTTAATCCATCCCTGCACACAGTGATAGATGCAACAATGACTTGATTACTGTTAATATTGTATTCCGTGTTGCATGTACAGTAAGTGATAGTTAAAAAAACATCAAACAAATATAATGGCTCAATTAATTATAGTAGGTAGGCAGAGCCGGCCCAAGGCATAAGTGAACTAAGTGGCCACCAGGTGGCCCCCAAGAGCACATGAAATGACAGCTTGATTTATTTTTTTTATTTTTTTTGTGATTATACTATGTCAATGGACAATGGTAATTATACAAAAACGCAATATTTTTGTTAACAAGCTGCAGGATGCAAGCACATTCAGACAGCAAAACAGCAATGTCACAAAAAATGACATATCCTCTGGTGCAGAGAAAAGGAAAAAGAAGAAAACAGAGGAAGAGAAAAAAACAGCATGATAAAGGTATGTTAATTAGCTAGGCTATGTTATGAGCTAACATTAGCTGGCTAGTTAGTTAACATAGCCTATGTAGCATATCTTCTTTTTTAGGAAAGTTTGATTAAACATTTGTAAATAGCCTTGACATCTTAATGTATTATAGTACAACATATTAGCTAGTTTTAGATTCAAGTTTTTGTCTTATGTGTAAAAATAACTTTCCTGGGTATATATTTTTGTAATAAAAATAAGCTTCTATCGGGAAGACACGCAGGCTTGAGTGAGGTTTAAGATTCTATTTATTTGATGAATGTAAAACAGAAAAGTAATGTCTCTCTTTGGCGTAGGCCCCGTTAGGCGGTCCGAGGGAGTTGTACTCGGAACCGTCATATCCTGCCGGAGATTGGAGGCAGGGCTGAGGAGCCTACCTCCAAAAGAGAGAGAAAGTAGAATACTACCCCCAAAAGAGATGATCCAGCTTGGTACGAACCAGGTCTTGTGTTAGGCGTTCATTCTGGAGAAGGAGAAAAAATAAAAGATGTGAGCATCTGAATTTGACATGAAATTTACAATATCTCTGGCATGGTTGTGTGAAGCCTTTGCAATAGGAAAGCAGTTATTTCTTTTTAAAAACATTTTTAGAGTGTGATTTTGGGCTCTCCGTCAAGGCCCCTGGTTATGCAGAACCTTTGCCTAAGACGAGCAGCGTGATATGTGGCCCTACGTTAGGCTGGCGTTGCTGTGCAGTATCTTTGTTGAAAGATAAACACCATTTGATTATGAAAACCCTCCGACGAGGGAAGATTTGTTTGAGATATCTTTGCCGAAGGTGGACAACATGTGCAAATCCATACGATAATGGCGACGTTGCGTGCAGTCCCTTCGTTGAAATACATTTGATATGAAAACCCTCCGACGAGGGAAGAGTTGTTTGAGGTATCTTTGCCGAAGGTGGACAACGTGTGTAAAGCCATACGATAATGGCGACGTTGCATGCAGTCCCTTCATTGAAAGATGACATTTGATATGAAAACCCTCCCACGAGGGAAGAGTTGTTTGAGGTATCTTAGCCGAAGGTGGACAAAATGTGTAAATCCATACGATAATGGCGACGTTGCGTGCAGTCCCTTCGTTGAAAGACATTTGATATGAAAACCCTCTAATGAGGGAAGAGTTGTTTGCGGTATCTTTGCTGAAGGTGGACAACTTGTGAAAACCCGTACGATAATGGCGACGTTGCGTGCAGCCCCTTCATTGCGAGAAAACATTTGATTGTGGAAACCCTCCGGTGAGGGAAGAATTGTTTGGGTATCTTTGCTGAAAGGTGGGCGACGTGCGTAAAGCCATTCGATAGTGGCGACGTTGCGTGCAATCTCTTTGCTGAAAGAAAACGTTTGACTGTGAAAACCCTCCGACAAGGGAAGTGGAAGTTTTTTTTTTATGGCGATGTTATCGTGCAATACCCTGTTGAAAGATATCCCATTATGGTGCCAGCTTTACAGCGAGGGCGGCTGGCTTGTGCAATACCCATGCAAAGGAACCATGCTTGAGATTATGGAACCCCTGGCAAGAGGGGTAGACATGGTTATGCGTTATCCTTGTAAACAGTGGGCGTGCTTGAATTGAATCAGATGTGCTGGGAGAGAGCCACAAACCACCACCAGATATGAGAACTTATGGCTGATGGAGACTTGAGCTTGTTTGATGATTTGGGTTAGGTTGACAATTTCGGGTACGATTGGGGAGACCGGTGGCCGAGTATCTTCATTGTGAATTCCGGTATACATCGGAGGGTGCCAGTAGAAGCTGGTCTGTGGAACTCCTGCAAAACGAGGGAGACAGAGATTACATTGAAAACCCAGGGATGTGTCTTGCTGGGATAATGAAGTTGCAGGAAATGCTCTGCCATGTCAGACGTCTCATAAGGGACATGATGGTTCGAGGAGGACCAGCCTTTATTGATTTATAGTGACAACTGCGGAATTGTCACATAACTACTATGCGTTTGCATGTCTGAAGGGAACCCATATGACGCTGGCTGTGACAGTGGGTGTGGAATAATAAAGGCCTCTTTTAAACTTCTCTTGTTGATGTCGCTTGCCATTTCTGTACTCAAACATATATGTTACCCCATATAGGGTAAAGAACCATTTTATTGGAGGGTATAGTGGAATGTTGTTTTGCTGGACCATATAATGAAGTGCTGTACGAATAAACGTTGAAGGATTTGATAGCTTGGGTCTCTGCGTCATATCTTTCTTCCCTCATCTGAGCCGCAATGAGACGGGGATTGCAGATCAAGAAATTTTATTAAATACATTAAATAGCGAAATTATCTAATGATAGGATTAATTTCGAAGAGAATGGATGGAGTGTAGGAAGCTAGATTGAAAAATTATAATTCTGGCCATTTCCCTGTGAACCATGATCCTAGAAAGTAACCCCTGAATCCTATGGAGGGAGCCACGTCCGTTGAAGGGGTCATCCGGAGATTCGCGTCAGCCATCATCGATTGATAGGTAGGAGAGTTTGTCTACGGAGAGAGCTAGTGTGGGGAGGCGGGAAAAGAAGGAGTGGCCTTGAGGAATGATAAGCATGGCAAAATTGAGGTGGCCTGATAGGGACTGGAGATTGCGTTATGAGACCTAAACTGACCAGAGAATGACGTGCAAATAGACCTGATCCTGTCGTGTTTCTTTAGGCAGGAAAGCTTGCGTGTTTAGAGAATGGAGCGTGATGCCTAGAAATTCGAGAGATGTGGCCCTTTTTTTAATTTTTTTTTTTCCTTCCTCGAGCTGGAGCAAATACAGTGAGAAGAATAATGTCTCAGCTTCATAAGAGTTTTGTTGTTGGCTGTAAAAGTGAATATAAGAGTCTTAAATGTACTCCCGGCATCAGAGCCGCTGAAGTCGCAGTGGACAGTTTTCTTTTTTTAATGAAATGTGCTCCAAAACCTACAAAAATGTGTGTATGTTTGTGCAAATCCTTTTACACCGGACTGGGTTGTGAATGTGTGTCAATATAAGTCAGGATCTTAAAAAATTTGATTCTCTAGCACAGGTCAGTACCAATTGTTAATTTCCCAACTTTACGTCCTGAAGATGCAAGTATCGCACTTTATACTTGTGAATATTTGCAAATCTCCTTTCTGAATGTGCTTGATAGCTGATTCCACGGCTAATGTGTTAAAGTTACCATTGACTGCATTCACAGATATATATATATATTCATACATATATGGCTTAATTCCGGTATTTACATGGTCAATCATATAGGTTCTGATTTGTTGTTGCTGTAGTGTCTGAAGCGGGAGCTGAAAAGACACAGCCCTCTTCCGGAAAGGGGGCGGAGAGCGGCAGCTCATTTGCATTTAAAGAGGCATGCACGAAATCGGCGTGTTTTTGATTCCACCCTAAAGAGACATTAATAACATGGTATAGTTAATGATCCATGGGGTATTTTGAGCTGAAACTTCACAGAAGCATTCTGGAGACACCTGGGACTTGTTACATCTTGTAAAAATGGGCATAATGGTTTCCTTTAATGGTAACAAGATTATATTAATGAGCTTTACTTGGCGCAGGTTTTATCCAGCGCTTGACAGACCTACTTACCTGCTACTAAAATGTAACGTCACTGACCATGCGCATTAAAAGGGAATGGCTCATATCTAAATGCTTTGATATTTAAAAGTAATGTAGTTGGGCTGATAAGACTGTTAGACGGGTCTTTATTCATGTTCCAAATTTCAAAGATCAAAGTGCTTGAAGATCTCCATAGATTGGAACGTGGTCTGAACAACGATGAGTGAATGATTAATGAAGACATGCCATACGAATTTCTGCACTTTAATGGTGCCTGAAATAAAATGTAATTATGCCGTGAAATAGGAATTACTCGCTGTATGACCTCATCATTATGCGATATGCCTTACGCTGGCAATTAAATAATCTGATGACTAAGGGGATGCGGTGCGGAGCCTACCGCTAGGTGTCAGAGAAGCGCCACAACAGTCGTGCTTGCGATGAGAACGTGGAAGTATGCATGGAGTAAGAAAACGCTGCGTTTTATGGATATGCATTAATGAGCCCTTGGAGGTGCTCGGGCAACATCGCTCGAAATGTTGTACCAAAAAAATAAGTAATTGATTTAATCAAGGACCCTTTCACAAGGCTGTGGTGAAGGCTATAACCTGTTGATACGCATTTGTTCGCACTCGGGAGTGACGTCACTCTGTTTACATTTAATATATAAATGACTGTCTATATATGTAATTAATGTTAACAAATTATACATCTTTTCAAAGGTCTAAGGGTTCAACATTGATATCCGATCTCTTTTGCATGATAGCAATCCTCCAGAAACAGCAATTTGTTTATTTGTACCAGGAGTATGAATGAAAACATGCAATATCAAAACGGGACTTCATACCTTTATTATGAAATTGCCAAATGAATCCAGTTCAACACACTTGGGTCAATTGTCCATGATAAGCGTTTATTCTATAACTCCAATAGCACTTTTGTCCATAAAATTATAAATCTTGATATGATCTCCATTGTTTACATGAGATCTCGCCTGGAAGAATTACCCTTCGTCATCGTTCTTCGACAAACTATGCAATCTGAGCAGCATTCATGTTGTAAAACTGTATATTATATTATATATTAGATTCTTATAAACAAAACGTGCCCATCTCCAAGGTCTATTTTTTAAAAATGGGGCATAGTTTTCTAACTTTAAAAAATAACAACATATATTAATTCTGAGCCCAAAGTGTCTTCTTTCAAAAGATTACAACTGTGTCCATACTCCAAAGGGTCCAGTAAATACAACCATTTAAGTTCGGTTATGTAATTTTCATGGTTTGTGCTCAAAAAGGGGGGCGCACATCAACGGGTTAAACTGTGATGCCATGCTCCCTCGGAATGCCTGCATCGTGGGCTCGGTCTTTCCTAGTGAGTAGGGCATAGGGATGATAAATTGTATTGGAAAGCACCCATTACGTGATTTGGGCAAAGGCAACCAGAAAAACGGGGATATCTTACTGAATGGAGTAATGGGAGCCCGTACGATAAGCACTGACTGTACATGATGACATGCCTGAATAATTATTTAAATTCCCTGATGGGGAATGCTCAGGCATGCACCAAGGTGAATGACATGTGAATGAATCGAGTTGCCCTCATAAGATTGCGTGATTGCCTGCCATTACTATGAGAGTGAATGTACTGTTGACATAAAATACTGGCTTTTGATATTGATGCGGATGCGTTATGATGAACAGACAGCATTGCAACTTTATAATGAACAGGCAGCATGGCAACGGGAGGCCTAGACCCATGACTAAATCTGAATGCATTTGATGGATATGATAATGACTTATTTCTGATGGAAACCAGCTGCTGCCTGAGCCAATGATTTTGACGGACTTTGCATGGAGCGCACTACACCGGGTCGTGCAATTCGATTGAGAGAGATCTCCTGAATAATGAATGAGATATGGGTGAAGATCTGGGTTTGCTGGTTGTTTACTCCACATGGGTTTGATGTTGGCAGAATTTGAGATGAAGTGATGACGTCGTTGGAAAAGGAAGGCGGGCTTCCAGAGATGTTCTATGCACTGGTTCTCCTGTGGACTGGAGAGGTCGAAATGTGTCTATTTGCCATGTTAGCACACTGAAACAGCAATGTGATAGATTGTGAGCAGACTTAAAAAGCAATGGCTTACATGCGATTGGCTAGGAATTACCCAGCTAATGGTGTGATGATGTACAGCTGCTAGTCTTCCCACTAGAACTACGCTGCGCTTACATTTCTGTTCCATAAACTTGGTACTGATAACAACTTAACATTATTTACATTAGTCTACCATTTTGGGGTCTTTGCTATTATATTCCAATATCATTATGCCTCAGTTAGCTAGTTATAGATTAAGAGTTGTTGTTTTATGTGTACAGATGGCTTGCTGCTGTGTATAATAATTTGTGTTGAGGAAATAACATTCTGTTCTGTTCTATTCTGTTCAAATATAATTAATTTGTAATTATAATTATTAATGTAGATTCCTTATAGGTCCTTCTACTTCAATTATGGGTCATTGGAATCGATGTCACATCTACCCCCTTAGCAAATTCCAGCCTACACCATGGATCAGCAGCTCCTCCAGTTGACCCAGCTGAGTGGTCATCTATCCTGTCCGACTAAGAAAGGACTGATCTGGTAAGCAGAGGGCCACTGCCTATAAAGGAAAACTTCACATTCCCTGAAAAACCTGATGGCCGAAGCTTCCACTACCACTATACCTACAGAAAATTAATTAATGGGGAAATGATTTAAGTGGAGCTGGATCACTTATTCAAAATGAAATGATGCAGTCTACAGCTTCTGCTGCAAATTGTTCTCTAGGAAGTCCACAAAACTGGTAACAGAGGGACAACAAGATTGGGTAAAGATTGGCCGGCCCTGTATGTAGGGGTGTAAAATGCATAAAAATGTTGCTGAAACTTCGATGTATTACGGAATGTAATATTTAATTAAAATTACTATAATAATATCTAATGTGTTACAGAGAGTGAGGCAGATTACAGGCATTCTCTTACAACAGACGTGAAGCGTATGACTGAGAACACAAGCAACAGAGTTTGGATTTCTGCTTCATTATTGTTAATTGAGTGTGTCCATAAAAGCAAAATAAGTTAACCGTTGTTATTTTCTTTCTCAATTGTGATTATGCATATTGTGTAATATTTGGAGAATACACTTGAAAAGGTTGACTATATAGCCTACTGTACCGCACCTTTTACACACGATCATTAGCCTAAATGCCCTTAACGTGTTCCGTGATCAGACTTACTTGCCTCTAAAGATAATAGATTTGGTTTATATTTCAATTATTGGTTCAGTAAATGTTCCCGTGATGATTCCTGTTATGCATAATCAGTGGTCTGCTTACCGTCAGTTTTTATCTTTTATTCAAATTGGCTCAATAAATCATGTAATAAGTCAGTTTTTATTATGAACCAAATATCTTTTTTACTCCATTGACATAAGTGTCATTAATTTGTTAAGTCATTAAAATGTAACACAGGGGTAAAAAGATTTATAGATAAAAAGCAATTGATCCAGTTGTTGTTAATGATCACTTAATTACTTTATTGTGCATTAGTTCTTGCAAACCCACTTTTCCCTAGGCACACCCAGAGTCTTGTTTCTGGCTACACTATAGAGATGCAAATATTACCCAATAAATTTGACACATTATTATATGTCTATGCCTGCGTAGATAATATACTCTTTTTTTCCACATGCACACAAACATTTTAATAAAGAGTCATATAGTGGCTCCATCTGCTTACATTTAGGTGTGTTTGAGTGTGTGAAAATGACTGTAAGAGAAATAGATAGAGCAGGTGGCTGGTGTTGAATAGAACCACAGACAGTTTGGATGTTAAAATACAGATTTAGACAGTGTAAATGAGAAAACTTTAACCGCACATCTGTGCATGTATGTATAGGTAAGTGTTAAGCATGTAACAATAACAGACAACGTAATTAGAAAAATAAAGTTGCCTCAATAAGATTCAAAGTGACCATGGTCAATTTCAGTGCTAAGGCTTTTGGTAGTGTTCAGAGGTGGACACGACTGATTGACCAGAGAAATTGTTGTAAAATA
This sequence comes from Moxostoma hubbsi, assembly GCA_032164185.1. Classification (NCBI taxonomy): domain Eukaryota; kingdom Metazoa; phylum Chordata; class Actinopteri; order Cypriniformes; family Catostomidae; genus Moxostoma; species Moxostoma hubbsi. Next base: position 42,443,129 of record JAVLUX010000006.1, read on the forward strand.
TCCTTACATTTTATGCAATTACTTAATATGTAATTCATTTTAAAGAATCTTTCTTAATTCATTCTAAGTCTGAGTGGAATTTGCAAACCATTTGACTTCCATAATGTGACATAGTTCTGTGTGAAACAACTAATGTAATATTGGGTGTGACTTGATTTTAACCATCAGTTATTGATTGGATAATGAAAAGTGGGCATTCAATCCAGAATGCAGCAATACCTAAATACAAGTTTTTTGTTGATTGTGGAGGACTACTATCCTCCTGATATCTGTCAGCAATGACTTTTGAGGAGGCTTTTTGACTGGGACTGGAAGGTCAAGGTTCACCCTAGAGAGCATCTTGACATTTCCCAATGGTTATTTTTTTTCTTTTCTTTTTTATTGTGCTTTTATTGCAGTAACATGTATTATATTAATGTTGACCGGCTTTAAATTACTGATGCCTTTGAACATCTTGCCAATTAGTGTGTAGTGTAGAACTGTGTTTAGTGGTTGCATCCACAGAGGATAAATATAATACTGAGAAACCAAACACACACGCACTTTAAAAACTTCATGTTAACTTGATTCTGAGAGGAATTTTAATATAGTTGAAAAAGTATCCCACAGTATTCAACAACATATCAAATTAATTTGACCGATCAACAATGATGATGAATACACAGACAAGAATACGGAGGCAGATGTGACCGAGTGGTGTCACAACAATAATGTGGCCCTGAATGTCAATAAGAAAAACTCATTTTCGACTCCACTGCACCAAGACATTTTCTCCACTCTAATCATCACTAATGGGGCCACAGCGGAGACAGTGTACTGCCTCAGGTTACTCAGGCTGCAGATTTGAAATTGTCCTTCCCCAGACCATAAACACCAAAGACATTCCCATGAAGATGCAACAGCACCTCCTGTTTGTACTATATTTTAAAAGCATAATTTAAAATGCTGGTGGCAGCTGTTTGTTATCAGAATACTGCAGCACAGGACAAGAAAGCATATTACTTTTATAGGTTACACATTACGGTGTTAATTCAACAGGAGTGAACCTTTTTTTTTATTTTTTTTTTTTATTTTTATTTTTATTTTAAGAGTTTCTGTTGCCTGGCAAAGAAATTAGCCGGCACATAAAATGAAGACTTTAAGATCCATCAGAAGCTTCTGCTAAACCATCACTTGGCAGTAGACTGAACAAATTCACAAGCAGTACCGACTGCTGGAGCCTTCGGGTGTGCCGGCCCGGTCTGAGCCCAACGTGGAGCTGACCGCATGGCTTGCCCGGGCCGCCGTGAGTGTCGGGCTTGAGTGGAAACTTCCACCCGCCCCTGAGCACTCGCGGCTTGATGGCTGGTTCGTGGGTTCGGCACACTGCTTGTGGCCACGGCCCCCCAAAGTGCCCTTGCTCCCGGAGGTGCACGACGAGCTGACGAGGTCATGGGGGGCACCTTTCACTGCCCAAACACAATCCTTCAGCTCGTCCACTCTCACTACACTCGATGACGGAGCAGCCAAGGGTTATGCCACAATATCCCAGGTGGACAAAGCGATCGCGGCACACCTGTGCCCGCTGAGCGCTGCCACCTGCCGGAATCGCCCGGCACTCCCTTCCTGTAGGACTACAGCGGCACCGGTCAGGCCGCCACCGCCCTTCATGCTATGGCCCTCCTACAAGTCCATTAGGCCAACACTCTAAAAGAGCTGCACGAGGGTAGTTCTGATCCCGAGTGTGTCCACCTGTGGCGACATTGTGGTTATTGCCGTTGATCCAAGGCAAGCACATATTGGTCAGGATGGACAACACGACGATAGTGGCTTATATAAAATGCCATGGCAGTTTACGCTCATGTCGCATGTCGCAACTCGCTCATCACCTCCTCTGGAGTCAGTGGCGACTCGGGTCGCTGTGGGCCACTCATATCCCTGGCAAACTCAACATCACAGCAGATGTCGTTGCAGGTGACGCTCAGGGGAGAGTGGAGACTGCACCCCCAGGTGGTCCAGCTGATAATGAGTCAGTCTGAGTGAGTCTGATTTGTATATGCAAACTCAGCCAGTGAAGCACACAACACCATTTCCATCAGTGAGTCTGGCCAATCACGAATAAGCTGTGTCATCATCAGAGCTAAAATGAACCTTCACTCCGCTATGGAGCAACTGCGCCGTCTGAACCAGGCAGTCTCAAATTGCTCTTGCAGTATTTGATGGCATACACGGGGGTGGTGGCGCCATCTAAAGTTGAACTAAATTTCTAACTGACATGCACTGGCACTCAAGTCCGGTGCCAGTTGGTCAGCACACCCTCATTATGGGTCATGGGTAGTGTAGTTCTTTACCGGTAATTACGAAATTATAAAGTATTGTAAAAAATAGAAGCATATACCATCGATTCACTAACTCAGAGCTTATGGTAGGTCTGTCTATAAAGGTTATTAGGTTATTATCTATAAATTATAATGAATTCCTAAGCCATCAAATGAACTCAACATCACATACAACAGATTAGAGAGATATCGTAAAAATTAATCTATGGCGCCTAAATTGCTGAGGGAGACCTTCTTTCCCATGCCTACTTAATTTCAAACTAGGGTTTGTAATGACATAGCTGACCAATAAAGAAGATCTTTCTTTGTTCCACAAACTTAAACCCTCACCATGACCTTCTGAAATTCCACACAGAGTAAAAGCAGGTTTTCTTTGAAAGGTTTCCCTGTGAGGTCCTCATGAGATCCTAGTCCCAGTCTTTTGCTCAAAGTGCTGGTGTATTAGTTGAATACTTTGTGGAATCCGATTGTAAATCGATTTAGACTCAAAGGAGGATATATGGTTCTGAAGGCATTGTCAACAAATCCATAAAGTTCATTTTCACTGTATTGATCATTCTGTCACTTTACTCTCCAACCTGTTTCATGTTAGATTAGTTTTATGTCTAGAATAGCAATAAAGTTAGTCTGTATTCAAAGATAATTTGCAGATGACACCACTGTCATAGGCCTCATCCGAGATGACGATGAGTCTGCATACAGAAGGGATGCTGAACGGCTGGCTGTCTGGTGCATCATAACAATTTTGATCTGAACCCACTCAAAACGGTGGAGATGATTATGGACTTTAGGAGGAACACCCCAACACTGACCCCCCTCACATTCTAAACAGCACTGTGGCAGCAGTGGAGTCATTCAGGTTCCTGGGCACTACCATCTCACATGACCTGAATTGGGAGACACACTTTTTGTGAAAAAGGCCCAGACAAGGTTGTACTTCCTTCACCAGCTGAGGCATTTCAACCTGCCACAGGCGCTGCTGATACAGTTCTACTCAGCAGTCATTGAGTCTGTCCTCTGCACTTCAACAACTGTCTGGTTTGGTTCAGCTATGAAATCAGACATCAGAAGACTGTAAAGGAAAGTTTGTTTTGCTGAGAGGATTATTGGTTGCTCCATGCCCCCCCCCCTTCAAGAACTATACATTTCCAGATTGAGGAAAAAGTCTGGACAAATCATTCTGGACTCCACTCACCCTGCCCATTACCATTTTGAACTGTTGCCTTCTGGCCAATGCTTCAGAGCTCTGAGCACAAGAACTGTCAGGCATAGGAACAGTTTTTTCCCTCAGGCTATCCATCTCATGAACTGTTAAAATTGCCCCATTGAGAATTATTATGTGCAATACACACTTTAGTCTTTTTTATATTTATCCAACACATCTACCTCTTCTCCTCTGCCATTTCATTCCTCTGAAAAACACTGTACATATCAGATTTATATTTTGAACTGTACATAACAGATAACAGATTTGTATTATAATTGCACTGTGTATTTACATATGTGTATTATTATTATTATAGTTTTTTTATTATTATCTCTGTCATGCTACTGTTTTTGTATTGTATTTTTATTGTTGTGGACTGGAAGCTCCTGTCACTGAGAAAAATTCCTTGTATGTGTAAGCATACTTGGCAATAAAGCAGATTCTGATACTTTGATTCTGACTGTGGTATAATTTCATCCCTGTTTTTAAAGGATTTAGCTTAAAAGCTGTACCTAAATATGTGTAATATTATTTTCCATAAGCCATGAGAATAATATTACTCCAATAAGTGAATTAATAATAATTCCCTTATTAAAGCTAATTCCTTACGATAGAAATACAAAACATTGTATTACGATTTTAATGGTGGAGAATTTTATTCAGACAAATAATCTAGTTATTTGTCATTTATCTAATTTATAATGGTTGTCGAACGTGACTGATTCCATTATACATTTCCTTACATACTAATGTAGAATAAGGACAGTTTAATTTAATTACTAGCTCACACATACTGTTTCCTACATATGATGGTGGGGGTACGCGGGCACTTATACCCATCCCGTGTACATTTATACTACCAAATTCGCTACATATAATGTTGGAGGTATGCGGGCACTTTAATCCATACCGTGTACATTTATACAACTAAATTTCCTACACCTATGTAAAAAAGGAATGGGGTGTTTAATTCCTGGACCAAACTTTTGTGCTATATTGTTCCCCAGTGTCTAAAGCATGTAATGCGAACACTTATACCAGTTACAAACTCATGCTGATGTTGTATACCATTGTGATTCCTTTAAATGCATTTCTACATTGAACTATTAATGGTTCATATTTAATGGTAACAGCACTGGGTGCCACTGTTGCCATGAAAATATTGCACAATCATAGGTTCTATACATACTAATTTTCATTTAAGGTAATATAATAATAGTGAGACTTAATGCATTCACTGTTACATGTAGAAATCTTAATGTGTTCCCAGGTAGCGGCTACGCAGGGGATTTTAATGGTCTCTCAGCCTCTCAGATGTAAAGTTAAAGAGGTCTTAGTTACCCTATGTAAGCTTGAAATCGCACAGCTTCTGTGCAAAGCTAATTATCCAGTTAAGAGCACTTGAATGGCACTGTATCTTTAATAGATCTGAGCTTGTCCTCACTTCTCTTTGAGTAACAGGCATTATTGTATTGCAGTTTTTATCTCAGCCAGTCTTTCACCTTAATGCAGCTCCTTTAAAATACACAAAGATTGAAAGAGCAAGACAAAGAGATTCAACAAGCCACAGGTGTGTGTATAGCTTTTTGTTGTCCTCCATTCAGCAAGCTTCAAATCTGCTTGATTGCCTCATCTCAATGTAAGAGGTTTTCCCAATTTACTTAAATCAGTTTAACAGTCTTAATTTCTCTGTAGTTCTAACATCCTCCCACACATGGCCTCAAATTATAATTAATTGGTTTTATGCACTCCACATAGTTCTTCAAACTGACTTGAAATCAAAGAATTGTTGCAGAAGCTGATTTGTGTTGCTTATAATAAACTGTAATTGTGAATGTTGACTCTACAAATTAGTTTGTGCTGTTGATGAAGAATAGTGATCAAAGACAACAGGTTGTCAGTAAAATATTACTCATTTAGATGGTTTATGAGGCTACTGGCTCGTAATTACAACTTACAAACTCATAAGTAGGAACTTGTCAGGAGAATGTGATGGTAGAATTATTGTTGATTTCAGTGAATGTTATTCCAAAGAAAACAAAAATGTTTTCATAATATTTTATTTACAAACTCATAAGTAGGAACTTGTCAGGAAATGTGATGGTAGAATTATTGTTGATTTCAGTGAATGTTATTCCAAAGAAAACGTCTCGGGTTACATGTGTAACCCTTGTTCCCTGAAAAAAGCGGAACGAGATGCTGCGCTGCTAAGCGCTATGGGGAACAATCTTATTGTGAGCTGCTCTGAACATGTGTGTAACACGTCAATGAAAATTGACCGGAATTTATAGCCTCGGTTGGTGAGATCATTGGACGCACCTGTGGCCAGGCTATAAATAGGAGGCGTCACCAGAGTGTCGTCAGATATTTTTCTGAAGAGCGGTCCTGGGACGTCCCAGTGCGGCAAAAGAAGCGCAGCATCTCGTTCCGCTTTTTTCAGGGAACAAGGGTTACACATGTAACCCGAGACGTTCCCTTTACAAAAAGCTTCACTATGATGCTGCGCTGCTAAGCGCTGCACTGGGGCTGTCCGGACCCCTGACCGTTGTGAAGTGTTCTCACAAAACGCGAGAGGTCCCAGACATGAGCTTGAGATGTCGACTCAAGGGCATAAAAGCCCGGAGTAGCAAAAACATCTAACACCATAAAATCCGAAGAATGTGTGCGGAAAGGACTAGCCTGCCGTATCACAAACCTGTTCAGACATGAGCTTGAGATGTCGACTCAAGGACATAAGAGTCCGGAGTAGCGAAGCATCTAGCCCACAAAGTCAGAAATGAGTTTGAGAAGCCAACCCAAGGACATAACAGTAATCCAAGGGTAATCTAACTCAAAAGTTCGTACCATGAACTTGGATTTGGCATGAGCCTGAGATGTCGACCCAAGGACGTAAGAGCCCGGAGTAGCAGAACATCCAGCCCATGAAGAAAATTGTAGAATGTGTGTGGAGAGGACCAGCCCGCCGCGTCACAAACTTGTTCCGGCATGAGTTTGAGATTTCGACTCAAGGACGTAAGAGCCCGGAGTAGCATGAACATCCAAACTATAGAATCTAATGAATGTGTGCGGAGAGGACCAGCCTGCCGCATCACAAACTTGCTTAGACATGAGCATAGATGTCGACTCAGGGGCGTAAGAGCCCGGAGTAGCATGAACATCCAAACCATAGATCCTGAAGAATGTGTGCGGAGAGGACCAGCCTGCCGCATCACAAACTTGCTTAGACATGAGCGTAGATGTCGACCCAAGGGCATAAGAGCCCGGGGTAGCATGAACATCTAGAAACGTGACCATGAAACCAGATGAATGTGTGCGGAGAGGACCAGCCTGCCGCATCACAAACTTGCTGCAGAGAGAGACCTCTAGCCAAGGCTTTAGAGGAGGACAGCCCTCTGGTAGAGTGCGCCCTAAAACCTACTGGCGAAGCTTGACCACGCGCCTCGTAGGCCGGGGCAAAAATGTACCTCACCCAAAGTGACATAGTCTGCCAGGAAGTGACCGCCCCCCGGTCATGGCTTCCAAGTGAAGAATTGCTGCCCTGACTTTACGCCACTAGCAAAAGCGGTGGACATAAGTCTGAAGGGTACAGACTGGACAAAGTCTGAGAAGTCTTAGCTGCTCCGGCGTTACAAACGGCAGGGAGCAGAAGGCTTAGAAAATAACCGGCCAAGGGTCGCTAAAGGCACCTTGGGCAGGTAGTTAGGGTGAGGGTGCAAAGAACGCTTTTGGTCGTTCTGGGGCAAACTCTAAACAGGCCGGCAAAAGAGACAGAGCCTGTAGGTACCCAAGTCTCCTTAGAGACGTAATTGCCATAAGAAAAACCATCTTGAGAGTCAGAAGTCTACCAAACGCTGACTCTAGAGGTCTAAAAAGGGGGTCTTACCCTGTGAAGAGGTCCTAGCAAGGACGCCTCTTAGGGGGCACCCCGCCCACCAAGGCGTGGCAAACCGCAGTGGAAGCCACATAGAATCTGGCAATGGCGAGGCAAGTGCCCGCTGACAGTTCTTTCTACAGAAAATTCAGAACTGAAGCAAACTGGCAGTTAGCTGGTTCTGTAATATGAACTTGGGGGGGGGGGGGGGGGAAACTGGGCGACTCGGGGAGAAGTAGAGGAGACATTGCGCTATCAAAAGAGGCGAAGAGGTCCTCTTCTGCCCTGTAAAATCTACCCAGATCAGTTCCAAGTGGAGGGAGCCCTAGCACTTGAAATGTTCTCGATAACCTCAAGAGAAAGCCCTGCGAACCTCAGTTGGTACCCTTAGGGGCCAAGCATGAAAGGTTTCACAATTCGGACCAGTGATGAGAAGGTCCTTCCTGTTCGGAATCGCCCAAGGCGAGCCGTCAAGGAGAGATATTCAAGAAACATATCCTGTTCGGCCAGCGCAGCGCCATTAGAAGGAGGCAAGACCCTTGCTGGCGAACCTTACCAAGACTCCCGGGAGCAGAAAAACCGGGGGACAAAAACGCATACAGACGTATTCAGGGACATGTAAGTGCCTTTAAGCCCAGACCCAAGGGGGCTGGGTGACTTAGGGAGAAGTAGAGGAGACATTGCGCTATCATAGAGGCGAAGAGGTCCTCTTCTGCCCTAGATTTGTAAATCTGCTCCCACACACACACGGGCATCCAGGGACGAAACTGTCCTGAGCTGCCCTGGGCCCCAAGGAGGATCTAACGTGCCAGAAATTCAGCTGACGTGAACGTGGATCCCCCCGATGGTTTATGTAAGAGGCTACCACTGTATTGCCCACCCGCACCAAGACATGGCAGCCTCAGGAGGACGACCACTCAAGGCCGCTACCCAGCCCGTCAGGGAGGCGTCTGTCGTTAGCAGCCTGCGACGACAAGACGCACCTAGAGTGGGACCCAAGGTAAGAACCGGGGTCTGAACCACATAGAAAGGGAAAGAAGCACGTGGTGCGTTACCCTTATTTGCCTGAGGGGACTGGCCCTTGGATGAAACCCCCTGGTTTTTAGCCACAGCTGAAACGGTCTCATATGGAGAAGACCCAAAGGAATCACCGTGGACGCAGACGCCATGAGACCTAATATTCGTTGATACTGAAGAACAGTGCAACCCTGACCTAGCCTGAGATTGCTCAGGGAGTTCTGAATGGAGATGACACGAGCGGGAGACAACTGTGCCTGCATCGTGATCGAATTCCATATGACCCCTAAATAGGAAATTTCCTGGGTCGGGGAAAGAACGCTCTTTTTGGCGTTGAGTCTCAGACCCAGAGAACCTAGATGAGCCAAGACGATATCCCTGTGCTGAACTGCCAGTTTTTGAGACTGGGCTAGAATCAGCCAGTCGTCTAGATAATTCAGAATGCGGATGCCCTGGAGTCGCAAAGGAGCCAGTGCTGCATCCATGCATTTCGTGAATGTGCGGGGTGATAGGGCTAGGCCGAATGGAAGGACCCGATACTGGAAGGCTTCGTCCCCGAAATCGAACCTCAGGTACTTCCTGTGCTGTGGTAGAATTCCAATATGAAAATATGCGTCCATGAGGTCGATCGTGACCAGCCAATCGTGACGTTGGAACTGAGACACGACGGACTTGACCGTTAGCATCTTGAACTTGAGCGTCTTGACCGAGCGATTCAAGCCACGAAGATCTAAGATCGGACGCAACCCCCCCCCCCCCCCTTGGGGACCAGGAAGTATCTGCTGTAATAGCCTGACTCTTTCTCTGGAAGGGGAACATGTTCTATGGCCCCTTTTTCCAAGAGATTTTGCAGTTCTACCCGAAGTAGACACGCCTGTTCCGGTCTTACGGTAGTGGAAACCACGCCGTTGAAGCTTGGAGGGCGGCAAGCGAACTGAATTCTGTAGCCTTTTTCTACTGTTTTTAGAACCCACATAGAAATACCTGGCAGAAGTTTCCACGCTGCCAGGTTCTCTGAGATGGGAACTAATTTCAACACTTCCTGTCGAGGGGGTGTCGAATGTTTCGTGTCCTGGATTAAGGCAGGGAGCAACGGTACACTCAACATCTTGTTGGAAACCCCTGTCACCCGAAACACCAAGGGTGGCAGGAGTGAAGAGGTTTCGTGAGGGTATCGGGAGGGCCGAAGTGAATGATACACGCGCCCCGTCCCGAAGGGAACTACCCTCACAGGGGTGGATACAAGACCGTCAGGGCTTCTTTCTCTTAGAAATACCAGCCCTGAGGTCTTGTTTGGGAGGCTGTTGAGGGCGACGAGCCTGTCCCCAATCTTTGCGAGGGGGAGCACGACTTGCCACGCTTTGCTTTTGAGCCTCCCTCCTAACGGAATCAGGGCGAGACTGGGTGGCCGACGGCCTCGCCCCCTGAGTGCGGCGAGGAAGAAACTGCCCAAAGGCTTCCTCATGGCTTTTCGCCTCCTGGAATCTGGAGATAACCGTATTCATGGCGTCTCCAAAGAGACCAGAAGGCGAAATTGGGGCATCAAGGAGGAAAACTCTGTCCTTATCCTTGATGCCGGATAGGTTAAGCCATAAATGCCTCTCCGTGCTGACCAAAGCGGACATAGACCGGCCAATAGCACGGGCTGACTGCTTGGTGGCACGGAGAGACAAATCCGTAGCTCGACGAAGTTCTGAAAAAGCTTCGTCGTCGAGGTCTTTTCCTGCACTCAGGTCCTTTAGCAGGTCAGCCTGGTACGCCTGTAACACAGCCATGGTGTGCAGCGCAGCACCAGCCTGACCCGCCGCTTGATAAGCAGATTTTTTAAGGGACGATGCCGAACCCGGCGAGAGATAACCCGCAAGTGTCTCTTCGACCGGTGGCATCTTTGAATATCCTCGCGCCTCAGCGCCCACAATAGTCGAATACACTGACGTCGAGGGCACGTGAACGCGTGAGGTATAAGGTTTCTTCCACGAACGAGAAAGCTCGTCGTGGAGATCATCAAAGAAGGGAAGGGACTGATGAGGCGTTCCCTTCCCCTGGTCACCAGACAGAAATCTGTCCTCTAACTTGGAGCGCTTGGGGGGGATCTTGGTCGCGTGGCCAGTCCAATTGAAGTCTGGCCACCGCGCGAGTAACCACATCGAGCAACTCCTCTGAAGATTTTGAATCGCGATTGGAGTGCTCGGATGTGGTTAACTCAGAATCTGTACCAAGGGAATGGAGGTCCCCCTCGCGAACTGAAGAGGCGCCGAAGCACGCTTCAAGATCACGAGAAGGACCAGCAGATTCTGGGGAGAGAGCGAGCGAAAGGGACGGACCCATCTCTCGCTCCTCAGCCAGATCCATGCGAGAGCCCCACGAATGAAATGTGGGTGCTGGCTCTCGGAAGTAAGCAAGGCGAGCGCGAAACATCCAGACTGAAAGTAGGTCACAATGCGCGCACACGCCCTGCCTCAACGCGAGAGCAGCGTGCTCTTCCCCCAAGCAGACAAAGCAAAATTCATGCGTGTCCTTGTCAGTCATAGAGCGTTGACAAGGAAACACGCATTGTTTGCCCTGATTCTCTGCCATTTTCTTTCCCCCTTTTTTTTTTTATATATATATATATATAGAGAGAAAGAAAGGAAAGGAAAGTTCTCTTTTTTTTCAAAAAGACTTAGATTTTAACAAATTTCTAACAAAGAGTTTTGTGAAAACACACAGAGAGAAAGCTCTGAAGAAAAATATCTGACGACACTCTGGTGACGCCTCCTATTTATAGCCTGGCCACAGGTGCGTCCAATGATCTTACCAACCGAGGCTATAAATTCCGGTCAATTTTCATTGACGTGTTACACACATGTTCAGAGCAGCTCACAATAAGATTGTTCCCCATAGCGCTTAGCAGCGCAGCATCATAGTGAAGCTTTTTGTAAAGGGAACAAAAACGTTTTCATATCTTTTATCAAAATAAAATAACTTTCTGCTTTTTTCACTGAGAACAGCAACACAGCTTGTGGCTTACATGTTTGAGTTTGTGTGATTGCGTGGTCTCTGCGTGGCTGTTGCCTCTCAAAACCCCTTTGATTGCATTCTTTTCTTTTTTCATGCTGTGAAGGAACAAGAGATGACCAGATGAGATTTTGCTTTGAGTGTTTGTTTGTGTGTCTAAGATCTGATCCACTCCAAAGAGTTGGTCTACATCACTGTTGACACCTAACATACTGGATTGGATGACTGTTTCACCCCTCAGGTATGTGGTTTAAAGCTGTCTTTGTACTGAGCCGGTGGTTTATCTTTGCTTGGGGGTGTAGCGATTGGGTGATGTTTTAAGTAATGTGCAGTTCCCTGCATCTTTTAGTTATTTGGCGGATTATATGAATGCCGTAACCTTTTGCCTGTGAAGGGACTGGATATTTAAGCGACTTATCTTTTTCTGGTAAGTGGTTTCTTTGTATGCAATTACGAGCAGGTGATATGTAATCATTAGTAATGCATTTGTTTGTATTCGTCGTAGGATTCGCCCTCTCGTTTTTAGCGATCATTGTCCTCTGATGTCAAAATAGTTTTCAGCCCTGTCGCTTTTATGCTGCCATGCTGTGGGAACGCAGTCATCTGGAAAATAGCAGTGGGATTTTTGCTGTCTGGTTTCATTTTGGTTTATGTTTTATTATTTTCTTTTCCCTGGGGATGAGGCTCGGTTACTTAATTACTGGAGAGCAAGCGGTGTGGTCGCGCCATGTGAGCGCTATCCCTCCCCACATCTGTATTGAGTTTTTTACTAGTTTTTGTTTTGAATATTTGTTTGTGATGTTTTTGTCATTGCTCACCACTGTTGCATATGGCGTAACTGAGCTATATGAAACTATCAAACTGTGAGTAATATTTGTTTATTGTGCTACTTTAGTGAGTACTCATCACTGTTGCCTGTTGCATGAATAAGCTATATGAAACCATCAGCTGTGATTAAATTTAAGTGTTGTTAGTTACTTACTTATTTTTGATTTCTTTCAGGAGCTGGGGGGTCCCAGGGGTGGAGGGTCTTTGTCTACCTTTGGTGGTGGTACTCATTCAACGTGTGCCCTGTGACACTTTTGAAGTGTTTGGTTGTGTGATCTGAGTGCACGGTGGTATGTTTGAAGGTGTGCTTTTGGATAACTAGCTTTGGTGATCGCTCCTTCTGTGGGTAACCTTAGCCCTGTAGGTTGGTGTTGTGTATTTTGTGTTTTTCTTTTCTTGTGTAAATGTTTAGTTTTTGTGTAAATTGTATCTTTGTATTGTATTCTTATTTTCTTTATTGTAGTGTATTTGAAGTGGAGACCCGTCATCCACTGTATAGTGCCATTGAGGCTATTTTAAAGAAGTGACACTTTTTAAAATACATTTTTGTATAAATCAAGTTTTGTATGTTGATATGATCCCCACATTTTCTGCCTACCATTTTATCAGAGAATCGAACCTGTGTGACCTAATAACCATTTTTGGTTGTTATTAATATTTCCCTGGGTGAAATTCCCAGGGTTGCATAGTCAAAAATCCTTATATAAAGAACTTGGCGTGTGGCCAAAATCTGTACCGCTCCATCACACTAATGCCTCCTACACACTACACGACTTTCAAAGACGTCAGCTCGTGGTACAAATTACACAAGGAATCGGCGTCATGGGTGAACACATTACAAGACATTTTACTGTTATGAAAACAAATGCATGATCATATGTTATGCATTTCAGAATATGATGTGTATGTTTTTAGTCGCCTAAAGGCATCATATATTTTATTGGTTACAATATGAAAAAGTACCTCATACATCTATTTGTTTATCTGACTGTCCAAGAGAATTGGCAATTTCTCTCCAACTCTTCTCTTTCTCCATCCGGTTGTGGTCCAGTTCAGATGAAACATCAAATCTGGTGCTCTTGCCAATGTTCCACAAATTGTTCCTCCATTGCTTCAGTCCAATGTGACTTTCTTGATACCGCAGCCTATTGCAGGTACATCAAGACTCACACTAAAACTTTCCATGCCCCTTTTTTTGCTCTCTCATACAGCCAGTAGGTCAACGCTGCAGTTGTATTCAGTCAAAACACATTTCACATTGCGTGATTTGGAATTGTCGACTGGTCCAGATATTTGACATTCTAAATATCTCGCTGACATCTGTGACGGGTCAGATCAGATCGCGTCTTTGATAATTCATACATAGCGATCGTCGTTCATGGGAGTGAGCTCTGATTTGCCTATGATTGCGTGCTTTTGTCGGCGATCAACATAAAACTGTTGGCGAGTGAAAATCAGGCTTAAAATCATGCAGTGTAAACTTGGCATAACAGTAACCATGTTTAAAAAAACAGTCTAAGCCACATCCACACTAATCCATGTTTATTTTATAACTCTGTTTTCAGGTACCTAAAGGCATTGTTTCCAAAATAAGCTGTAATGGAGAACATTTTCGAAATGCTCAAGTTTTCAGTGAAAGACAATGACATTTTAGTGTGTATGAGAGCAGTGGCACCTCCAATCAGCAGTGCTTGTAAAAGGAGTGCTGTGAACTTTACAACGAAAAAACAAGCTCTTCGACAAAACAACCAAGTACACATTTATTCAACAGTTTTCACCTTTACTTTGTAAATTTGATTTTCCCTAAGTGAACCAAAAGTCACTGTAAAGACTCACGGTAACTGTAAATATGAAGTCGGATGTAATAATGAATTCTTAGTCCTTAAAAAACAGGTCTAGTTTTATTTTGATAAGAATTGAGAATTAGCTTTCCTATTTTTTGTTCAAATTCATCCAAGATTGGTTCCACGTGGAAGGTGTATAGCTGTTTTATCATCATTTTGTATAATTAAAAAACATTGTGTTTTTTTCTCTCGACGCAGAGAAACGGACATTTGAAACGTCATATGGCTTACAATGAAAATGTGCATACAGACTACTTAATGCACAGAGGTGGTATAAATATATTAAGACCGGAATTACAATTGTGGGAAACAAACTTCATCTGCTACTTGTTGATAATTTAAGATTCATGTTGTTGTGTGCTCTTGATAATAGTAGCGTGTAGAAACACATTTACAGTTAGCTACTTTATTTTGCTCAGTCACATATGTTCACTTATAATACAGTAGCCAGTCAATGCGATTGTTAACAATCATGTTAAAGGACACGCTATAGTAATTTAATATTATGTTATTGCCTCTTTATGAAGAGAGTGAGTTCACATCATCATCATCATCATGACCATTAGCCTATTATTATTATTAATCTAGCAAGTTTCCGCAACTAACAATTTTTGGTTTCCAGAACGATCCCAGAACAGAGCTTTAAGGTAGGATTTTGTTTTTTCTAGAAAAATTTCTTTACATTTGTTTTAGATTGTAAATGGTCCCCTACGTTCCCTAAACCTCTTTATTTCTAGATCCTTTCTGAAACCATGCTGCAACCTCAATAAACCGAAATGCCAAATGATAAATGTATTATTTATTATAATTAATTTTAATTAGTTTATAATCTAACACATATAGTATGTATATTATATATCCTTTCCACAACCCTTCTGTGCTTCAACACTGAAAACTGTGCCTTATTTTTCAGTTTCCTAAAAAAACTTCCTCAGCACCATTAATATGCAGATATTAAAGGAAATTATTATAAATATCCAATGACACCAACACAATCAAGGGTTTTATGAATCAGAAATGTATTGACAGACATATTTTTTTTTATAAACATTCAATAATCCATTTAATGACCCTTAACCAGGCTAATGTTAATTTCTTACCGTACAGTTTAGTTGAGACATCTCAGTTTCTCTACAGTTGTAGCCAATAAGCAGAAAACCTCTCTGTTAAACTTACACATCATATTCTTTTCGATTTTATGAGCCAAATATGAATCAAATGATTAATATTTAGCCTATAGTTAACCTTACATTTAGAAGTAATTATCTATTGAGTAAAGCGATAGAAAAAATGTCAGTCAGTGAGTCTGTTTCCTAATGACCGTTAATTTTAAATTGTGCAAGAGCGCAAATTTCTGTGGCTGAATTAAGCCTGTGTAGATCAAATGCATGCTCGTATTCACCTTATGCACCAGAGAAACTAGCTCGTAGCCATCTTGAAAATGTTGTCTCTGAACTTACAATCTAGCAGTCCGATATAGATATCTATGTTGTTGATATCAAAGTGTAATTTGCTAGAGAAGAGGATTTACAGGTTATAGAATTGTAAAAAGCTATCATGGGTATTTTAAAGTGTTCAGGGGATGTTGTAACAACTGGAAACAGTGAGATTTTAGAACAAGAGTACTTCATTCATAAATACACAAGATCCTAACTTCAAGCTGTAGATGTACTGATGTGCCTCTGTGCTCATGAAACAACACAAAGTAATTTAAAAAATATCTCTGTACGACACCTCTGACCATCTTCTCATGTCATTCACCCATAGCGTTATAGTTCAGGTGAGCAGATTTTTGGAGCGTTAAACCGGGATGGGGGAAGAGGTGTCACTATATTTATACACACACATGCACGTGTAAGTGTACGTTTTATTTTCTATTCCGTTTACAACAATTTTAATCACATTTAAGCCTCTAAAAAATGTAGGGTGACAAATTAATTTTAAAAGGTAAAATTTTAATTTTCTTTAATGTTGAACTTGCATGTGTAATAATATGAGCTGTTACTATTGTGACTGTAGTTGTGACTGTCACTATAGTTGAATTTCATATCAAATTGTTAACAAGTTGAAACATAAAATTTAAGCAGAATTACATGTATAACAATTAAACACTTGTTTTATGAAAAAGTACAGTATGTCATAGCTGTCTGAATATGATCTGCCAGGTCTAATTTACCTCCACGTGTGGGGTAAAAAACAAACATTTTAAGTGACAGAAAAAACACCTCATGAGCATTTTCATGTAATAAAGGGGTGTTGTAGACACACACCATCAACTATTGGTGAAAAATACTTTCTGTGCTCCCCCACGTAATTCATTTTTATAAACTCTTCTCAGTAGCTTCAATACAAACAGGAAGTAAGATGACAAATATGGAAGAACGGAGCGTGGAAAAGTGGCGGGGTTGAATAAGGTGACTATACAGTATATATATATATATATATATATATATATATATATATATATATATATATATATATATATATATATACACACACACATTATTTATACACACATACACACATTTTTACTGTTCCCCTCTGGCCACCTCATAAAAAAATTCTTGAGGCACCACTGCATGAGAGGCGTAAATGCAGTGGAATTAATATGTTTTCAAATGTATAAGTGCTTAAAAAAGTAGCTCTTTGGATGAACTTGATTCAATCGTGGACAGTGGTTCAACATGTTTGAAATTAGTTTTCTTAACTTATAATTGCTATGTAATCTCAACACAAACATTTTGTGTAGAAAGTACCTAGTTGAATTGGATAAACCCAACAAAATCAAAAATTTCTATGTAATTCAAATACATTTATTTTATTTCTTTGTGTACTATCTAGTGAAAGTGAAATGTTAGCATACTTAATACATGCTGGTTGGAAGTAATAAAGAGTGTAGTTTAGTAACTAAGCTGTGGTCACAGCATTTGCTCAACAAAGCAAGCAATCAATTTCATGTGAGACATCTACCTGTACTCATTTTATGTACTCAAGCTGTACTTTTCACCATATTGTTAACCCCCCAAAAAACATAACAGAAACTATAAAATCTCAACATAACAAAATATTAAACACTAACAAGTATCCCCATTTATATATTAATATTGCAAAAAATCACATAAAATAATCTTATAGCGTCCCATGCAAAGCATGCTGGGAAATGGAAATCCCCTGCCCCATTTCATCAATGCTGCATTAGCAATACAAAAAGTAGTAGAGCCAACTCAAATGGATTAAGTAAACATCAATTTTACAAATTTAAATTGACAGCACAATGAAATCAAGTTGGTACAAAATGTTCTAGCATTGTGTTACTTAATTTCATAACACGTTACAATAACGGTACATGAATATTCATGAATTAACCCTCTGGGATCTGAGGGTGTTTTGGGCCCTGGAGAAATTTGTACATGCCTTGACATTTGTGATTTTTTAAGTTGCTTAAAAACATATTAATGGCTAAAGTCTGATAACACTGTATTCAGCACAAACTGGGCTACAATAATATGTGAGCAACATGTGTGTACATGTTTGTATGTTTGAGAAACTAATGTTTATGCATTGTTTTTGAAAAAACTAAATTTTTAAGTAATTGAAATAAGGCCATATAACACATACAAAACATTTGTCTGCAAGACTTTTGAGAACTGGATCTTGTAGCCTAGATTTTTTGCTACAAAATGATGTGAAAACCATCCTGATCAATAATTCATACAAAACAATATATTAATTTAACTTTTGTAAGACACTTTTAGTGTTAGAAAGGTCATACGCGTGGAGGAGTGAATTATCAGGCATATTGATTGTAATTCACACCTGAGGAGACAAAGACCTCTCCTCTGGGTCTATCACTGAGGAATGTGACAGAAAGAGAATGAATGTGAGGAGACTTAATGATCAAAATGAAGTTTTAAGTTAAAAGAAGAAATCGGACTATACATTTTCTTAACATAAAGACGTTACTTAATTTTAGGCCTACACTACCATTTAAAATAAGTCTCTTCTACTCACCAAGACTGTATTTATTTGATCCAAACTACAGTAAAAATATTGATATTGTGAACTCTTTTTAGCATTTAAAAGAACAGTTTTCTATTTGAATATATTGTAAAATGTAATTTGTGATCAAAGCTGTATTTTCAGCATCATTACTGCAGTCTTCTGTGTCACATGATCTTTCAGAAATCATTATAATATGCTGATTTTCTAATATGGACAAATTTACATCACATTTGACACATTTTTGTCAAACACATTTGCAAGCACAAGCTTTGTTGATGATAATGAGGCAGCATAAACACTAGTTAAAATATAATCTTAACATTCATATTATTTTATACCATATTACATATCATATTTCAATCATACAGCATACAATTTAAACGCCTGCTTTAGCCTAAACAGCATTTAAATGTAACTAAAACTTGCCTATTAGGACATATTTTAATACCCTGAATCCTGGCTGGCAAGTCTGGAAACAGTCCCACTAGTAAAATATGTACATGTTTATATAAAATAGCATGTCAACTAATATGTAAGTAAAACTAAATGTCTTACTCATCCGAAATTGTATCCTCGGCTGGATCAAGTCTCTCTTCAAAATACAAATGTTCATCGGAGTCCCGCTCTTCTTTTGCTGAAAATGCAGACTTTTCCTAACCGGTGTATCGTGCAATCTTCCATACGTTTTTAAGGAACAGTCGGGGGTGTTTACCATTTGCATTGATCGCCTCGCACATTACTGTATGAATAACGCCCTCTGCACGTGGGTGTGATCACATTAGGGATAATTAGATGAGCCAGGAGAAATTGTACATCGCTTTTGTTTCATACATATTGCATTGCAGGAAAATATTTATTTTAAATTTGAATTGTTTTCAATTGTTTTAGCTTTCTTTAGACATATGATTCATGTTTGTGTGATAAGTATTCGCGGAGTTTCATTTCATTTTTGTGACGTGTTTCAGAAATATGCTCACAAACAGACTGCTGAAAGCTCACCCTTTCTTTTTTTTTTTTTTTTTTTTTTTTACAAAATCACAAGGATTTGTTGTTATAGTGAGTGCACCCAAATAAAAGTAGATCCTTTATAGTCTCTAATGATGTCTTAAACTTATGTCTATACCCCAAAATGATGGAGAATTTTATTTTGTTTCCACTGTAATGCCGAAAAAATCCAGCAGGACGCGCCGGCATGTCCGTCGACCCCAGAGGGTTAAGTCATGGACTAATCAAGAACCAATTAAGAGCTAAACTTAACTATGCCTGGAGTCATACGTGTAGGATTATCCACGAACAAAGCCATAAATGAACACAACAACACGTTCCACAAATCAGAGCGATCCCCCACCGAGCCATTAGATTCATAAAACTCATCCATTACATGTTAAATCAAACAGGCTTTATCAGAAAGAATATGCACAACTTCAACCTTGAATTAAACATGCATTATTTAATATTACATTTTTGCTATCTCCATTTTTGCCCCAAACTTCATTCGTATAGAAAAATAGTTAAATTATGCAGACAGAACATATGTTAAAGAAAATAAATAGGCCTATGCATATTTTCCCATCTAGAAAAAATTATAAAATAATAGTATTTTCTTTTAATCACCAATTTCTTATTAATAAATTCTAATGTTATATTAAAACATTTAAAAGTTATTAAAATATTAAATATGCATATTAAGTATAAACTTCCTGATTTCAATCAAATCTCTTTTTATAGAAATATGAAAACCAAGTAAACTATATTTAATTAAATCTCTTTTTAAGCATATACTGTCACAGTCTGGCCTGACTGTGTCTCCCTTGACTGTCTGTCTGGTCTGAGTACTTTCCTGTGTTTGTTTTGTCTCTCACTACCTCTTGTGTCTTGCAGGTGCCACACGGAGAATGTCAGCTCCATTGCCCGGGTAATTCCTCGTTCTCCAGTTAACTATTGGTGGCACCTGCTCCCTTTCTATCTTTCCCTAATTAAGTCCCACTTGTGTTCTGTCCTGTGCTGAATTGTTTTGTTTGTTAGTTGGTCTGTATGTGTACTAAAATAGCCCTTGGTGGGTTCCCTGAAGAATAGTGATATCTAGCTTGTTTCATTTGACTTTTTCTCCATTGTGAGAATTTTTGTTGTATTTTGTTTCTATAAATAAAAGATTTATTTTGTCTTCCATCCCTGCATTTGGTTCCTGCCTCTTTGCCATACTGTGACATATACAGACTCAAAGGAAACCTGATACTTACCTGTACATACATACAAGACACTTTTAGCTTATTTATATTGATTTATATTGTCTCTCCCCATCTCACTGGATGTCAATGCTAATATGTTAATTTTAGTACATAAAACACTAAAATAAAAAAATACATTGAAATACTGCACATAACATGATGTGAATGACCCTAAATTATTAATTACAACTTTATAAAACATCCAATATTTTAGGATTAAAAATTCCAGTATTACAGAGAAGCATAGCAAACAGCTAACAATGACAGTAGAGTGCGCCACTTATAAGTTCCCTGCCAGAAACATACTTGCCACATACTGTAGTTCCTGGCAGAAATGCACAAAACGCACTCACTTTGGATAAAGATCAACAAACGATGTGCTGATTTACATTCATAAATGTCTTTATTACCATCGTCATCATCTTTATCAACAACATCATTTTAAAGTTTTATGAAACTTACTAAACATGAAAAATAATGACACATAATAAAACCAAATATAATGTAACAAGTGCACTCTTTCCAATATGGTCTTTATGAAGTGTGAACTAAGTGGTAAAAATGGTAAATATGAAATAAGGTAAATATGAAATCAATAAAATAATAATTATGTGTCATCTTATGATGTTTGTGGTGAAACTACAGACAGCACAATTTAGTAAAATTATAAAATATTAAATAATGCATGTTTAATACAAGGTTGAAGTACTGAAAATTCTTTCTTATGAAGCCTGTTTGATTTAACCTGTAACAAAAATTTGATGTAACATTTTAGGAGTTTACTTTCAAAAGTTAATTAATGCAATAGCTATCAAACATGTACTGATATGTAATTAAGATGGTATACTTATCTGAGCCCATTATTATCCTGTTTGTTACCTAATATTACATATTTATACACATATTACACAGAAGGACAGGCTCATCATTACCATGATTAAGTCAGTGTAGCTAGTCTTAAATAATAGTGTCTCCATGTTGATACAATGCATTGATTTGGTTTTTGTATCTTTTAAGCCAAGAAATAGTTGATTTTCTGTATGTCTATGACTAGTGAGACTATTCTGCAATTGCCTAAAGAATTGTATTGCTCTACAAAGGTAGATACTTTTCTATCAGATATTAAAAATCTCAAAAAAGGCTGAGCTTATAAATGTATTTTACCATCTCTACTTCCCTGTTAATTTATTATTCAATTTAACAATCTCTACATCAGGGGGTCTGTTTTAATAATAATAAAAAAAAAATGTTTTATTGAACTTTTAATGTTTGGGCAAAGCGGGTGAGTTTACTTATTTTTTTCTAAAACATTACCCGTTTACATGCTAAAAGGGGTCTCCTGGGTGGTTTGACTTTCAGCACACAACTGAATAACACAGGCAGCATGACTATGATAAATGATTACTGTAAGAGTTAGATTAACATAGAGGAGCGAAGGGACTTCTAAACATTTCTAAATTGCACAAATAAAAAATACATATAAATATTAGTCTCTGGTTTGCTTTTGCTCGCATGCCGATGATTAACCCTCCGTGTGTCAATGATGCCAAGATCTACGTTTATATTTAATTTAATCACTGAGAATGTTTACCTACAAAATTAGTAGCACCAAACACAAGCAGCCTCAAGAATGGACACAGAGTAGCCGTATAACACTTTTCCTTGAGCAGAAAATTGCACTACAGATCGCTAAATTTGTTCAAAGGGGAAAGCGATATGCATGGTTGCCAGATTGCACAAAATAAGTATAACATTATGCAGAATATTTCCAATTTGCGCAAGTATAAATCTCAAACTTGGGGTGTTGCGTCTCTTATCTGGCAACCCTGAGCATGTTAAATGCTTGTGGAGATGCATTAGGTCCCAATGCAAGTTAACTGAAATATCCAATGAAAAAAAAAAAACTGTTTTACGATAAATGAGCCGCGGGCCATATTAAACCATGTGGAGGGCCTGGTCCAGCCCGCAGGCCGTAAATTTCCTGTCTGCTTTAGCTGTTTGCGAGATTATCATTAAATCTGGCTCGGCAGTCCTAAATATTCTATTATAATGGGATAACCATGGCATTGTTCTTTCCCTGCTTTCTGTGACCCATTCCGAATAGACCAGTTCAGAAACACTGCTTTAACTCACACACACAATCAAGTCAGACCCCTTCGCCTCACTTCTCTCTGACATTTTCTCCTGCGTGCATGTGTGAGTGTGTGTCACAAGTTGACGAGTCCGACAGGCAGACAAGGAATAAAGTAGATGCGCACGCGCATGTGAGATTCTCTGTTCGGATGCATTTTTTTCTCAATACCGTAGATAAATGTACATGATATGATAACTGTCAATTTTCAAACCGTGGTATACCGCGAAACCGGTATACTGCTGCAACACTAATCCACGCACAACTCACACCGCACCCCACCGAGAGCGAGAACCACATTGTAGTGTTGTCACTCCCCTTTTCTCCCCAATTTGACATGCCAAATTCCCAACGCGCTCTAGGTCCTCATGGTGACTCGCCTCAATCTGGGAGGCGGATGACTAATCTCAGTCGCCTCCGCTTCTGAGACCGTAAATCTGCGCATCTTATCACGTGGCTTGTTGAGACCTAGCACTTGTGGAGGCATCACGCTATTCTCCACAGCATCCATGCACAACTCACCACGCACTCCACTGAGATCGAGAACCACATTATAATGACCACGAGGAGGTTAACCTGACGTGACTCTACCCACCCTAGCAACCAGGTCAATTAGTTAGTCAATTGTCCTAAAAGATAAGTGAGAGGTGCACAAAACAGATATCCTTACCCTAAAAGGATGGAGTGTGATTAACTCTTTCATACCCCTGGTCTGTAATACTAGCGTTAAAATGTATAGTTGTGGAATAATGGAGGCCTCTTTTAAACTTCTTTTGTTGGTGTAGCTGCAGCTGCTCCCTGTTCAAAGGATGTTTCTATAGAAATGTGTCTCCAGTCTCTACTCTCACATTTCACACATAGCTCAGACGTGTATGTCACCCCCATATAAGGTAAAGAACTATTTCACTGGTGGGGGTCCAATGGAATGTGGTTTTTCTGGACCATATAACGAAGTGCTGAACAATAAACGCTGAAGAAGCATTTAATAGCATTGGATGTCTGTGTCATTTCTTTCTTCCCTCAGCTGAGCTGCATCGAGACGGGGATTGCAGATCAAGAAAATAAATTAAATACATTGAATGACAAAATTATATAACAATAGTTTTTCAAATGATGCGTTAGTGTAAAAGAGTTGTGATATAATATCATACTGTAGCTGAGTGTGAGTACTAGAGTGAAAAATAAGTGTTTATAAAGTCATAAACAGCCATAGTACCCGTGATTTGTGTGAAAGTGAATAAAATGCACAGTTGCTGTAGTGCCTCTAGTGTTCATTTCACTAGGAAACTGTGGCAAAACTTTGAAAGAGGCATGTATAACTCAGATTGCAAAATTTTTTGTTATCTTTGTTCATTCTATGAGACTATGTTGCATAATTCCCTAGCAACACCCTAGTAATCACCCAAAACACCCTGACATTACATAAATATAAATAAGTAATAATTAAATTATTTTTTAAAACAATTATTCATTTATTCAATGTTGTGGACAATCCAAAGACATTGCCACCATATACAAGATAAAGATACTGTTTGTTTTTCAGTGTTTTTAACTCCATAACTTCTAAATCAATTAATTTGGTACCTGACAGACAAAAAGAAATACGCCCCAGCAATCTATATACATAGTCACAAATTAAAAGTTATGGACTTATATATATCAAAAAGAATGGGAACCTTGACTTTCCCTCTACCTCCTTGTCAATCTCTTACTACAGACAAAAAAGGCAAGTCAATAAATAATAATGAAAGCAATAATTACTTTCACACTTTAAAATATTACAGTCTACAACTTTACCATGCTTCTGACTTTTAAATAGCATTCCCTCTCTCTACATCAAGCTGCCTCTGCATTCTCTAAAAATCTCGTCAGGTAAATTGAAAACAGAGTTAGTGCTGAGCGAATGAAAAACATACAGCCAGCCCTCCCTCTACCTTACAATATCCATACCACAAATCTCACCATGGGTTTTGACAGTCATCTGGCCACGGTGCTGTAGAGCCTGATGATAGGTGTGTACACTCTCTCTCTCTCTCTCTTGCTCGTTCTCTCTCTAGGCTCCCTTTGTGCTGTCCAGCGTTGGAGTGTGAAAAGAAATTGATGCTTTAGCCTTGGGTTAGGCCCTCCGACAGGTTAACACACACACACACACACACACACACACACACACAACATTCTATTAACTTTGTGTTGTCAGAACAAACACTGCCATATTTCAAAAGGACTGCTACCTGACCTCTCTCCTTCTCACGCTTTGCCTTGTTCTCTCTCTCTCTCTCTCTCTCTCTCTCTCTCTCTCTCTCTCTCTCTCTCTGTCCCTGCCTCTCTGTTCCTTCTTCTCTATTTTTTGCTCCTCTATAATTTGTGTGATTTAATTGGTGAGTTTAGTGGCTAGTGCAAGGTGAGCGGTTGTCTTGGAGAATTTAAGGCAGCTAGTATCTGTCAGAAGGATGGAGTGTGATTAACTCTTTCATAGTCACTTAGCGCTCACTCTCTTTTTTTCCATCTATCCATCTACCTCTCCTTCTGTCTTTTTTTTCTCTAGCTTTGTTGTTTATGGGGAATTTTAAATAGTTTTGGGAGAGATAACTAATCTGAGGAAATGCTGAGTGGAACATATCTCGGAGGTAAAATGTAAAACTGCAATGATGTATGCCACCATATTGACCCTCTCTCCTGTCCTGTCCTCTAATGAGCCATAAAGTTAGTTCCAACTCGGGATAAAAGTTACAGTAAGAAATTTAAACACAAGAATATTTTATGGAAATATTTTGCTTTATTTAAAGTAGGGTTATGCCCGAAGCCAAAACCATTATACTTTACGGACCCTTTTTATAATTAAACTTATGAACAAGAACAATGAAAATGGCATAATTCGCATGAGAAAAATATTAATTGGCAAAAAGAATAAAATAAAATCTAGTGAAATAACATTATCGGCCCTGTTACACATGGTTTAGTCTTTATTCCTAAACAGTTTAAATGCTCCATAGAGGTTTAAATATACTTGGAAATCTATTCAGAATATCACTGCACATGCACAAAGGATTGCAGAGAAAAAACTTGTGCATTTTCCCTGCTTTTCTCTTCTAGAAATTTATAGAGGCTCACTCTTGCTATTTATTCCACTGCATTTAACTAATTCTGCACATGTATTTTAGCTATATAATTATGTCCTCCACATTATGTTAAAATATGTGCACAGATCCATAACACTCTTTTCCAATTATTTGTTGTATCCAATATCTGTGTTTCTTTGCCCAAGCAAACCTTTATTTCTGTTTCAAAAGTAGCTTTATCTTTACAATTCTTCCCATAAGGCCTGTACCCCTGAGTCTTCTCTTTACTGTTGTACATGAAACTGGTGTTGAGGGTATATAGTTCATTGAAGCTGTTAGCTAAGGACATGTGAGGTGTCTATTTCTCAAACTAGAGTCTCTGATTTACTTATCCTCTTGTTCAGTTGTATCTGGGCATTCCACATCTCTTTCTGTCATTGTTAGAGCCTGTTGTCCTTTGTCTTTGAAGACTGTAGACTGTACAACATTATGAAATCTTCAGTTTTTTGGTAATTTCAAGAATTGTATAGCCTTCATTCCTCAAAACTATGATTGACTAATTAGTTTCTAGTGAAAGCTTCTTTTTTTGTGCCATTTTTGACCTAATATTGACCTTAATATATGCCAGTCTATTGCATACTGTGGCAACTCAAAAACAAACACAAAGACAATGTTAAGTTTAATTTATTGAATCAAATAGCTTCCAGCATTGTTTGAATAATGGCAAGTGATTTTCTAGTACCAATTTAGCATGATTACTCAAGGATAAGGTGTTGGAGTGATGGCTGCTGGAAATGGGGCCTGTCTAGATTTGATCAAAAAATGACTTTATAAAATAGTAATGGTGCTGTTTTTTTTAACATCAGTAATGTCCTGTTATTGAATGCTGCTTTGATTCATTAAAAGACCAATTTCCTTCAGAAACAGCAAAATCTGTACATTATTCCAAACTTTTGGCCGCCAGTGTATATCGCTAAACTTTTGGATGCAAAACACTTTGTTGCAAAAAACCTTGGATGGAAATGTAGTTTATGACTCATGACTCACACATACTTAACACAAACAAACCACCGCTGCACTCGCAGTCTGACTGCTAGCATAAATATTACACCATGTATACATAGATTACCATTTGTATTTTGTGTTTTGTTGTTTAATGTTCAATACATGCTGTTCATTTATCACCTCATTTTGGTTTAATGCATTATTACAGCTGTTAGAGGTTCATTATTCTCTCTGTGTGTTGAAAGAACCATAATGCTTACACTCTATTGGAAATCACCCTGTAAATGACTTACTTATAGTTGTCTCTGCCCATTAAATTGAGATAGGAGGAATTATTTTAACATTACAAAATTATACACTTTCAAGAAGCATATGGAGCTCACACACAAATTATATAGTAGTCATAGAATAAGTCATTATGTAGGAATTTTAGGTAGCTCCTCCGCTCCGCTGTGTCACAGGTTTAATTGAATGTACATGTTCATGGTCATTCATCTAAAACATGGGCACAAACCTATTTCATACAGTCTCTCGCTCTGTCTCTCTCTCTTTCCCTCTCTGATGATTTATTTGTTCTCTCCTGTGCAGCTGCCCCAGAGATAAGTGGTTGTTTATCAAATGCCAGAAACACTTGGCAGATTAATCCACAGCTCTTATCACTGGGCTGATAGAAAACTTCCCAGTGCTTTTAATTCACTGCATTGGATTACACTATTACATGAGCACCTCTTGCATCTGGAGCACCAGACATGTGTTAATACAAACCCCTCCCTTACACCTTGTCTACACTGGAACAAGTGACGTGAAGCGACAAACTACAACTAGAGGTGAGTTTTGTTGCATTGCTTTCTTGAAGTTTAGACTATGTCTTTGATAACGAAGTGCCATTCACACACTGACAGCAATTTGCAGCAACAAAACAATCAGAGGTCATTGGTTTTCAGTGTGAGTTGGCGTTTTGAGCAACACTAATGCAACACATTTGAATTTACCTTTTTGCATATGAGCGGCGGCGATGCGATACAACGACTTCCAAATTTACATAAATAAATAATATATATTTATATCTTGGCAATCTTGGAGTATTTCTTTTGTCACATTGCTCACTTAGAGTGTAGACACAGAGTATGTTTTTAATCTTTTATCAGTCATTATACACACCATTCTGTTTTCTTGGCCTGCATTCGTAGTTTGGATCTGGATGGAATTATACCTTTAAGTGAGGAATGTTAAATGTTCCGAATGCTTGTTCAGGTCCAGCTCGTCTGATGAGGTGCTGTAACTTTTGCTCTTTCAATCCATGGCTCTGTATGTAAAGTAGCCTCATGGGACAGCAGGAAAGCTCAGTTTAGCTGGATGAGTGATTGGGAAGATTTTAAGGGTGCATGGTAAATGGAGAGGGAGAGAGAATAAGGGAAAGGAGAGAAGATAGATAGATGAAGAAAGAGAGAGATGATAGATGTAGTGGGCATGTGTGAATGTCTGTAGGAGGCTCAAGTGTTAGAATCTGGTCTGTAAACTCATGAACTTTGCCTTCTATTTACTCACTCGCACATGCACTCCTCATTGAAGTTTAAAGAGTGAGTGGGGTGGCTGGTTGTCATGATGATGACAGACAGCCAAGTTACAGCACTCCTTCAGTCCATAAAGACTGATAGAGTTGGCTGGGCCCAACTTATCTAAAATTCACCTTCTCATTTCATGCCTTTTACCTTCATTTTTAAAGGACTAGCTTACCAAAAAATTGTGTCATAATACAACACCATACTGTCATTATGAACCACTATATGATAAAGAGTCCAAAACATTATCTATGCAAATCATGCAGCTCTCAAATCAAATATGGAGTCTATGGTGCAGGTTGGACATCAGTTACATAAAATGTCATTGGTTCTCATGTGTAGTGATATCCAGTTCTTGAACGAATCATTCTTTTGAACCGGTTCTTTTCAGTAAATGAGTTGAAACAGTTTACAAAATCAGACTGAATAGTTTGAAACTGTTTGTGTCTCGAGTCAACACTGATCAACAAGTTACTCTATCTTAACCTGTTTTTTGGGCATGCCTGACATTTTGACTCGAAATGATCTGATAACTGGGAGTAATATGAGCTTAGAAATGTTGATATGTGCTATTCCTAACTTCTTTGCAATAAACCGCTCCAACTAGTTCACAAATTGGCTGAACACACTGGTCGTAACCATTCTCGATGAGTTGCTTACAGAAATTCCCACGTCAACAGTATACTGAACTGAGAATCACCTCATAGGGAGGTGTCCGACATACTGAGAACTGATGAGCTACTGATACTTGTAAGTAAGCAATTTTTTTCATGGAAAGCTATGGAAAATAAATAAATAAAAAATTCTACTCCCTGAAAGATATTAATGAAAAAAGTGTCCAGAGATATCTCATCTGTATCTGGGACAGCACTAGACTTTCTAAACAGCAATAATTTGCCTGGCAATAATTTTCACGTTCTCAGAGTATTGAGGCTTAGTGCCATTTTTATACTATGTTGTTCATAAAAGTTGTCAATTGAGGGCGCTATTTGGCTGCTGTTGTTTTTTGACAACTGCTTCTGCTCATGTCAGTCTCAATAAAGCTAATTTGATATCTTAAGAGTGCTGGGTTTTGGAAAGAGGGGGTGTTGCTAATCTAATGGAAATTCTAGAAAGTCTAGAATCTATTATAATAACACCTTGGAGGGGGGGGGGGTATTTATGTTTCTGGTTTATTTTGCTGAACAGGTATATTTTGCTGAACAGTAGAAAGTATATCATATAAAACATACCAGAAATGCAGTGTGTTTATGGCTTGATTTGTATGACTGTTTTATCAATATATGAAGATGATCTGGTCGCAACAGTTCTTGAGTTAACAGTACACTGATCCGGGGACAGCAGCTCTTGGGTCACTAGTACACTGAACTGAGAAACGCCTCTTTGGGACATGATGAGCTTGGGTGACCAGATCCATGGTTGTGGAAAACGGGACAGCCCCATCCCAGCAAAAATTTAATTGACACATCCTTACCTAGGTGCAGATCAATGAGAAGTAGAGGGTGCATCCGTATCTCTAACTGTTACCTTGTACTTTTTACTGGCAGCAATTTCTCTCAGTGTGCGCTCGTCTTTCAAGAGTTTATCGTAATATGCAGAGCAGTCCAGTCCAAAATTAAGATGTATGAAATGCATTGCTTTCATGACTGTTACACTGAGTTGAGATTTATCCAGTGCCCATGCTGCATTAATTAATGAGAAAACACGCTTCACAGATTCAGATGTCCCAGGCAGGCATAAAACAAACTCCCCGACCTTAGCTAACTTTGGAGGTTGATGGTCTTGCTCTCCAGCTCCCAAAAAACGTCTTGTCGATACAATGTGTTTTGCGCAAGACCACTCATCAAACGGCATGGTTTCATCAATCAAACTGAGAGCAGGGATTCTGGATTACAAGTGTTCGACTAATTTCTTTTCACTCTGAGATTTCTCTCAATAGGGCCCACTCAAGTTTTTCTGTGTTCTCCAATGAGCGGATCCAATTTTGGAGGCTACCCACCAATGCTGAATAAAGGTTTCTCACTGCACAAAAGAAATCATCTGCTTGCATGTCACCAGCTTCAACCAGGGCAATGTCAGAGGGTATGAATAACTTTTCTCAGGTCATGAATGTGCAAAGCCACCTCTGTGGCTGATATGTGGCCTTGCTCTACTATCTCCAGTGCACGGTTAAAAGTGTCTGTTTGCTTGAGTGCAAAATTTTAGTGCATGAACCGCTGAAAACGTCTCTTAGAAATTTGGGTATTTTTCTTGAGAAAGAAAGTGAGCATGAAAATCATTGAAAATGTATAGTATTCTTTTAAGAGAGCTGGCCTAAGAAAGAGGAAACATAAGTTGCTATGCTGCAGTAATTTTTTAAAGTCTAGCTGCACAAAATCGAGTACGTTGCATATGACAGTTTCAGATTTGGTGCAGGCAGAAGAAAATTTAGAATCATACGATTTCTTGATCAATTTCGAAGTGCAGTCAGTCGATCGAAAATGATGGCAGTGCACAACAAAATGATAAGCAAAAAGTCCTTAACTTGTGTGCACCTTGTCAGATTCTGAACTTTGCATCACAAAAACACTTGGTGTGCCAGATTTAATTTTAGCAGCATCCACATGCTTTTTGTATGAACATGCTGTTCGATGTCAGTGCGGCTTCCATGAGCGATGGAAAAGCCAGCTCCACAAATCTCACACCTCAATTTACTAGGCTCTGTCTGTGACTCTTTTTGAAAATCCTCATTAAATGTACATGCAGGCTTCCTTGACATTTTTCCAGCTGCAATTTCATCTGTGTGCTCTTTCAAACTGACTCTTCAGGCATTTCACTAAATGGACGTCTGTTGATAGGGGATTGTGATTGGATAGTTTAATCCAATCATGTACTTCAAATTATCAGTGTGATTTCATTGGTTTTACAAGCCGCATCCTTGGCTACCTTTGATTAGAATACTCACATGACTGAGAAAGCTGCGTAGGTGATAGAGAAATTTTAAGAGAGCACTGTGGCACGGTGGAGGGCGGGACCGGGGCGTGATTACGCACGCCCGGTCCCGTATTAGGCTAATTAAGCCGTCAAGAGGGATAAAGGCCACTCGCCGACGGTGATGGGAAAGAGAGAGATCGTTCACGGACATGTCCGTTGTCTTATGTGTTTGTCTTTTGAGTTTTCCATTAAACCTTTAGCTAATATGTCAAGCCGGTTTCTCGCCTCTTCCTTGCCCATGAATTTGATCTGTTTTACATTGGTGCCGAAACCCGGGAAGGAAGAGGTATGCGCCGTAGCGGATTTCTCGCCACTGCCCAGCGGAGCAGCCGTGGCCATCTGCCGGGGGACGAGGAGCCCAGCCGCCTGGACGCGGAGGAACGGCTGCCGACCGCGAGGGGAGAAGGGGCTCCTATAGCCGACCGCCTGGAGCGGTCAGGGCCGCTGCCAGGGGCGGAGGATGCCCCTACCAGCCGCTGAAACGCGGAGGGGTCGAGGGAAGACCGCCGTCCGCGAGCGGGGAGGGGATCGCGACCGACCGCCTGGAGCGGGTGAACCGCTGCCAGGGGTGGGGGGAGGCCCCTTCGACTCCCCGGGAACGCGGCGGGGCATTCTGTCCGCCAGGGGCTGGAGGACTGCCTCCGATCTGCCCGGAGAGGCGTGGCTGCCGTTCGGTAGAGGGTGGAGAAGTGGCTGAGGAACGAGCTACGGCGTATCAGAGAATCGGCGAGTAAGTTTTTTTTTTTTTCTTCTTTTTTTTTTTTTTTATTAATCTCTCTCTCCTCTCTCTCTCGCTGCCGCTCTGCGTTGGCCTTTTCCCTCTTTTTTAAATTATGGTGTTCGTGGGAGGGGAGATACTGCCCAGTGCAGGACCCCCCCCCCCCCCCCCCCCAGGGGATGTACGTCAGGCCGGGGGTCCCCAGCCTGAAAGAATGGGGGAGGAATGTGGCACGGTGGAGGGCGGGACCGGGGCGTGATTACGCATGCCCGGTCCCGTATTAGGCTAATTAAGCCGTCAAGAGGGATAAAGACCACTCGCCGATGGTGATGGGAGAGAGAGAGATCGTTCACGGACATGTCCGTCGTCTTATGTGTTTGTCTTCTGAGTTTTCCATTAAACCTTTAGTTTATATATCAAGCCGGTTTCTCGCCTCTTCCTTGCCCATGAATTTGATCTGTTTTACAAGCACAAATCCTGATTTTTTCAGAATAAGTCAGGACACTAGAAAAAGTGCTTAAATACGGGACCGTCCCAGGAAAACAGGATGTCTGGCCACCCTACGAAGAGCATGAAGATGTAAGATCACTGAATGAAACAGTGATTAGAAGAAACACCCTTATTATTATAACTTAACTTATTATAAAATTTAATAATCAGCAATATGCACTTACATATGGCTTTACTGAATGCATCAAATTAAATAAAAAAGACACACACAAACATCATCAAAAAGACACACACAGACATCAATACGCGATGGCGTAAAATAACTGGAATACTTTTTTTTAACCGGTTTATTGAAACAAACCATCCGAAAGAACCGGATCATGGAAAATAATAGGACTTCCCAGGTGTGTACTCGGGTGTGTAGTAAACAAATGTCAGGACATCAAACCTGCGCCATAGGCATGGTATTTGATTTGAGAAAACTATTTGATTTTAGATTGAATAATGACTTAAAGAAACAGTTTACCCAAAAATTATAATTCTTGCATCATTTACTCACCCTTATGCCATTTCAAACTCATATGTCTTTCTTGCCCCCGCGACCCGACTTCGGATAAGCGGTTGAAGATGGATGGATGGATGGATGTCTTTCTTGCTTCTGTGAAACACAAATAAAGAACACTCCCTCACAATGATGTAACCACATATTCAGAATTGGAGAGGACCAAATGTAATAATTTAATAATCAACCATGGAAAAACCTCATATCAGTAGACCACTTTTATTTGGGTGGGTAGAAACGCACTACATTTACTCTGTTACATTTACTTGAGTAACTTTTTGGGAAAAAAATACTTTTAGAGTAGGTTTAAAGGTGGGTAATTATTTCTTTCACTCAAGTAAATTTCAAATTACATTTTTTTACTTTTACTTCTTTACAATCGATGGTTTTTAATTACATTACTGGTTTTAATTTTAATTAATGTGTAATTTATTGAGAGATTATTGAATGGGACTTTTACGAGAGCAAAGGTTCACACAGTTTTGCACGTTGAGCCGGTGTCACAGAATGTCACTCAATCACAGCAGCAGCATCAAGCTCTTCAAACAAAGAGAAAGACTTTCTTCGCTCTGCACAGTGAAAAAATAATAGTTTTGTCATGCAGTGCCTTCATTTAACATCAAGACAAGCTGATATTTCAAGATTCAAATCACCGCTCCAATTTAAGGCAGCACGCTGAGGTAAGTTTTGGCTCTAATTCTAATGCAGGCTTTTCTGTGTAACGTGATGGTCATTTTCAGGGTGATTTTGTAACTGGGCTCTTATGACATCAGTTTTTAAGTGTACATTTTTAAATCAGTGCAGCAATATATCAGTGTGCTTTGTCCTGCGTCCCGGATGTCATAAGCAGTATTAATGCATTTACTCCATGCCCTCGCCGGGGTACAGGAAACTATCCCAGCTACTTCAGGCAGATTAACTGTATAAAGCCATGTAAACATCCAAGTTAAGTCTAAAGCACTGCCATTTATGTGATTGACAACTGGAGTGTGAACAGACAGCATATCTGCGCATGCACAGCGAGCGTGTATGATGTGCGGGCACGCGGCAATCGTGGCAACGAGAGTGGCTGTGTCTGCAATCATTCACTCATTCACTATTTCCTATATAGTGAATGGCAGTAAGTGCACTATATCGCAGAAGTAAGTGAATGAAATGAGTGAGTGTTAGAGCTCAGGGGCTGTCGCAGAAACAACGTCAGATATGAAATGTTAAAATACTTGGGCCTTACTTGTTATTCTTATTAAATAATATGTTAATACAATAAATCTTTATTCTGTTTATCATTTTTGAAATATACTGTGTGTTATATATAAAGGAGTAAACACAATTTATATTAAAAAAAAATTAATTTTTTTTTTTTTTAATGTATCTGTATGTTTTGTCTCTCTATATGTTATTGTTATTTTAATTCAGTAATGATTTGCCAAAAAAAGTATTTACTACATTCAGCATGAAATAAAACATTGCAGGAGTGAAGGAAGCAGTAAACTCCCTGCTCGTACGTCTTCCCCATGTTGGATTGTGGGAAATTAACCATTGTCAAGTATACATCAAATGTACACTCGAAATTAGAGTGCATTGTGGGTAAGAATGAGTGAGCAAAAGTAGGGAACGAGTGGCTCACTCAGAATTCAGACACTCCTACAAAATAGCGGACACTCAAAATAGTGCACTATGTTTCCAAACCTCGATTCTTATTGACAAATTCATCCAGATCTGACAAGAGCCCTTAAAGGGATAGTTCACCCAAAAATTACAATTCTCATTATTTACTCACCCTCATGACACACCAGATGTGTAAGAGTTTCTTTTATCTGCTAAAATCAAATTAAGATTTTTAGAAGAATTTCTCAGCTCTGTAGGTCCATACAGTTCAAGTGAATGGGTGGCAACATTTTAAAGCTAAATAAACAAACACAAATCAGCATAAAAGTAATCCATAAAACTCTAGAGGTTAAATCAGTATCTTCAGAAGCAATGTGATATGTGTGGATGAGAAACAGAGAAACTGATCACTTTCACTTTCTTCTTCTTGTGTTTTGGTGATTCAAATTCTTCTCTGCATATCACCCCCTGATTTCTTGCAAAAAATGACAAATATTGATCTTTTACTCACCCACACACCTATCATATCACTTCTGAAGACATGGCTATAACCACTGGAGTCTTATAGATTACTTTTGTGCTGCCTTTGTGCTTTTTTGAGCATTAAAATTTTGGCCTACAGAGCTAAAATATTCTTTTAAAAATCTGAATTTGTGTTCTGTAGAAGAAAGGAAGTCATCCACATCTGGGATGGCATGGGATGGAGAAAATTTTCATTTTTGGGTAAACTATCTCTTTAAAGTGATAGCTCAGACATAATTTAATATTCTGTCATAATTTCTCTACCCTCATGTTGTTCCAAACCAGTGTGTGATG
Organism: Moxostoma hubbsi; assembly: GCA_032164185.1. NCBI lineage: Eukaryota > Metazoa > Chordata > Actinopteri > Cypriniformes > Catostomidae > Moxostoma > Moxostoma hubbsi. The sequence continues at coordinate 42,478,325 of JAVLUX010000006.1, forward strand.
CTTTGTATTATGTGGAACACAAAATATGTTAGACAGAATGTTAGGGACTGACAGTCTTGGTCACCATTCACTTTCAAAATATGGAGAGAAAAAAACATTCACTGAAAGTAAATAGTGACTCAGGCAAACATTGTCTAATATCTCCTTACTGTGTTGCATGGAAGAAATGTTTTATTTTATTTTTGAACAACATAATGGTGAATGATGACAAAATTTACATTAATAATTATAATAATTCTGTAGTACATTTTCAATGTGTATTATGTATGGAATATAGGGGAGTAAACGTCTATTGTCATTTGTGAAAGTAATGAGTTACTCACTACTTGAGTACTCTTTTAATTGGATTCTTTCTTACTCTTACTCAAGTAATTATCTTTGTACATTTAATTCTACTTGAGTAATTATGTTTTTGAAGTAATTGTACTTTCACTTGAGTATAGATTTTGGCTACTCTACCCACTTCTGACTTTTATGAATATTGGGGGGTGGGGGGGGGGGGGGTGTATATCGATCATATCGCAAGTTGTTATGCTGCCCTTTATGTCCTCGTTGGAGCTTTGAAGTGTTTCCATTGACTTGCATTGTATGGATATGTTCTCGTCATATCTCCATCAAAATATCTTTGTGTTCTGCAGAAAAAGAAAGTTATACAAGTTTGAAATGGCATAAGTGTGAGTAAATATTGAGAGAATTATAATATTTGGGTTAACTATTCCTTTAAATTTCAAGTATATTCCTCAGACAACTCTATTTTATGTCTTCAGAAGACTTGGAATATAGCACAGACGTTTCACTACTTTTATGGTGCTTTTTGTCATCTTTGGAGTGTGACCCATGGTCACTGTGAACTGTTGTTGTATGAAAACTTTTTGTGTGGAGATTTTTCAGAATTATCATTTTTTTATGTAAAAAAATAACATTAGATGGGGTTGGAATGCCAGAAATAAATAATAAATCACAGAATTTTATTTTTGGGTATAGTATTCCTTTAACTAGCCAGTTCCTCCGTGCCAGTCTTCTCTGGTCCACAGATCCATTCACACAGCTGGGCTGTGCCAGGCTTTTGGCCCCAGCAAAGCAGTTTCAGAACACTCTCTTTTCCCCCTTTCCTATCAGCACTGATCTGCTGTCAGTTAACAGGGCCCAGGCTGCACTCTCGGGCTGTTCCCACTGATCTCCTGTCAGTCATCCAGACCTTCTGTGTGCTTCCTGGACATTTCCAGCTGCTTGCTATTCCACACAGGGAGTAATCTGTACAATGCTCAAAATAGCAGAGTAATGGATTCCTGGAGTCAGTGAGGCAGTTTAATGCCCATAAGCCTGCTGCTGTAGAGTACTCTGGTCATGTACACTGCTGGGGGACACAGTGGATCTCATTTTGAAAGACTGCATGTTAACTCCAGAGGTGGCTAAAACTAGGATTTTGGATCCAACTTAAATCTGAATCGAAGATTTCTACTTACATTAGGAAAACATCAGACACGTGTGTGTTTTCATGTGCTATTGTTTCAGGCATATATCAGTCTACTAATCTGAAAGCGGCATCCGGCTGGACATAGAGATAAGCGTAGCTTGAGGTGGAAGGAGAGGAGGAAGTGATGAATGCATGTGTAGACAATAGTTAATGGCAAATAGAGGTGGCTGAAGGAGGCTAATGAGGATGGGGTGTGGTTCTGTGTGTACAGTATAATGGACTGGTGTAAAGAGGGAAAGAAGGGGAAAAGGGAGAGGGAGGGATGTGGAGAGTGTGGATGTGTGAAAAGGTATTTTTACTCTTCCTTTCAAATCCACATCAGCATACGCACCGCTGTCCTGCTGTGAGCTCCCTACTGCATAAATGAAGATAATGATTAAGTCAGTGGTCCAGATTTAACATGGGACTGCTGATTAGGTGTGTGTGTGTGTGTGATAGAGTCAGAAAGTGAGAGAGAAAACTTGTTTGAGTAAACAAGCTTTTAGAGTTAATAGGTGGTTACAGTTGGGAGGGTTACTTTTGAAATGTATTCCACTACAGATTACAGAATACATGTTGTAAAATGTAATTTGTAAAGTATTCCGTTAGATTACTCAAGGTCAGTAACATATTCTAAATACTTTTGGATTAATCTTCAGCACTGGTAGATTTTTTCACTTGTTTTGACTATAAAAACTCTGCCAGTACAGTAATACAAAATACACAACTATTAAAAATACATTGTCTGAAAAACCTAAATATCTTATGCAGTGTTGTTTCTCAGACAAGATCAATCAAATTGATTTGTTTTAAGGATTTTTAGATATTTCTACAGGAAAAAAAATAAAAAAATTGTTATCAAGAATAGGATTTTTTTGATAATAAAATATGATCGTGCCTGGTAACATGTGCATGTAAAATGGCTAGAAATAGCATTTTAGCTTAGCGTAAAGCTGACAATTTACACAACGGTTATTTCTATTTCTTCTGCTCCAAACTTACTTAAGTCTCTGTCTGCTCATATGAATGTAACACATCATAAGAAAGTGTTTGGATCACATAATTTATATGGATAAATGTTTTCCATCTGAAAGGACTAAATATTAAATGAAACAAATTAAAATAAAATGCAAAGTAATCTCTTCAGTAATCAAAATACTTTTTTAATGTAACTATTCGAATGATCAATTATTTAAATTGTAAATATAGTGGAATACAGTTACTTATATTTTGTATTTTAAATACGTAATCCTGTTACATGTTTTCCGCTACTTCCCAACCCTGTATGTGGTTAGGATGTTTTATGGGAAAAGAAGCCTAATGCATGTAGTTCGATAGTCTGTAAATATATGCATGTGTTATATAAGCTGTCTAAATTGTCCTCATAAAACAAAAACTAAAACACAGGGAATATAGCTCCTTGTCAGTCAACACTTGTGGAAGCACAAAAGTTTCCTGAAAGTTATAAAAATTCTGCTTTGATTTTTATAGAATGCTATTATAAAAGGGGGAGGGACAAGATAAAGTGGTATTGGAGGAGTTGGATGAAAGAAGGAATAATGATGAAGTCTTTGACCAAGTGTTAAGTCAAGTGTGGCTACTTGTACTATTTTGTTTGTTATTGAAGTTATACAGTATTAGCATTAGGTTATTGATGGAGCTATGCCTACTAATGAGCGAGGATCTACTTTTATGATGAAATAAAAATGTGAAACGGTATAAGAAACTTGGAAGCTTATCAGACCAGTATGTATGTATGTGCTTTAAATCTCTGAACACAAACAGAGCACATTTTATAAAAAGACAAATTTCCCTTCATGTTTTTCTGAATAATAACATATGAAATGGTAAAATTATGATACCCTTTATGTAGACTCACAGTTTATTTATGTGCATTACCCTAATGCCATCAGTATTGTTTTTTGTGTAAGCTCTGGGTGAGTGCAAATGTTTTTGCTGTTATTTTTAAATAACAGAAGAAAGAAACGTATAGTTTCTACTTAAAGGTAGCTTATTTTGAAATCATTCTTGGTAACGTTTGTGAAAATACATATTTAACGTATGTGTCATATTTTTTGTTTCAATTTATATTATAAAAATGTTGTAGATTAGAGTACTTGACTAAGAAATTACTCAAAATTGTCTATCCTAGTCAGAGTATATGAAACATGTTTGATATTATAGAGCCGAATACAAAGGGAAATCTCATAGTGTATGATGCTCCACAGCACTAATCTGAAGTCATGAGGTGAACAGCCAAAGGAAATTGAATGTGCTAAGCCACGAAGCTCAAGAAATGAAAGAAATGACACATGCACTATCTAGCTAACTTTTAACGCCATTCAACTGCAACTCACATTGCAGACTCTAAAGGCAATACTGGACATGTCTTCTCACCGAAGACTGCACCCAAATGCGATTGGCCCATGTCTTTTACGACTCCGGACACAGAGTAATCCTCAGTTGGCAAGTGTGTGATACCTAGTATTTTAGAATCTATTCAGATTTTAAAAGCCTATGATATAGCCTACTCACTGGGCCCAGCGGAGAGGGTGCCCACACATATGTGACATCTATTCATAATTTGAATACCTCTTTTTCTCCATCTTCCTCTCTCTCTATTTCTAAATGAATCATTACCTAAATATGAATCATCACTCTTTCAAAACATTTTTACCTCTTTTCTCTCTTTCACCCTCATCTCTGGGTAACCTCTTTCTCTACTCTATTCTTTTTTATTTCCTCAACTTCATGGGTATTTCCTAACCGGTGAGCTGCTGTCTAGCCATCCTTGACTTTTAAATTGTTCCTCTTTTTTATTCATATTTTATTCATCTTCTTAATCTCTCCTCCTCCGTTTGCATCTTTCATTCTTTATCTTCTTCTACTCTCTCTCTTAGCTTAGATTGTGATGGCTTGTTGTTATTTTTCACAGAGATTGTTGGCTGTTATAATCTATGCCCCTGAGTAATAAGTGTTCAGTGGAATTCTACTTAAATTGTGTTCAAAGCAGTACAAAAATAGCCCATCCCAGAATGGTGACATCAACTTCCTTTCAAAAGAAATACAATGCCAACCCCACCTTGAGAAACAACCTGAGCTGAATATGCATGTCAAAAAGATGGAAATTGGGGAGGTTTGGTGGAGGGAGGGTTGAAAAATGGCTGATTTTTGCTCCAATCCCCTCATAGGCCACTTGCAGCCCCCTTTCACCAGCATCCATCCTAATACGAGACTGTTTACTGTCAGACTTCATCCAATAAGAAAGATTTGATAGTGATGAAAATGGATAGACAAAGGAATTTTTTTCTGCCCTCTGTGCTGTAATGATGTGCTAGTGTAGGACAAATGGCCAGCATTGAGTAATTTGCTCACTTTTTATTGTATCCATTCTCATATTTAGTCATGATTTATGGGTAATTATGAGAGAATCGATTATCTGAAACTAATTAACCTCCATTAGAGGCGTTCTCATTTGAATTTGAAAACAAAGTATACAAGTGGACTTTGCTTGTGGGTATGTTAAAAAAAGTATTTTATTGCTCTAAGACCTGTCCATTCCTCTTAACCAATCACATGCTGTAAATCTATATATGCCTCCCATTTACATCTATAGGCATAAAGAGTGGATGTTTTTGAGAGTCATTATGCCTGATCCATTCATTAAAGAGATTGAATGAGTTGCACTAATGGCCACTTGAGTGGCAACAAACAGTGGAAAATCGGCATTCGTTATTTCTCACCTCTTCATTCTCTTTCTGTCTCTCTCTCTCTCTCTATTCTACTTCCTCTCTTTGGTAGTCTCAGTGGGATTAATTGAAGAAGGAAAGTGAGAGGGAGTGAGAAGAGGAGAGACTAGCTAAAACAGGAGAAACATGGAAAAACAATCTCTCATGCCCCTCAGGGATACAGTGATGTGAAGAACACGTCTGAGTGTGTTGAACAGGCCTGTTTAGAAAGTCTCTTCTTAACCTCAGTGAAGTGTCAAGGTCATACATGGGCCATGGTTTATCAACTTCAGTCCAAATCACTGCTGTACTCATAAATTGATAGTGATTGTGGAAAACAGTGAAACAATTTAAAGGAATTCTTCCCCCAAAGATTTACTCACCCTCATGTTGTTCCAAAGTCATATTACTTACTTTCTTTGGTGGAGCACAAAAGGAAATATTTTGAAGAATATTCACACTGCTTTTGTACATGTAAAAACCAGCAACCCAATTCAGCAACCAGAGCTGTCAGGCTCTTAAATGCACAAAAGGAATCATAAAAGCACCATAAAAGTAGTCCATACAACTCTATATCAGAGACAATTTAGCAGAGATGAGTGACTTCCGTTAAAATGAATGGGAGAAATTGGTATGCCCAATGTTCAACGGATGTTAAAAGGAAGCCCCAACTTATAAGTAAAAGAGCCTGTCACCTTTTAGATATCACCTGTCAATCAACTCAAGAACGTGCATTAGCTATACAAGCCTGGATATTTTTAAGATTCAGATTCAACTTTTTATTGTCATTGTGCAGAGTACAGGTACAGAGCCAATGAAATTGAGTTGTTTTCTCAACTAAGCTGGGGTCAGAGCGTCATCAAGAATAATCTTGTGTAAAGAAGCACAATTTAGGATTCCAGTGTTGTCAGATTTTACTGCTGATTTAAAATATATTCTTTGATCGTAATCTTGACCAACCGTTTTTGAGATTTTGGTGTTACCCCATTCAAGTAGATAGAAGCTGCACTTTCATGACTGGAAAGTTCCAAAGATGGCCGCCAATGGACTGACTTGCTACAAAGAATAGTATTTGTCAAAAAAAGGTGCAAGAATTGGGACATACTATCATGTCATTAAATCACACTTTGAAACAAAAGACCCTATAGTCACATTGTTACATGAATCCTGTCACCGTACACCGACCTGACAATCATCCTGTAACAGTTATTATGACCTGCACGTTCCTCATTTAATTTGACTGAATTTAATTTGCAATACCCTACAATTCTTTCTACTTTATTGGAGAAGAAACAGCGCTTTGTTGAAGATCTGTCACGGTTTGTTTTGTGTGGAGAACTGCTGATGTTTTGATGATGCATGTTGTAAAGTGTAGTTAATGTAATTTAAACTTGTCCCTTTTCCTATCGTTATCTCTTTTCAATGTGTGATGTTTACAATGTGTTTTTAGATTAAATATAACACTGATAACAGTTATATTTTAAGTTAAAGATGAGATCTTATTCATCATAAGCAAAAGTAAAAAAATCTTGGAATATCAACTTAACCTGAATATTTTAAAGTTTTTTCTTTGGCAATGTTACATACTGTTTATATCATTACATAAGCCATATTTCAGTGATACAGTAAATTACAAAAATAAACCTAGAACAGACAATTGTGTTAATTTGGTACATTTTCTGTTTGTGATATTCCAATTTGTAATTGATATGGTGTGCTGACACAAGATTATTTTCCGAAAATAAACTCTTATGAACACACAAGATCATCCACAATAAGCAGTACAAATACAGTAAATGGACACAAAAGAATGCATGATGACAAAATTTTACATTTGAAACGAATGATTATTAATTTTTGTATTTTATTATTATAATTTTTTCTCCCCAATTTGGAATACCCAATTCCCAATGAACTCTAAGTCCTCGTGGTGGCGTCGTGACTTGCCTCAATCCAGGTGGTGGAGGACAAGTCTCAGTTGCCCATGCGTATGAGACAGTCAGTCTGTGCATCTTATCACATGGCATGCCGAGCGCGTTAGAGTGGAGACGTAGCATCTGTGGAGGCCCAAGCTATTCTCCGCGGCATCCACGCACAACTCAACATGTGCCCCACTGAGAGCGAGAACCACACATTTTATCGACCACAAGGAGGTTACCCCATGTGGCTCTACCCTCCCTAGCAACTGGGCCAATTTTGGTTGCTTAAGAAACCTAGCTGGAGTCAATCAGCATGCCCTGGATTTGAACTTGCAACTCCAGGGATGGTAGTCAGCATCAATACTCACTGAGCTACCCAGGCCCCCAGACACAAATGATTATTAATCATTCTCAGTATTCTCGAATCTCAGTATCTTCTGCTTCTGAGACAGTCAGCCTGTGCATCTTATCACGTGGCTGGCTGAGTGCATTACTGCAGAGTCCTAGCGAATGTGGAGGCTCATGCTATGACAATTGTAGTTCTGCAGCGAACAGTCAAACTCGTCTTCTGTTGAGCAAGGTATTTTGGGCAATATTAGCCCAAAGAGGGTTCACGAATCTGCACTGCTTTTATGCGTTGCACTGCTGCCACACAATTGGCTGCATTTAGATAATCACATAAAAATGTAGGTGTACAGGTGTGGAAGTTGAGCGCGTGTGAAACCTGCAAAAAACTGATTGCCAAGCAGCCTCTTTCTATATGCTGAACTTTATACTCTGGGTTAAAAAGAAACTCGACACTAAAATTATATACTTTTCCATTGTGAATATTCAGTGTAGCTGTTTACAAAGCACTGGCCACACAAAGGTAACTGCAAAACCATCCATCTTTCTATTGCTCAATGTGGGAATTTGTCTGTAAAGGTTCACCAAACTTGAACTCCATGCAAAATCTGCGAAGGAAAATTCTTAGCCAAAGGAAGTTATCATGTAAAATTCACAATTGTGCGAATTCCCTTTGAGAAGACTATATTTCTCTCAAGGAATTTCACCATGGAAAGGCAAATGTGTCCCTTTAGTGAGGACAATCTAATCATCGAGACATCAGGCAAACACCATCATAAATCAACACTGATCCAAATCAACATTGATCCATTCCATTGAACTGCAAAGTTAATAATGTCACTTATTTTTTCAACTTGTTATTGAAAGCAGCTCCTATAATACACTCTACAGTGTCTAGAAGAATAATAGAAGATTTTAAAATTACTTTTATCCTTTACTCAGACTGTTTGTGGTAAATGGACTGTTTGAAGATAGAGCCGCAAAGAAATCCATTCAAATAGAAGATTGAAAAACACAATAAAGAGATATTGGAGATCTGAGAAGCTTTGGGCTAGAGACTCAGAAAGCTTCATGAAACGTGTGCGTTTATGTGTGTATCCTTATCTGTGTATATATGTGTGTGTTCCCTGAGACACCTGTAGTTCAATAATGTATTTTAAGGCCCATTACCCTTTTCCATTTTTAACATAAACCTTCCTCCACCTTTCTTCCCCCATGGCAGAGATATACCAGGATGGGGGAAATAAGCATGATCTTAATGTCTAGCAACAGGAGAGGTCGAATAATTTTCCTGTGAAAATTCTCCCTGTGGTTTGTCGGCAACAAGTCACACAAACAAACAGTCCACATCCAATTAAAAACAGACAGAAAAATAAAATGAAAAAAGTGTCCCCTAACTTATTTTGATTAAACAAACCATGTTAAATATGATGCAAATGCATCCTCCACATTTTTTATTTTCTTGTGTAAATAATTGAGGAAATGTTAGATCATCACCTACTGTTACAACCAATCTCTGGATGTCTCAGTAGATGTCACAGTTGGTGATAGTAATAGGGATATTACTTTGTAAAGGACATTTGTTTCCATAAACATTCTGCATATGCTATCTAAAGTAAACTCTAAAAAGCTTTGGAATCCCATATGAACACTTACTTTCACCAAAGAAGCTTAATTTTAGTCCTCCGAGCCCAATGTAATACTCTGACCAGAGATATCCACTCTGATATTAAGCCTGTATTCCTGTTGGATTAATTGGGTTGCAAATGCTCATATATCCAAAAATAAGATAAATATATCTTCCAAGAGAAGGATGGGTCTTTTTATGGAGAGTTTTTCAGTAAGATCCACTTGGGTTCAGAGTGACAAAGTTTTTCAGAGAACACACATTTAGGTAAGCGAAAATGTCTCGGGTTACTTAAGTGTAACCCTTGTTCCCTGAAAAAAGAGGAACGAGATGCTGTGCTGAGAAAAGCATTTGCAAAACATCTTTAGGTGTGACCAGCTGTGAATATGGGTGTAACACGTCAGTGAACATTGACCGGAATTTATAGCCTCTGCCGGTGTAATCATTGGACGCGCCTGGGGCAGGACTATAAATAGATGCATCACAGGAGCATCGTCAGGTATTTTGTTTGAAGAGCAGTCCTGGGGCATCCCAGTGCGGCAGTGAAGTGAAGCATCTCGTTCCGCTTTTTTCAGAGAACAAGGGTTACAACTAAGTAACCGGAGACGTTCCCTTTAGAAAAAGCTTCACTTGTTGATGCTGTGCTGAGAAAACCGCTTTGGGAACGAAAATACCCATGCCGCCGCACTGTGGCAGTCCGGACCCCCTACAGTTGTGTAGTATGCTCGCAAGAGCGTGAGAGGTCTCAGATATTAGCTTGAGATGTTGACTCAAGGAAATAAGAGCCTGGAGTGGCATGAACCTCCAAACTATAGAAACTAATGAAAGTGTGCTGAGAGGACCAGCCTGCCGCATCACAAACATACTGCAGAGGGACACCTCTAGCCAAGGCTTCAGAGGAGGCGAGCCCTCTGGTAGAGTGAGCCCTGATACCTACTGGCAAAGCTTGACCGCGTGCCTTGTAGGCTAGGGCAATAGCATCCCTCACCCAATGCGACATAGTCTGCTTGCTGGCGGCCACCCCTCTGTTGCGGCCCTATGGCAAACTAATTGTTGCCCTGACTTATGCCACTGGCTAGTGCGGTGGACATAAGTCTACAGGGCACAGACTGGACAAAGTCTGTGAAGTCTTTCCTGCTCTGGCGTTGTAAACGGCGGGGAACAGAAGGCTTCGAGAGTGACAGGTAGTCAGGTAGTCAGGGTGCAAATTGCTTTGGTCATTCCTGGGGCAAACTCTAAACAGGCTGGCAAGACAGACAGAGCCTGTAGGTCCCCAATTCTCTTTAGAGAGGTAATCGCCATAAGAAAAACCATCTTGAGAGTCAGAAGTCTGTCAGACGCTGACTCTAGAGGTTCAAAGTGGGTCTCAACCAGACCCTCAAGGACTATTGCTAAGTCCCATGAAGGGGTCCTGGTCCTAGCTGGAGGCCACATAGACCCAGAGAGTGGTGGGGCATGTGGCTGCTGACAGTCCTTCCTGCAGAAAATACAGAACTGAAACAATCTGGCAGTTAACTGATCTGCATTATGTGTACTACACCACCTTTCAAAGACACCCCATTTATTGGCCTAACTTCTAGTAGAGGGAAAGGCATACAGGCACATTCTGGGCCATGTATGCGCCACCGCGTCCAGCCCTGGGGGTCTTGGTGACTCAGGGAGAAGTAGAGGATACATTGCGCTGTTCATAGAGGCGAAGAGGTCCTTTTCTGCCCTGTAAAATCTCACCCAGATTTGTTCCAAGTGGAGGGAGCCCTAGCACTTAAAATGGTCTCGATAACCTCAGGTGAAGGCCCTGTATACCTCAGTTAGTACCCATCAGGGGCCAAACATGAAAGTTCCACAGCTCGGGCCGGGGATGAAATATTGTCCCCTATACCTGAGAAAGAAGGTCCCTCCAGTTCGGAATCGCCCAAGGCGAGCCGTCGAGGAGAGACATTAGCTCCGAGAACCATACCCTGTTCAGCCAATGCGGCACTATCAGTAAGAGGCAAGACCATTGCTGGCGATCTCTGGACAAGACTCCCGGGAGCAGAGAAACCGGGGGAAACGCATACAGACGCATTCTGGGCCATGTATGCACCATCGCGTCCAGACCCAGGGGGGCTGGGTGACTCAGAGAGAAGTAGAGGGGACATTGCGCTGTCTGAGAAGAGGCGAAGAGGTCCACTTCTGCCTTGTAAAACCTTACCCAGATTTGTTCCACTACCTCGGAGTGGAGTTTCCACTCCCCCATCAGTATTTTCTGTATGGACAGAAAATCTGCTCCCGCATATGGGCATCCAGGGATATAAACTGCCCTGAGTGACAGGAGCTTTCCCTGGGCCCCAAGAAGAATCTGACGTGCCAGAAATTCAGCTGACGTGAACGTGGACCTCCTTGATGGTTTATGTAAGAGACTACCGCTGTACCAAGACGTACCACCCGTACCAAGACATGGCAGCCTCTGGAGGAAGTATTTCAGGGCCAGAAATACAGCCATCAACTCGAAACAGTTAATGTGACAATCGAGCTGATGACCTTCCCATTCCCCTTGAGCTGGATGACCACTTAAGAACGTTACCCAGCCCGTCAGGGAGGCGTCTGTCGTTAGCAGCCTGTGATGACAAGACGCACCTAGAGTGGGACCCAAGGTAAGAAACCGGGGTCTGAACCACATAGAAAGGGATCGAAACCCGCGGCGCGTAACCCTTATTTGCCTTAGGGGACCGGCCCTTGGATGAAACCCCCTGGCTTTTAACCACAGCTGGAACGGTCTCATGTGCAGAAGGCCCAAAGGGATCACCATGGACGCAGGTGCCATGAGACGTAGTATTCGTTGATATTGACAAGCAGTGCAACCTTGACCTAGCCTGACTTTGCTTAGGGTGTTCTGAATGGAAATGATTTGAGCGGGAGACAATTTTGGGTGCAATTTGTGATCAAATTCCATATAACCACCAGATAAGTAATTCCTGGGTGGGAGAGAGAACACTCTTTTGACGTTGAGTCTCAGACCCGGAGAAACCAGATGAGCTAAGACAATATCCCTGTGCTGAACTGCCAGTTCTTGGAACTGCGCTAGTATCAGCCAGTCGTCTATGTAATTCAGAATGCAGATGCCCCAGAGTAGCAAAGGAGCCAGTGCTGCATCCATGCATTTCATGACTGTGCAGGTTAATAGGGCTAGGCCGAATGGAAGAACCCGACACTGGAAGGCTTTGCCCCCAAAAGCAAACCTCAGGAACTTACTGTGCTGTTTCTATATGAAGATATGGGTCCATGAGATTGATCGTGACCAGCCAAATGTGATTTTGGGCTTGTGACACGATCATCTTGTTAGTTAGTATCTTGAACTTGAACACCCTGACTGAGCAGTTCAAGCCTTATCTACGGTGGACGCAACCCCCCACCCTTCTCGGAAACCAGGAAGTATTTGCTGTAATAACCTGACTCTTTCTCTGGAAGGGGAAACATGTTCTATGGTCCCATTAGGACCAAGAGATTTTGCAGTTCTTTCCACAATAGACATGCCTGCTCCGGTTTACGGTAGTGGGGACCACGCCATTGAAACAAGGACGGCGGCAAGTGAATTGAATTCTGTAGCCTTTTTCTACTGTTCTTAGGACCCACATAGAAATGTCTGGCAGAACTTTCCAGACTGCCAGGTTCTCTGAGATGGGTATTAATTTTGACACTTCCTGTTGAGGGGATGTCGAGTGTTCTGCGTCCTGGACTAAGGCAGGAAACATCGGTACACCCAACTTTTCGTTGTAAGCCTCTAACTACCGAAACACTGGAGGTGGCGGGAATGGAGAGGTTCCGTGGGGGTACCGGGAGGGGTGAAGTGGATGATACACATGCCCCATCCTGAGGGGGGCTACTTCCACAAGGCTGGATGCAAAACCATAAGGGTTTTATTTTGAAATAACTGTCCTGAGGTCTTGCTTTGGGGGCTGCTGAGGGCGACGAACTGGCCCCCTGTCTTTAGGAGGGGAGCACGATTCGCCACGCCTAGTTTTTGAGCCTCCCGTCTAGGAGGATCGGGATGGGGCTGGGTGGCCGACAGCACCCACGATTAGTTGAATATTTCAATGTCAAGGGCATGAAGACACGGGAAGTATAAGGATTCCTCCATGGATGAGAATACTCATTATGGAGGTCATAGAAGAAAGGAAGGGACTGATATAGCGTTCCCTTCCCCCTTTTTTATTTCAATATTCTTTATTTATTTATTTAAAAATTATTTTTAAAGTCTTCTAGTTTGAAGCGTCTTAATTCCACAGCCACTTTATTATTATGCGCAGGATTTACAGAGGTTCGGTGTCCTCATGAACCGAAGAGGCGCCGAGGCACGCTTCAGGCTTATGAGAAGGATCAGCTGGATCTGGGGAGAGAGCGAGCGATAGGGACGAACCCATCTCTCGCTCCTCAGCCAGATCCATACGAGAGCCCCACGAATGAAGTGTGGGCGCCGACTCTCGGAAGTAAGCGAGACAACCGCGAAGCATTATGTCCAAGAGCAGATCGCAATGCTGGCACCCACCCCGCCCCAACGTGAGAGCAGCATGCTCTTCCCACAAACAAACAAAGCAAAACTGATGCATCTCCCTTTCAGCCATAGAGCAGAGACAAGGGAACACACATCGTTTGCCCTGACTTTCAGTCATTTTTTATTTTATTTTTTTTCTTTTCCCCCTTTTATTTTTTTTTTGAAAGAAGAGAAAAAGAGAAAGGTCTTCTGCGCACTGCCTAACAAATTCTAACTCCTAACAGAGGAAAGAAAGTTTCTGACAGGCTCGTGAAAGCACACACACACAGAGTGATCTGAAGACAAAAGATCTGACGATGCTCCTGTGAAGCATCTATTTATAGTCCTGCCCCAGGTGCGTCCAATGATTACACCGGCAGAGGCTATAAATTCCGGTCAATGTTCATTGATGTGTTGCACACATATTCACAGCTGGTCACACCTAAAGATGTTCCCAAAGCCGTTTTCTCAGCGTAGCATCATAAGTGAAGCTTTTTGTAAGGAACACGATTGTTCCTTCAAGGACTCTCAAGTCTCTGTCTCTTTACCCCTCTCTTTCTGTTTACTTCACATTATAGAAGGAGTTATTATTTGGTGTCCTGGTTTTTGATATCATATGTTCTTTAAACACTTTGGAAGAAGTCTCTCTTTAAGGCTTTTTTCTTTATTTTGTTTGTCTGTCTGTCTGTTTTTACACGATCAATTTATCTTTTTACATTCTTCGGGTACATGTACATCATGCAAACACTCACTGACTAAACTAACCTTTTGAGACTACTTTAAATAAAACAAGAGATCTCTGAATTTCAGCACTCTCATTCTTCATATCTGTTCAGAAATCAATCATGCAATCTTCCTTCATATCAAGGCCATTTTTTCTTAGTAAAGGCAGTCACTGTTAAATGGTAAAATCTGCTTATGCTTGAACATATTTCAATGTTTTTATGAAAGTGTTCGGATCAGTCAAAGTAGCTGTGTTAATGCATATTCACAACAGTATTAAAAGGTAAAAGCAAGGCTATATTACAGCTATCACTTCAAAAATAAAACACATCGGACAAGCAAGTCTTTAAAGCAAAATACAGCTCACTTTAATGCAATGGTTTAGTGATACAGGTAGGTATATTAGAAATGCTTTTTAGAAAATGCTTTTCAAATAACTATTTTTTGCTATGCTTTTTTATTACTGCTACAACATCTACAGAATATCTTGCTTGTATTCAGAGACCTACAATATAAAAACTGTCAACTCCACATCTATAAATTAAGTAAATGTATGGATGGCCCGTTCCAGGCACAAGAATGAAAAACGTGCATCTTATTGAATATTGAGTTTTAATAACCAAATAAAGAAAATTATTGGAACTATCAAATTTTGTCCTTGGTGTGAAGTCCATAGAAATGCATTGTTTAACTTATCATTTTGAATTTGCCTTTACACATTTAGAACGATTTTTTTAGCAAGATACTGTCAATTGTTTGCCATCAGAAAGATTTAGCACCTAATTATCTTTTACATTTCTGCATTTAGCAGATGTATGAAGCTAAATTCATGACAAAAGTAATTGAAGCATAAAAGCATGGTGTTGCCTGTCAAAAAGCTGCACTTTGATGCTGCGCTGATTTAGCGCTTTGGGAACAACTTTAGGTGTGACCAGCTGTGAAAATGTGCGCAACACGTCAATGAAATTGACCAGAATTTATAGCCTCTGCTGTTGACATCATTGGATGCAACTGTAGCAGGGCTATAAATAGATGTGTCACAGGTGCAGATCGTTTGTCTTCAGATCACTCTGTGTGTGCTTCATGAGCCTGTCAGAAACTTCCTACTTTCCTCTGTTAGGAGTTAAATTTTGTTAGGCAGTGCACAGAAACCTTTTTCTTTTTTAGAAAAAAATAAATAAAAAAATGACTGAACGACGGCACAAGTGGTGTGTGTGTTCCCTTGTTTACGCTCTATGGCTGAGATGGACACACACCAGTTTTGTATGTTTGGGGGAAGAGCATGCTGCTCTTGCGTTGGGCGGGACGGGTGCGAGCATTGCGATCTGTTCTCCGTCAAAATGCTTTTCACTCGTCTTGCTTACTTCCGAGAGTCAGCGCCCACCCTTCCATCGCGGGGCTCTCGTATGGATCTGGCTGTGGAGCGAGAGACAGGTCCATCCCTATCGCTCGCTCTCTCCCCAGATCCAGCTGGTCCTTCCCTTGATCCTGAAGCGCACTCCGGCGCCTCTTCGGTTCATGAGGGGGACAGTGAATCTCTTGAGTCTGCAGACTTTGAGTTACCCACCTCCGAGCAGATTTTGAGTTACCCCCATAAATCATCGGAGGAATTACTTGAGATGATTACTCATGCGGTGGCCAGGCTTCAATTAGACTGGCCACACGAACAAGAGACCCCCAAATGCTCCAAGTTGGCGGACAGATTTCTTTCTGGTGGCCAAGGGAAGGGAATGTCTCATCAGTCCATTCCTTTCTTTGATGACATCCATGATGAGCTTTCTCGTTCATGGTGGAAACCTTATACTTCCCGTGTCTTCATGCCCTTGACGTCAATATATTCGACTATCGTGGGTAATGAGGCGTGGGGGTATTCGGTGATGTCGATGGTTGAAGAAACACTTGCAGGTTATCTCTTGCCTGGCTCATCATCATCATTAAAAAAGACCCACTCTCCCTACAAAGCCATGCAGGACCACCTCCACGCTTGTGGGGAAGGCTTATCAGGCAGCAGATCAGGCTGGTGCTGCCCTGCACCCTATGGCAGTGTTACAGGCGTACCAGGCTGATCTGCTGAAAGACCTGAGTGCGGGCACCACGGTCGACGAGGATGCTTTCTCCGAGCTTCGTCGAGCCATGGATCTGTCTCTCCGTGCAACCAAGCAGATGCCTGCACCATTGGCTGGTCTATGTCTGCTTTAGTCAGCATGGAGAGACACTTATGGCTCAACCTGTCAGGCATCAGAGACAAGGACAAAGTTTTCCTTCTCGATGCCCCAGTTTCACCTTCTGGTTTATTTGGTGACTCTATGAATATAGTTATCACCAGGTTCCAGGAGGCGAAAGTCACGAGGAAGCCTTCGGGCAATTCCTTCCTGAACACTCTGGCACATCAGATTCTCCTTTGGGCTAAGGGCAAGCTCCTGTCAGTCAGGGCAGTTTATATCCCTAGATGCCTGAATGTGGGAGCAGATTTACTGTCCAGACAGAAAATACCGATAGGGGAGTGGAAACTCCACCCTGAGGTAGTGGAACAAATCTCAGTGAGATTTTACAGGGCAGAAGTGGACCTCTTCGCCTCTCAACAACCAGCGCAGAGTCACCCAGCCCCCCTTGGGTCTGGATGTGATAGGACATACGTGATCCAGAATGAGCCTGTATGCGATTCCCCCGGTTTCTCTGCTCCCAGGAGTCTTGGCCAGAGTTCGCCAGCAACTGATAGCTCCACGCTGGCCAACAGGGTATGGTTTTTGGATATAATGTCTCTCCTCGACGGCTGCCATAGGCGATTCCAGACAGGAGGGACCTTCTGTCTACTGAGGGACACTGGGCTTTCACCTGAAGTTATCAAGACCATTCTAAGTGCTAGGGCTCCCTCTACTAGAAGAAGTTACGCCAATAAATGGGGTGTCTTTGAAAGATGGTGCCGTGCACATAATGCAGATCCAGTTAACTGCATTAACTGATCCAGATTGCTTCAGTTCTGGACTTTCTGCAGGAAAAATTGTCAGCAGGCACATGCCCCGTCAATCTCAGGGTGTACGTGGCCGCTCTATCGGCTTGCCATGCCTTGATTGACAGGGTGCCATTGGGGGAGACATCCTCTGCTCGCTTGCTTCGTTCATGTAGTCATGCGACTGAGACCTCCTGCTAGGACCAGGATCTCTTCATGGGACTTAGCAATAGTCCTTGAGGGTCTGGTTGAGACCCCCTTCAAACCACTAGAGTCAGCATCTGATAAACTTCTGACTCTCAAGATGGTTTTTCTTATGGCAATTACTTCTTTAAAAAGAATTGGGGATCTGCAGGCTCTGTCTGTCTTGCCAGCCTGCTTAGATTTTGCCCCAGGAATGGCTAAAGCAATTTTGCACCCTCATCCTGAATACCTGCCTAAGGTTCCTTTCTCGACTGTACATCCAGTCACCCTCAAAGCCTTCTGCTCCCCACCGTTTACAACGCCGGAGCAGGAAAGACTTCACGGACTGGAACGTGCCTTTCAGACTTATGTCCACCACAATAGCCAGTGGCGTAAGTCAGGGCAACTATTCGTTTGCTATGGGGGCCGCAACAAGGGGGCGGCCGCCACCACGCAGACTATGTCGCATTGTTTGAGGGATGCTATTTCCCTGGCCTATGAGGCGTGTGGTCATGCTTCACCAGTAGGTATCAGGGCTCACTCTACCAGAGGGGTCGCCTCCTCTAAAGCCTTGGCTAGAGGTGTCCCTCTGCAGCATGTTTGTGATGCGGCAGGCTGGTCCTCTCCACACACATTCATAAGATTGTATAGTTTGGATGTTCATGCCACTCCGGGCTCTTATGTCCTTGAGTCAACATCACAAGCTCATGTCTGAGACCTCTCGGGGCATGGGTATTCTCGTTCCCAAACCGCTAAATCACCACAGCATCAAAGTGTAGCTTTTTGACAGGGAACGTCTCAGGTTACTTAACTGTAACCCCTGTTCCCTGATAAAACCGGAATGAGATGCTGTGCTTCATTTCCACACTGGGATGCCCCTGGACTGCTCTTCAGACAAAATACATGATGATGCACCTGTGACACATCTATTTATAGCCCTGATACAAGTGCATCCAATGATGTCACCAGCAAATGTTATAAATTCTGGTCAATTTCATTGACATGTTGCACACATATTCACAGCAGGTCACATCTAAAGTTGTTCCTAAAGTGCTAAATCAGCGCAGCATCTCGTTCCGCTTTTATCAGGGAACAGGGGTTACAGTTAAGTAACCCGAGACTAATTGCTCTAATCAAAAAAAATAACTGCATTATATTATCAGTGCTTGCATTTAAATGCGTTGAATTTACAGTGCTTGCATTTAAATGTATTGCATTTACAGTGCTTGCATTTTGGGAGCATGAAATTTAACATGTATGTAACATGTTGTATTTTTAAGCATTGAATATTTCATTTGAAAACATTTCAGAACTAATTTCATTATTGTTGGTGCTTTTTTTCGGGAGCGTGTTTGGTTTTTAATCAATAGAACATTAATTAGAATCAACATTAATCCTTCAAATCAACAATCATTAAATACAACTATCAATTATCAAAATCAATATAAAATTAATAAGAATTAATATTGCCGGGGCACCACCCTGGAATCAAGGACTAACAATCAGACACCGTAGCAATCTCAATATAGGATTGTTCTCTTAGGAAAGTCAACGTAAGCAGAACATCGACATTCAAAATGGGAACAATGAAGGCTTCCATCCGAGCACTGTCATCCCTTGCCAGCCGTTGGCACAGGTGCATGCAGAACAATACCAAATTACTTCTCTTTAAAGTATAACAAAGTTTATTGATGCAGTAATATGAATTAATAATCAATACAATGCAGTCGATAAACTTCTGACTTCCAACTACAAACTAAACAGTAACACAATTAGATATGGTAACATATAAGCCTATAATACATAAGAGGAGTGTAAAGGTGTGTGTGTGTGTGTGTGTGTGTGTAACCTCAGCGTGGTGCCGGACTGGCAACGTCGTGGGCAGTGCAATGGGTGGGAGGGCCAATAGAGACTGTTCCCTCCCCGTTTCTCTGTCATGGCACTTTGTAGCCACCACAGCGGCCAAATGGGGGCTCTAGAATGGTGCGAGGAGCTGGTAACCCCTTCACCTTCAACTTATTACCACTAAACCACTAATTAAAACATTAAATAAGCTAGTGCCGGAGGTCCTGGGGGACAGGCGTCTATGACATCTCCTGGCCAAACTCCATCTGGCAGAGCCAGGAGACTGAATCCTCACCCTCGGGGCTCTTCCAGAAACAACAAATTGCCGCTACGGATGGCCACGTGGAATGTTCGAACTCTCACAGCAGAGGAGAGGCTGCCACTCCTCTATCGGGAGCTGGACCGGTACTGCCTGGATCTCTGTGGTGTTCAGGAGGTCCGGTGGATCGAGTGGATTGCCACTATGAGGGGTGGACTGTCCTCTACTTGGGGCAGGAGACTGCCAAACTACAGGGAGTGGCTCTTCTTTTGAACAAAAGAATGAAGGGAGCGTGGCGGTGAGGTGTTGGAAGCTGTGAGCCCAGAGGCGAGGAGTGGTGGTCGTGGTTACTTATGCCCCCTCCAAAGATGAACATCCGTGGAGGGATGCGGGAAAGACTGATGAGTCAGATGCCTTCTATGACCTCCTGTCACAGGTGCTGGCTGAAGTGGCCCCTCGGGATAGAATCATCATGTTGGGGGATTTCAATGCCCGAGTTGGTCAGGATGCTAGCACCTGGTCAGGAGTGATTGGAAGACATGGGCCAGATCAACTCAATAACAACGGTAGGAGACTGCTAGAATTTTGTGCAGCCCATGGGCTTGTAATTACCACCGGGTCCAAGCAAGAAAATCTGCTGGACTAGATAGTAACGGAACAGCGGATGCGGGTCCATGTTCTTGACACCAGGACATACCATGGAGCTGATCTGCCCACTGACCATCGACTTGTCATCTGTAAGATGCGCCTGCCATTCTTCCACTCTGGTGGTGGGTGTAAACCCAGGACCCCTTTCAAACCCATAGTGGCCTGGTCTAGGCTAGCTGATGAAAGTTGCAGGTGAGAATTTCAGCATCGCTTGCAGCTGGGGTTGGCATCATCCCCCACTCCTCCGGATGTTGAGGGGAAATGGGCGAGGTTTAGGACTGTGGCTCATGTAACTACAATGGCAGTTTTGGGCACACGGTCCAGGCCTCCACAGGGACCCTGGCTGACAGAGGAGGTGTTCAGGCTGGCTGAGAAAAAGTGACAGGTCCACTCTCGTCATCTACAGCATCTCACGTCAGAGAATGAGGAGGCTTATCACAGCCTTCGCTCGGAGAGCCGTGAGGCGCTGCAAGGATGGTTGGTGGTCGCGGGTTGCTGAGGAGATGGAGTCTGCCTCAATGGCCCACGATCACAAATCACTCTTTAATTCTATCAAAAAAATTACTTGCAGTGCCACACCTATTACCATCATTGGGGGAAAAAACGGTGATCCAATCTCTGACCCCCAGGAACAGGTTTGCAGATTTTCTGAGCATTTCTGTGAGGTCCTGGGGAAGGGGAAGTCCCTCAGCCTGGAAAACATTGTGGGACAAAGTGGGGATGACCTTTCTGCGGTGCCTCAAATTTTGGAGGAAGAAGTCACTCCCCGTGGGTGGCTGGCTGAGGTGCCATCTTTGGAGGAAGTACTGAAGGCGATCCGGTGCCTGAGACCAGGAAAGGCATCGGGCAGAGATGATCTCCCAAGCGAAATGCTGAGGGAGTGTGGCGTTTGTGCACAGGCTGCCCTACATGACATCATAACAACAGTCTGGACCCCTGGGCGGGTTCCGCAGTATTGGAAGGATGCCCTGATGGTCCCTCTCTTTAAAAAGGTGGACCGCATGGATTGTAACAACTATAGGGCATCTCGCTCCTCAGCTTGCAGAGCCCCAGTGTGGTTTCAGGAAAGGGTGGTCTTGCACAGATGCCATATTCTCTGTCCGTCTGCTACAGCAGAGGTGAAGGGAACTCCAGCAAGACCTACATCTCTGCTTTATTGACCTGTTCAAGGCCTATGATACCATCAGTAGGCCTGGGCTCTGGGTTGTTCTTCGTGCTTTTGGAGTCCCAGACCCGCTGCTCGTGATCATTAAGGACCTTCATGATGGCGAGCGGACCCGGGTAAAACTACGTGGCCGGGAGTCGGAGCCATTCCCTGTTCACTTTGGAGTGCGATAGGGATGTCCTTTGGCTCCCATATTATTTAATATCTATTTCGACCACGTGGTTCGTGAAGCCTTCGATGGCTGTATCGGAGGAATTTCCATCTGCTACAAATATAATGGGAGGTTGATCGATGCCCAGGTGTTGTCAAGGGATGGCTCCCCATTGGTCAATCACATTATGTATGCTGATGATCTGGTGATTGCTGCTCACTCAGAGGAGGAGTTGGAGGTGCTGCTGATGAACCTGGAGCTTGCCACTAAGAGATGGGGCCTTTCCATCAGCCTAACCAAAACTAAGCACCTGCCTGGGTATTATGTACCGTCGGACACTCCACCCCCACAGCTCCCAATTGGTGATGGGGCAGATGTGGAGAGAGTGGAGTGTTTTCCATACCTGGGCAGTACGCTTATGACCAGCTCCGGTTTGACAGCAGAGGTCTCACTCCGAATCAGTCGAGCGGCATTATCTTTTCATCGGTTGCGTAACGCTGTGTGGAAGCTACCCGGTTTGTCGCTCTGCACGAAGCTTCAGGTATTCTCGGCCACAGTCATTACCTCCCTTCTCTATGCTTGCGAAACATGGACCCCCCTAATGGAACATCTTCGCTGGTTAAAAACATTTAGGCTGGCCTGCCTAAGATCCATCCTGTGTTTAACCAGGCTGGATTGTGTGAGGCGCTCACAAATCTTTGAAAGATGTGGACAAAGTCCCATCAGTGAGCTCTTCCGGCAGGCAAGGTTGCGTTGGCTGGGTCATGTAGCCCGCATGCCTGGCCACCGCATGCCTAAACAGTTTTTGTTCGGCTGGATAGAGGAGGCTAAGCGGGCGCGGCATGGGCTGGCGAAGAAATGGAGTGATGTGGTACAGGAGGATGTGGAGCTGAGTGGACTTGCCGATGACTGGTACCAGCGGTGTAAAGATCGGCCTCTTTGGAGGAGGATTGTGATGGACGCTACTGGCCAGTTGGAGGCAGTCGCCCTCCAAAAACAACGGCGTGATGCTCACAACAATGAGCAGAGCTCCGGGTGGCTAAACAGTGTTCGACACTTCACGTGGCCTTAACGTGCACATAGCCTGGCACAAGCGTCATGGTGAGGTCACCGCCACTTAGTGGCGAATGGCGGTTGTTGTTGTTGTTGTGTGTGTGTGTGTGTTAGGAGAGAAGGAGTGCACAAAATGGTGGGCGTGGCTCTCGTGGAGAGTGCGTCACGTGAGGTTTCCAGACAGAGAATGTGGCAGTTGTAGCATCTGGACCAATCAGACACACAATTACTCATTATTTAATGAATAAGCCAACATATGTCTCAAGACTGTAACAAGCAAAGGTCCAAGTAGGCCCAAGCTGACTCTGTTATGTCTGCTCCCCCACTGATCATTATCAAGCCTTTACACTGTCTTAGCTGCCATTGGCCCAGCAAAGAGTGGACCCCAAGTGACCTTCTAAGCGAGGGAGGATAGCTGCATCCTAAAGCAAAGAATGCAGAAAGATTGATTCACTCCTTTCCCCCTTAAGAAATGGACTCAAAGCCCAGAACGACAGACTTTTCTTCATTAAATTATAGACATGTACTGTCTATAATTGCATATGTATTGTATATGCCCAGGACATTGTTTATAGGATAGTTACTGTCTTTACTGTTTTTGTACTGTATACTGTTTATGCATGACTTATGACGAGACTACCAGCTAATATACAATTATTTAGTATCATGTTTCCCATCAAATGAATCCTTGTGTGACACACTGCAAAGTGGTGTATATATATATATAATTCTGATAGCATGCATTGTATGCTTGCTATAATAATCAGATCATATAGGGGCACATATTAAAATCTAACCCCAATCACGAAAATGAGTCAGCTTCCAAACAAAGGAACATTTCCCACTTGGAAATTGCACCTTTCTCATTGCTCAAGCCAGACTTGAGAGGGTGACCTCCAGCAGAAGTTAAAAGAAACGTCCCACCTCTTACTCAGCCTCTTTCCCCTGACTCTCTGCTGCTGGTCGTGCTGACCACAAGGTGGCAGGCCAGCCGGCAGGCCTCATCACCTCAAGCCATGTGCATCTACCTCGACCATGGAGTCAATAAATACCATAGTTCATCATGAGTGTTCACTGGACGAACAGATAAATTGATTGTGTTAATTCAGCTACCTAACGTTGATTCTATTAACCTATCCAAATGTTCATAATTAATTAGAACGAGTTATGATTAATTATTCATGTTTCCCTTTTAATGATATGTTGACTGTGGTATATTTTGATAAATAATCTTATCCCTGTTTCTAAAAGATTTTGCTTCAAAGCTATACCTATATGTGTAATATTATTGTCAATAAGGCATGGGAATAATATTCCTCCAATAAGGGAATTAATCATAATTCTCTTACTAAAGCTAATTCCCTACAGTAGAAATTGTGAGCGGATACAATGAGACGTTGTATTACGATTTAAATAGTGCAGAATTTTATTCAGACAAATAATCTAGTTATTTGTCATTTATCTAAATTATAATGGATGTCAAACACGAATGATTCCATTATAAATTTCCTTACATACTAATGTAGAAATATGACCGTTTAATTTAATTCCTAGCGCACACATAATGTTTCCCTTACAAATAATGATAATATACATGACACTTTAACCCATGCCATGTACATTTATCATACCAAATTCTCTACGTATATTGGTGTGAGAATTTGGGCACTTTATCTGATTACTGTTTATTTGTGCATTGTGGAACTCGCCGACGTTCATATGCATCGAGGAAACTGTTTTCATTAGTGTTGACCCAGATCACAAATCACTGGTGTCAGTTGCTAGGGTGACGAAAGTTCACGGGAAGTCCTAAAGAGACTCTTCAGGGGCAATTTATCATGCATGTGTAACCTGTCGATGCCATATTGTAAATACACTGCAGCTAAGCTAAAAGCATAACAACACTGAGCTATTAGTATAGCACAACACCACTAAACTAACAAGTTAAAGAACTTTAACTGAAACCCCTAAATACACTACATCTTTAAAGAGAAGTGTTTTGATATTGTTCTGCATGCATTTGTGCCAAGGGCTGGCAGGGGATGTCAGTGCTCTGATTCAAGCCTTCATTGTTCCCTTTTTGAATGTCGATGTTCTCCGGACGTTGACTTTACTAAGAGAGCAATCCTATACTGAGACTGTTATACTGTCTGGTTATTAGTCACTGATTCCAGGGTGGTGCCCTGGTAATATTAATTCTTATTTGTATTCAATTGATTTTGATAATTCATAGTTATCTTTGATAATTGTTGATTCGAAGGATTAATAAGCTAATGTTGATATAATCAATGTTCTATTGATTTTAATAATTAAGTATCTTTGATAATTATTCATTATTGGTAATAACCAAACCCACTCCTGAATGAAGTGCCAACATTATGGTCCCCTGTGTGAGGCATCCTCCATGCCATTTTGTCACAGTGTGCATGCATAAGAATCCAAAGTAATAACTTGAAACAGTTCAAAGTTTGGTTCTGTTTGAAGATTGACTTCTCTCATGACTTGCCAAGCATAAGTCAGTGTGGTGTGAAAGTGCCCTTAGAGTGGATTAGGTGTTGGCAAATTTACGAAAGTCTGCTC
The DNA here is from genome assembly GCA_032164185.1 of Moxostoma hubbsi. NCBI lineage: Eukaryota > Metazoa > Chordata > Actinopteri > Cypriniformes > Catostomidae > Moxostoma > Moxostoma hubbsi. The sequence continues at coordinate 42,503,467 of JAVLUX010000006.1, forward strand.
CAAGCCTGCTGTTGTTGTTATTATTTAACTACTAACGCTTTTGCCTAGATGTTACAGAGAGGTGTCAGGTTACCTAATGAATGTCCACCATGGAGAGGTCACAGTGAAATTCACACATTGCATAACAGTAACCCTTAAACCACAGGTCGAATCCTCTCACCTGTATGTTTTTGTCAGCATGTAACTGTAACACAACAAGCTATTAGAGCCACTGTGTCATGAGCACTTTTACTGCCATGGTAAAATGAGTCCCAATCATCCAACATGGCCAGAGCAGAAGCTCCTCAGAGGTCGCCGTTATCCTCCATCTCCATTGATGAGAGAGAGAGAACCTCAATGGCTACAATGTTAGTCATTGTGTTGAAGCATTGCTAGTACTAGTTGATTATGTCCACCCGGTCCATAAGCCAGAGTGCACAATCCTGGAACTCATAGGCCAAATTATCCTTCATCTCCGCAGAACACAACTGCAAACCACAGAGCACCAGGCCCAGCTCACCCAGCTGCAGAACAGCTACCAAGTGGTGCAGAAGAAGTTAGGTGTACCCAAGCTGAGAGAGTCTGGGCACAGAAAGATAATGCCTGGATGCAGGAGGTAAATGAAACCCTGCGCAGGCTGCTCAAAGCTGCCCAGCTAAGAGCAGAGTCAGATCAGGTAAGTGCAGCTGCTGACCTGGCAACCCAGGAAATGCACAACACCACATCTGACAAAGAAGAAGGCACCCTCTTTAGCACAACCAGTAGAAATGTGCTCCTAGGAAACCCAGGGACACACGCTAGGAATACAGTCTCTGACTTCTATCCTCCTAAATGCCTTTCAAGCTCCTCCAGCGGCCCGGTTGCCCCCCTCATTCCGCTTTCAGTCACACCACCTTGCGTGTCAACCAGGCAGATTCCACACCATGAAGCGGGGAAAATTACTTCCAAGCCCAGAGTGGTGTAAGCTGCTCAAGGGCCCCATTAGCCAGGGAGCTAATCTGGTAGATGTCGAAAAGACTCCATCCCCACCACAAAGGGGAATAATAATCTGAGTGACTATGATGTTTTGGACGACCACAGTCATACCGACTCCAGGACTTGTGCACCTGACAACTCGAGACCCTTGCATGGGACATTTGACCCAAGTAGTCAAGATTCAAACATCAATGATTATTTGATAGGAGTATCCATGTGTTCATGGAAACAGTACTGACTGATAATGAAAAATCAAAAATAATTTTCTTTCAAAGATTCCATTAACAAAAGATCTTCAACCCAGTTACTTTGCATAACATAGAGGGTCACCGCCGAGGGGAGGTTAGGCTAGCACTTTCATCCCATGGCATGGCTCATCATTCATTTCCTCATATATCTATTCAGTGGAGGAATCATTTTACTCCCATTTTGTCCTGTCTGTCCATCCAAGAGAGTTGTCATTGTATTGTAGTGGACAATTCACATTGATCAATGTAATTTGATTCACTGTTGATCAGATCATGAATGATTTTATATATGTTAACACAAAACAGAATATTATTCCTCCCACATGGATTGTTATTCCAATCATTATACCAACTTTAGCCAATCATGCACCTCATTTCTTAAACTATTCTATAGTTATTAACAAACAAGACAAGGAATCTTAATCTTTAGTCACCACCAAGTTTTCTTTTTCCATATTTCATTAATATAAAAATTTACATGATGTTCAATAAAAATGTTCAATAAAAGCATAAGTAAAATTAATAAATCATCTTTCAATCTTAATTATTCATCATACAAACATTCCCAGGTTTGTTTAATATTTCTTTAATAAATCAGGCACTCCTTTGTCTGCAACGGTTCTCAAAACTTTACCCCAAAACCAATCTATAAATAATCTTATACAGAATGTATGATCCCCTGATAGCACAGTGACAGAATGCTTTGTATTTAACACTTCGATAAGTTGTTTTAGTAAAGTAGTTATTAAAATGCAGTTGGGTTGAGTGGAACTCAATTTTCGGGCAGGTTTCTTCTAGACTTTCCTATTTATGCTTCCGACCTAAAAGCATCCATCGACTTCCTCAACCCATATAACCCTCCCTTCTTGGGCAGGCTTCCAGGGTGGTGATACCCTGCCTTAGTTTGCCCCACTTTTCTGCCAACTGTGAGTCTTACCTGTCATTGGGTCATCACCTCTTGCCACTGGTCTTGATACCACTCAGTCCTATTAGCCAATCCTTAATAATTTGGTATCAGTAAACAGATTTGTCTCTTGTTTCAGGGAGTATCACCTGAGAACCGTCACAGCCAATGGAACCATCTACAACTGCTTAAATATGGAGACAGTTCAAAAATTCACAAAGCATTATTAAAATTTCAACAATCCATAAAATTTGTCCAAATTAAAAGTAAAAGTAAGAATTCTAAAATTGAACTCATTTACAGATCATTACTTTCCATTCAAGTTGTATTTCTACTACTTTAGCAAACATCACAAAAGACCATGCATCACGGTGGGGACCAGCATCAGTTCAAATTTCACTTTTAATTAACTTCACTTCAAATTGCCCTCTGATATATAAAACTGTCAAGTCACATAATTTTCCATAAAAAAGAAAATAACATCAAAAAAGAAAATAAAACAATTTAGATATGTGCCTTTAGCACACTTCAGAATCTTGTTTTTCTGTCTCAAGCAGACACTTAACAAGCTAAGAGACTAAGAGAGAGAGAAAGGCGGGGGAGAAATTCAGAGGGAGACATTCCACTCCCTCACTCTGTTTCTAATCTTGTTACAGTTATTCCTTCTTTTTCATATAAGAATCTCACAATTATATACAGTATTTAAGTTATTCTTCAACAGTGAAAATAGTGATAATTATAATAATTCATTATATCAACTTCTTTTCTCACAATGTATTTCCAAAGGTTTCTTTCAAACATTCCCATCTTAAAACATCTTCAAGAAAACCTCTTGCAGAACTTTCAACCTACTTCTATCATCCCCTACTTTCTTTTGTCCATTTAAACAACACACATCAAAAACTGTAGAACCTTAAAATCTTTAATAAAACACAAACTTTGCCTTTCTTTTTCCACATTTTCTTTACATTCATTATTCAGTTTGATTTATTTAAGCCTTCTGTTCGAGCAGAGCTTTAAATTTACAACACCTATCTTGTCATCCTGTCATCTTATTACTAATATAATCCCCTCTTTTTATTTTTTTTTAAGTCAAATAACTCTCTCTCTCTTTCGTTACTCTTTCTCAGAAGAAGGAACTTCCATTCTATATTACAAAACAACATAAATCACCTTATTAAACTAACAGAAAATTAAAAGTTTAACCAGAATAAACAAGTAAAGAGGCACAATGGAAATTCAAACAAACCTCTTTTCTTGTTTTTTGAAATAAATGATCAGTAAAATATGTTACATCCTATTAATTTCTCATGTCTCAGTAGGAATATTATGTGTTAGAATATGAACAGTTTAAATTAATTCCTATGTCATTATTATCTAAGGAAATTTATAATGGAATTAGGTGCGTTCAACAACAATTATAAGAAAGATAAATTACAAATAATTTGATTATTTGTCTGAATAAAAATCTCCACCATTAAAATCGGAATACAACGTCTTGTTTTATCCGCTTACAATTTCTATTGTAAGGAATTGCAACAGGAAACAGTTTGGTGAGTAATGTGACAGAATGATTAATACAGAGAAAATTTACCTTATGGAGTCTGTTGACAATGCCTAGAACCATTTATCCTTTGAGTCTTAATCGATTTGCAATCAGATTACCCAAAATATTTAAATAGTACACCAGCACTTTCAGCAAAAGCCTGAAGATGTACTTGTGTGTTGTTGCGTTTCCTTGCTTTGCATTTCCTTGCTATGGCTTGGTTCTTTGGCTCTTTATAGAGAGTTTGTTCCTTCGATGTCTTGGAATCTGTCATGATCGTGGATAGTTATTGTCTTGATGGATGATGAGGCAAGTTTTGAAGCGAGGACTTCCACAAGGAGGACTCGTGACTCCCGTTTAGTGTGTGTGACCCATAGAGCAGAGAGTGAGAGGCTTACTCAGGACATCGGGCCCCAAGTTTCCTTGGACTCAACATGGCACAGAGGCTGCAAGCCATGAGGGCAAGTGCACAGAGGATGAGGAGCTGCAGAGAAAGTGAAGAGCAAGAGAGCCAAAGAAGAGAGGAAACAACCACCAAATACTTTTTCCTTGGTAGGAAACTTTTGAGCTGAAATTGGCCGCGCCCCACAGGTGTCCTGAGCCAATCAGAAGTGGCTTTTCAGAGACACATGGTCAAATGGTCTGTCCTTTTCAAAGTTGATTTACAATCCTTTGTGTGGAGGATTCTTACAAACTTCCCGCTCATAATTGTGCATGTTTAAACATGAAATTTTATATTTTGAAAATGGTGCAAGAGACATGACATTTGTTATCATCAACATTCTCTACATAAACAAGTAAGCATTTAGATCCAAATATTACATAATTTCATGAATATTATATGTTTAAGTAACAAAACATGAAAACCCTTGATTACAAATCATACTGGTTAATTAATTGGTTTTACAACATGGATAATACATTTCACATTATGAGAAACCTGATTGTCAGGGTATATTATCAGGTTAAGCCTTGAATAATTACCATTCTTAGTAGAATGGGATGAATAATACAATATTAAAGATTATACTCATAGATTTGCCAGTTCTAAGTGATTACAAATCACTACACATATCTTAACCCTCTGGGGTCGACGGACACGCCGGCATGTCCTGCTGGATTTTTTCGTCATTACAGTGGAAACAATATAAAATTCTCTGTCATTTTGGGGCTTACAGATAAGTGTAAGACATCATTAGAGACTATAACGGGTCTACTTTTATTTGTGTACACTTACAATAACAACAAAACCTTGTGTTTTTGTAAAATAAAGAAAATAAAAAAGGTTGAGCTGTAAGCAGTCTCTGGGTTTGTGAGCATATATCTGAAACACATCACAAAAATTAACTGAAACTCTGCAAATACTTATCACACAAACATGAAACATATGTCTAAAGATAGCTTAAAATGTCTACTTTTAAATAAAACAATTCATACGCTAATGTGCTGAGGCTATCAATGCAAATGGTAAACACCCCTTGACTGTGCCTTGAAAACATATTGAAAACATTCACTTATTTAAAGAACAGTTTTAAATCACAATTTAAAAGAACAGTTTTCTATTTGAATATATTGTGAAATGCAATTTGAGATCAAAGCTGAATTTTCAGCATCATTACTACAGTCTTCAGTGTCACATGATCCTTCAGAAATCATTATAATATGATGATTTTCTAATATGGGCATATTTAAAGTGCATTTTACTCATTTAACCTGAACACATATTTTCAAGCACAAGCTTCGTTGATGGTGAGGCAGTGTAAGACTGGCACCAAATTGTCTGCATCACTTCCAGGAAAGGCAAAGAACTCTGCGAGAACCAACGTCATAAAACTCTCACACAGATGAACATCTTCACCCAAGATAACACTCCCTACTTGCTAAGGACCATAAAAAGTAAGTCCCACATTTGACCTCTATCTCACCTAAGGGCTATTTAGAATGACTCATCCTTTTCTGTATAGATTTTCTGTTCATACATGTTTGATATCATTCAAGAGGTCTCAATGCAACTGGTAAAGTGGTCTCATTCCCTTTCAGAAAAAACAAATCTCCATTAAGATTTTAGAACTTAGAAAAATCCTGCACTCTATTAGAGACATGTCCCTCCCAAATCTCCCACAGGGGCCACATACTGTATGCAGATTAGGTAGATTCTTTATTAGCATCAAATAACCTAATCATCACAAGTTTCAAAGGTCTATATACAACTACCTAAATTGTAAACCAAATACAGGATAACATGAAACACACTCATCTGAAATAACAATAAAATTGTTTGGTACTTAAAGAGGGTTGGCAAGTAGCTCAGGCAATCTGCATTCAGATCTCCCACAACATTGTTGTGTAATCTCTCTAGCAGGTATGCAAACCTTATTTCTTATGTTTTGATAAATTGTTTAAATTTGTCTTATTACTGTCTAATTGGATTGATGAATTTGTTATGTCACCTGGTAAATAAATTGTTACATTTGAATGTATTATGATTGATTCTTAAACTATTGTCTTTAGTAGATTACGTTAAGTCCATGCTTCCGCAAATCTTCGACCAGGTTAGCAGCGGACTAATGCCGGTTTTGAGTGGAGCATGGGGCACACCGACTGAGACTTTAGAGCTCCGACTAACTTGGCATTATTTCAAGTGTACTTATACAGGCTCGATAGGGAATTTCCATTTAGTGTCGACCAAGCCTAAATAGGGTGAAGCCTAAACCTCTGGTTATTGTAATATTTTCTAGCTAAGTGTAGATAGGAAACTATGGCATGATCATATAAATCTATTTTAACTTGGGTATGTTGGTCTATCTTTGTAAATTTAGTGGTCATGACCTCTGGGTAGAAATGTTACTGTAATTAAGTGTTTACTATCTAAGGGGACAAAACAAAATACTTGTAGATAAAAAGGCAAGCAGGAGCAGCCATCTAATTAGTATTTAGTGAAATACTGTTTTAATGACCAAATTTGTGACCGTGAGATCCACGTTTGCGGCCGGCGCGAGACTTTCTAAGCGACAGGAATCCGAATGAACGAGTACAATATAGAGTTAAATATAATGATTCAATGTTAAATCAAATTTAATAATAATAATTAAGATTAGAACATTAATATAGCCTTAGAAACTTTTATAATTGGAGTCAGATAAAATAAACGAGGATCTTAAAATGAATAATTTAGTGATTTAATTGGAATGAAATAACTTAAACTGAACGTGCTTGATAAGACAGAACACGCAGGAGACCTTCATCCAATGTTCATTCAATGTTGGAAACCGCCATTGGACCAATAGGTGGACCCCACTTACAGCAGCATAAACAGTAGTTAAAATATAATCTAAACATTCATATTATTTTTATACTATATTACATATCATATTTATATCATACAGCATACAATTGAAATGCCTGCTTTAGCCGAAACAACATTTAAATGTAACTAAATCTTGCCTATTAGGACATATTTCTGATTTCAATACTCAAATACACTCACCTAAAGGATTATTAGGAACACCTGTTCAATTTCTCATTAATGCAATTATCTAATCAACCAATCACATGGCAGTTGCTTCAATGCATTTAGGGGTGTGGTCCTGGTCAAGACAATCTCCTGAACTCCAAACTGAATGTCAGAATGGGAAAGAAAGGTGATTTAAGCAATTTTGAGCGTTGCATGGTTGTTTGTGCCAGACGGGCCGGTCTGAGTATTTCACAATCTGCTCAGTTACTGGGATTTTCACGCACAACCATTTCTAGGGTTTACAAAGAATGGTGTGAAAAGGGAAAAACATCCAGTATGCGGCAGTCCTGTGGGCGAAAATGCCTTGTTGATGCTAGAGGTCAGAGGAGAATGGGCCGACTGATTCAAGCTGATAGAAGAGCAACTTTGACTGAAATAACCACTCGGTACAACCGAGGTATGCAGCAAAGCATTTGTGAAGCCACAACATGCACAACCTTGAGGCGGATGGGCTACAACAACAGAAGACCCCACCGGGTACCACTCATCTCCACTACAAATAGGAAAAAGAGGCTACAATTTGCAAGAGCTCACCAAAATTGGACAGTTGAAGACTGGAAAAATGTTGCCTGGTCTGATGAGTCTCGATTTCTGTTGAGACATTCAGATGGTAGAGTCAGAATTTGGCGTAAACAGAATGAGAACATGGATCCATCATGCCTTGTTACCACTGTGCAGGCTGGTGTTGGTGGTGGTGTAATGGTGTGGGGGATGTTTTCTTGGCACACTTTAGGCCCCTTAGTGCCAATTGGGCATCGTTTAAATGCCACGGCCTACCTGAGCATTGTTTCTGACCATGTCCATCCCTTTATGGCCACCATGTACCCATCCTCTGATGGCTACTTCCAGTAGGATAATGCACCATGTCACAAAGCTCGAATCATTTCAAATTGGTTTCTTGAACATGACAATGAGTTCACTGTACTAAAATGGCCCCCACAGTCACCAGATCTCAACCCAATAGAGCATCTTTGGGATGTGGTGGAACGGGAGCTTCGTGCCCTGGATGTGCATCCCACAAATCTCCATCAACTGCAAGATGCTATCCTATCAACATGGGCCAACATTTCTAAAGAATGCTTTCAGTACCTTGTTGAATCAATGCCACGTAGAATTAAGGCAGTTCTGAAGGCGAAAGGGGGTCAAACACAGTATTAGTATGGTGTTCCTAATAATCCTTTAGGTGAGTGTATGTACATGTTTGTGGCAGCGGGGGTATGGTCAAGCGTCCGTCCGGGGGAGAAAGCGGTAAGGGTGCTTGCACCTGAGCCAAATTATGTCTAACACCTGTTATAAAAGTGGCCACAAAGTGGCTATTTAAAATAGCAAGTCAACTAATATCTAGTAAAACGAAATTACTTCAAAATACGTTCATCGGAGTCCCGCTCTTCCTCTTCGTTACTATCCAGGAGCTTTCTCGCCTGTGTATTGTGCGATCTTCCAAATGCACATAAAAATGAATGAACTAGATGATTTGCATTGATCGACTCAGCACATTACTGTATGAATAACGCGCTCTGCCCATGGGTGTGATCACATTAGGGATAATTGGCTGAGCCAGGAGAAAATGTACATTGCTTTGTTTCATACAGATTACATTGCTGGAGAATATTTGTTTTAAACTTGAATTGTTTTGTGTTTGTGAGTGTACACAAATAAAAGTAGACCCTTTTTAGTCTCTAATGATGTCTTACACTTATTTGTATGCTCCAAAATGACGGAGAATTTTACGTTGTTTCCGCTGTAATGACGGAAAAATCCAGCAGGACGTGCCGACTCGTCCATCGACCCCAGAGGGTTAAAAAGTCAGTTTAAAATACAGCTAAAAATGTACTCGAGTGAAAGTACAAAAGTTTCTAATTTAAATTGTTTTCTTAGCATTTTAGAAGTTGAGATTTTTTTTTAAAATATCTAATTATTTAATTACTTCTCAGTGTTTGTAATGCTGTAAGATGCCAAATTTAGTTATCTGACATTTATATCCTGAAACCATTTACCTAAAAATTTTAAAATTGTAAAAATTGTAAACTTTAAATTCTCTAACAGTTGTTTCAGGGGTGTCGTTAACATGCTTGCCAGTTATCAACAATTTTTAGAATTTAAATCAAAGGCTTATGAGCTCAGTAAGATGGACAAAATAAAATTTCATAAAAGATACGATTTAACATTGTATATTGGAGGTCTAAATTCAATTGTAAGTAAATTGCAAACACACGCTGAAGGATCTTCCTTTTCTTCCTCCGTATCAACAGAACATTATATTTAATTTGAATTACTGTGACATTCTGCTCCCCACTGTTCCCTTTACTTGTAAAGAGGAACACACACACAATCACACACACACTGCTCTGAGCCCACGTAATTCTTCCCACTGTGCCACAAAAACAGACATCACTAGTCGCTCAGGGGAGCTGCATCAATCCAACAAAGAGAAAGGGAAGACACAAACACGGCAGCCCACACTCGGGAGTGCGGCAAACCTCTAAACATGCCTTAATTAACATGCCTTTGTGTAAGAGTGTGTGATCTGGATTGCATTTTTAATCTCCCGTTGACCTTTCTCAAAATCATCATGACAGTGTATAAAATACTCTCTGCCCCTTATTTTCTCTCTTCTTTATTATCACTTTGTCTCTGTGACCCACTTGCACAAATCAGCATAGAGTTGTCACCCTGCTGACAAGACTAGCACTGTTGGTCATCAGAATATGTTGTGCTTAAATGCTGGCCTCCAACGTGTAATGATGGTATGCTGGTGTATTCACCAGGCTTTGCAACTAGCTTAAACAGAAAGACTTCTTTGATCATCCTGCTTCAAAGACCATGCACACTAACCAGCTTCATCTAGTAGGTTTTGGTAATGAAAAGCATAATTATGATGATTCTAGTCCATGGACTGCATACAGTCCTTTTACTGACCATCTGATGCATATTGCACACAAAAATGGCAAAAAAAAAAAAGTGACTGGCTGGTTGCTACAGAGATTCCAGTTGTCAGGGTACACATATTTTCATTGATTGCCAGGAAACAAAGTAATTGTTTACAAGGTTGCTGCAATAAGTGCTTCTAAGTAGGAAATAGTCACTGGCAAAACAACATCCAGAAGCACTCCTGCTTTTATTTTCACTGTTATATCCATAAAAAATAGGTACTTGTTTGTTTTGGAAGGACCGGAAAGATATTTTCAGATTATTTCTTTAGTGATATACAACTGTTTGCGGAGACTGCTGCGGCATTATTTGAATTGCCGCTTTGTTGTTTGTATGTTCGCAGTGAGAGCGACTCAGTCCACACACACACACACACACAGAGAGAGAGAGAGAGAGAGAGAGAGAGAGATACACAGACCAGAGACTACGTGTCTGCTACCAGTGTGTTTTGATTTAAGATGAAAAGCAGACTTTTGTTTGAGTGTAAGCTGATAAGTGATTTCTGTTTTATTTGATAATAAATTCTGACTCACGCGGAATGTGGAAATCAGCTCCTGCTTCCTCCTTTATCTGTCCCACAACAAACATTGTCACACTGTTCCGAAACCCTGGAGCAAGTATGCTATGGAGTCGTCTTCGCCATTGGAAGAAGTCTTCCGATCCTGCTCCAGTATCCACCAGGCTCAACACCAGGCCCTCATGTATCCTCAGAAAACAATAACATTTCAAGGTGCTATTTCAAGGCCAAGAGGAAGACCGATGGGCATTGTGGAGCTTGGTACCCCAGGAGGGGGCACAAACTCTTGAGGTACCCCAAGCTGAAGAAAGCCATCCTTCAGTGTGTCGACAGCAGTCCAGAAGAGCGCCAACAGTGGTTCTGATCCCTGATGCTGAGCGAAGTCGGCCGTCCTTTTGCCTTTGCTCAACAGCTCCATAAAGCTTTCTGGCAGTGGGTGTTGGCTGAGGAGCACAGTGATATCGGTGATCCCTGAAAACAGTGGAAAAATCACTAACAGTACTCTAACATTCCTGGTTCTCTCTCACCCGGCTCTGCCCATTCTTCCTCTCAGGTGGGGGAAGCTGCTGCAACTGTTGTGGGTGTGAGGTTTGGGCTGGTCTGTAGGAGTTTCGGGGAACTGGAAAATATCCGAGATCAATGCCCAGTGATGGAGGTGAGACAATGTGTCCGCGACACTCCCCAGGCCACCCCCAATCAAGCCGGGACATACCAAATACCTTTGAGTATTAGAGGGGTACATACCAATCTTGGTAGATTTAGGTTGTAACCAATCATCCATTCTTCAATGCTTGGTTCAAAATGGGGCATTGGATGCAAATTATCAGGTAAGGGTGAGATATGTGCACCAGGATATTATACTGTAGTGACCGTCACCATTCTATTTCGGGGTCAAAAGCATAATATTGAGGCTGTGGTTATTATATTTAGTTCCCATCTACTCATTTTGGGGACTAATTGGACGGCTTTTTCAGCGTTAATAATGGGTTGTGTGTGGATGGGTCGTGTAATATTGTGGGACGGTGTGGGGTGTGCAATGTGCTGACTGGGGAGGCAGAGACGGTGCCGTCTATGTCAGCTCACATCAGGATGACATAAGGAAGGGAGAAGCCTTGACTTGATTGATGACAGAGTTGGCATGGACCTTAGAACGGTCACCTCATGGGCACCACTTTGTACTAGTTCTGGTGGACTACGCAATGCGATACTCAGAAGCAGTGCCATGCGCAACATCTCAGCACTTTGTGTTGTGGAGGCACTCTTCAGAATAATATCCAGAGTGGGAATTCTGAAAGATAACTTCACTAATCAGGGCACTACTTTCATGTCACGTACACTATGCAAGCTATACGAGTTGTTGGGTATTAAATCGATTTGGACAAGTGTGTACCATCCACAAACAGACAGCTTGGTCTAACTATTTAATAAGACCTTAAAAAATATTATTCGTAAGTTCGTGCACAAAGACTTGGGAATTGGGATAAGTGGCTCGAACCCCTGTTATTTGCAGTGCGAGGGGTCCCACAAGCCTCAACAGGGTTTTACCCATTTTAATTGTTATAGTGCCATAAGCCCCATGGCATGTTAGTCATCATGAAGGAAAAGTGGGAGGAGGGACCTTCACATAGCAAAATTGGTTGTGCATGGCTTGCTTTTATTCGACACTGGATTAAACAAAGGGTTATTGGGAGATCCCCTAAATGCCATGTCCTGTGATAAAACAGCCTTCTCCACACCATTTGGGCTACACCATCTTATGGACGGAGTCCTCAGACCGCACGCTGTGTATGCCGCACATGAAGCATCTCGGGGTCATTCTGAGGTCACTTCGATGAAGTGCGCAATTGGGAGTGTGGAGGTATGGTAACTGGGGTTCCATTTGTGGCATAGTTAGGTGCAACCTTAAATTGATAAAACCGCTCAGTTTCGACCTGACCGAGACCCAAAACCAAAAAGGAGGTGAGACAGTTCTTGGGACTGGCTGGCTATTATCGAATGTTTCTTGCTAATTATTAGGATTTCACCAGCCCACTGACTGATCTCACTAGAAAGGGAGCTCCAGACCCGATCCAGTGGACTGAGCCATGCCAAAAGGCTTTCACACAGGTAAAAGCTGGACTTTGTGGCAGGCCGCTTCTGCACTCCCCCGATTTCTCTTTCCTTTTTGTTTTACAGATGAATGCATCGGACGTAGGCTGGGTGCTGTACTGTTCCCAGGTGGTGGAAGGAGTGGATCACCCGGTGCTGTACATAAGTTGGAAGCTATCTACTAGAGAGACGGCACCATAGAGAAGGAGAGTTTGGCCATCAAGTGCATTGTCCTTACTCTCCACTACTATTTGTTGGGACAAGCATTCACCTGCTTGTAGGAACAGTATGTGTGTTAGGAATTAAATGAAACTGTCCGCATTCTAAGTCATTATTAAGTAGGGGAAATGTATAATGGAATAAATATAAATGACAAATAATTTGATTATTTTTCTGAATAAATTTCACCATTAAAATTGTAATACATTGTCTCATTGTATTTGCTCACAATTTCTATTCTTTAATCCACTTATTTGAGTGATATTATTCTCACGGCTTATCAAATATTTTTTGTATGAGCTTTGAAGCAAGATCTTTTAAAATCAACTGACAAGATTATTTAACAAAATATACCACAGTCAAATTACCTTTGAATACAAACAAACTTTATTGCTATTCTAAACATAAAAACGAATCTAACGCATACAAACATGAAACTAGAGTAGTTGGTGAGTAAAGTGACAGAATGTGAAAGAAATGATCAGTACAGAGAAAATGAACATTATGGAGTCTATAGACAATGCCTTAAGTACAATTTATCCTTCTTTGAGTCTAAATCGATTTGCAGTCATATTACTCAAAGTATTTAATAATACATCAGCACTTTCAGCAAAAGACTGGATTTGTAATTGCTTGTCGATGCATTTCCGAGCATTACTTGGTTCTTTGTAGAAAGTTTTTTTATTTCTGACCTGTTCGGTGTTGATCTGTGTTTGATGTTTCCTCGCGCTCCTGGTATGTAGCCCTTCTCATACGATTGTTCTAGAGTTAATATTTATCATAATCATAAATATTTGTTTTAGGCAACCTGAGTGTGTTCTTTCTCGAGGGTCCCATTGCTGGGGTTGCAGGGAACTCGCTGTCTTCAAGACACTGCTGTTTTACTTTACTCCGTCACCTGGCAGATGGCAGCGGCGCTCCCCTGGGTGGACGGCAGTGTCGAGGACTCTGCAATGGGCATCCCTCCTTCCCGGGATTCGACAACAATGTAACACGGGGTTAAGATGGGCAAGGAGGAGCCGAGAACCCGCTTGTCAACGTAAATAATATTTTAATAAAGAACTTAAACAAAAAGCACAAACACACAACAGACATGTCCGTGATTGATCTCTCTCTCTCTCTCTCTTTCGCACCTTGTTGGCCTTTTCTCTCGCCCATTTTTTTAATTTTTCAATGTAAATGGTATTTTAATGAAGAACTTAAACAAAAAGCACACACACACACACACACACACACACACACACACACACACACACACACACACACACACACACACACACACACACACACACACACACACACACCGGACATGTCCGTGATTTATCTCTCGCTCTCGAACCGTCGTCACCGGCCGCCTTTATCCCTCGCGCGCCCCATCAGGGCGATTGGGGACCGGGCGTGCGACATTCCAGCCCGGCCCTGCCCCCCTCCACTCCACACATGTGTAAAGTAACAAAACATGAAAATACCTGATTACAAATCCTACTGGTTAATTAATTGGTTTTACAACATGGATAATACATTACACGTTATGAGAAACATCATTGTCAGGGTATATTATCAGGTTAAGCATTGAATGAGCATTCTAGGCACATTGGCAGATTGTGTGCTGAATAAAATTACAGCAAATTTTGTGATTGTGTCACAGTTACTAGGTTAAGAAAAGATGTCCTGAGATACACTTGTATACATTTAGAAAGTTAATTTGTACATTTTAAGTTATGAGCATTAGTTTTTTCTCCTAAAGATAATACCAAGGAATCATTTCAAATAAAGTCTGCTTTATTAAGTCATCAGGCTCTTTTTGTCTTGGGTGAGATTTAGCACATGACGGTCAGGAATTCCCCATGAAATGTCTAATTTTAAGTGTGTCAAATTGGTTATTTTCCAAAATAGTGTATTTTAGATTAGAGACCATTCTTTAACTCTCTTGGAATGTGTTTCCATTGGTGGGGTTTTTCCAAGTGTATGTTCGGACAGATCTGCCCTTGTTTCTAAAAATGACTAAGCTTCCTCCTTTATCTGTCCCACAACACACCTTGTCACAGTCTCTTTTCATGCTCTTTCTGTTCTTTACAGTCAGTTGTTGATCTTAAAAAAGAAACATTTAATTGTAATCAGGCATAGCACATATGAGATAAAGCCATTCAAGTCTTTCTCTTTAACATGCACTAATTTAAAGATGATTATTTACAGAAATACAGAATTTCCTTAAAGACAGCACCGGTTTTTATCACGTGTTGAACAAATCAATGTAAATACCTGTAAATAGTATAAATTATGCAATTAAACAGTGCAAATGTAACAAAATGTCACGTATTCCTGTTTTTGTGCTTTTATGTTGAAATTCTTGTTTAGGTACCATGTTCCTGTTTGTTTTGTAGTTCTTTTTTAGTTTTATTTCATGATTGGTTCTCCCTGATTGTTTCCCCAGGTGTTCCTTGTTTTCCCTGGTGTATTTAAGCCCTTGTTTCCACTGGTTAGTTTGTCAGTCTTTACATGTATGTTCATGTTCTGTACCTGGTTCCCTGTGTTTTGTTTTCAGTTTATTCTGAGATACCGTGTTTATCTTTTGTTTACATTAAAAAGCCGCATTTAGATTCTCCATGCTCGCCTGCCTCGTTACAGAAAGAAAAACAAACAGGAAACTAAACAAGAATTTCAACATAAAAGCACAAAAACAGGAATATGTGACAATATGCAATATAATATAATTAATTGTTTATATACATTGATTTGTTCTATTTAAAAAAGCTAAAATGTGACCAAAATGATAAACTTTCATAAGGTACCTAGTTAGAAGATCCCCTGTAAAATTCACAACATTAAATAGAAAAGAGATTATTTCATATGTAAACAAAAGGGACATTGTTACCAAAATATACCCATAAGAAACTATATGGAATCAAATCCAAATTTAATCGAGAGCTTGTGAATCAGAATCTAATCGAATCTGTAAATTTGTATCGATACCCAGACTTGGGTGTATTAAGTATTATGTTTGAGATATTACACAACTATTACTTCTAATGTGCTTGTGTGTGAGATATTTTTGTTAATATCAATGTTAAAATCTTTGTTTTTATTTTTTTTTCATTTAATGCAAGTCAATGGTGATCAAAACATAATCATAAGTAATCCATATGATACCAGCAGTATATTCCAGGTCTTCTGAAATGATGTGATAGCTTTGGGTGAGAAAAAGACCAAAATGTAAGTCCTGTTCACACTTAATCTTGAAGTTCGGCCCAGTGGCAGCGTAATGATGACGTCACTTCTTGTGAAGCTTTGATGGTGTATGCAATACCCATGTACACAATCTTGGTTTTATAGTGTTTGCCATCAATCTTTTGGTGATGGTGATGCATTTTAAAAGCAGCCCTCCCCCCAACAAAACAAAAAAAATCATCCCATGAGTCTATTAACCATGACTGCATTTTAAATTAGCCCAATTGGTTGTGAAAAACTGTGGTAACAGTGTGTCTGATTTGTGTACAGTGCTCTGTGTATGGTTCAAGCCTGAGGAATTGTAAATGAGCTTTTCTCATGTTCTCGCCTGGGAGAGTGTGGCTGTCAAGATTTTTGTGAATGATGGCTTACATTTTGGCCTGTTTCTCTCCCAAAGTGATTGTGTTGCTAAAGAAGACGTGGAATATACCACTCAAATCATGTGGATTGCTTTTATACTAACTTTGTGATTTTTGGAGCTTGAAAGTTTTGATTACCATTGTCTAGCATTTTATGGCAAAAAACCCTCACATTTTCTAAATATCTATTCTGGTTTGGAATGATGTGAGGGTGAGTAAATAATGCGATAGCATCTACTTTCATCAAAGTTACTTCCTGTCATCATTGTTAAACGCAAAGCACCACCCATGGCTATGTTTTAATGAAAACCATAACGAAACATCACTTCAGCAGAGCAGAATGTGTACATCATACAACATGTTAAACATTATCAATGTAAGCAATGGGTTTACCAGCGGTGGTGCTATAAAAATGCTAAGGGCACTTTTGCCGTATACATAGTGACGCCCAGGGTTATTGCACAAGCGTTAGTATTCGATGCCTTGGGAATATGAACCCATTATCCATCATGCCCTCTTTGCCTTCTCTCTATCTTTTGTCTCACTGTCCTCCTCTCTTTTCTGTGTATCTGGTATGATGCCATGATAATGCTTAGGTATATGGGAAAAAGCAAAAACATGTCACACAACAGAAAACAAAACACCAGCGACGGAGATAGCCAGAACTAGAGAAAATAAAATCAGGAGAGATGTAGAGAGAGGAGGGAATGGAAAGGTGGGAGAAGGTAAAAGGAAATTTAACATTAAATTGTGGCTGTGGTAAAAGACACCCCAGTGCATTCTAGGGAATATGCATCTCGCTCTGTGCTGTGGCAGGCAATCTCCCACCGGTTGGGTCTGGTGAGTATATACGTGTGTTTTTGTGTGTAATGGATGCCATGGGAGGATGACAGGATGGAGTGATTCTGTCCTAAGGAGAGAACAAGCAAATACTTGTTGGGGGAGAGAGCGATATCGAGGAAGCGGCTCTCAGATATCAAATGAATGTCCAATTGTGCCACTGCCTGAGGCAGCCAGCCTGGACAAGACAGAGACGGAGAGAGCAACATTACAATTACTTCCAACTCAGCTAATGAAATATGTTCTTTCTCTCTCTCTCTCTCTCTCCCTACCTACCTACCTACCTTGGCTGTTCCAAAACCTAGTGAGCTGCCTCCAGAGTCAGCACCATAGCTGTGCTGCCGGCGAGAAGGCTGTACTAAAAGGTAAGTATCTTACTTATGCTGCCTCTTAACATTTCTTATTTTGGCCAAATTCTAAGGTAGCATTGTATGTATCCCTTCCTGTGTAGGAAATCCGATAATGCACCGAGAAGCTTGGTGGAAAAATAAATCCAAGATGGCAGATAAAGGAGGACATTTTTATTCTAAATGACTATTTTAACTATTAAATTATATTTATGCTCATTAATGTATCGCATCCTTCCTCCCGCATCACCTGTATTGAAATGGCACGCGTGAAGATCGCTATTTGATTGGCACACTGAGATGCTGCCTATGAGGAGCGTTCTAAATTGGTCTCTGATGAGGCTTTATTTTGGTTAGGATGCTGCCACAGAAGGTAGCTTACTATGTAGACAGTGGACAGAAAGGCAGCTCACTATGTTTTGGAACATACTTTCCATCTTCTGTTCTTTCTGCAACATTTGTGGATTTCAGTTCCCTATCTGTCACTCACTCAATGTTGTGTCGATGTAGTGACACTAGGGGTCGACCTTGGGAGCCCCAAAAACCTCTGATTTTTGAGAAAAGGCCAATGAAAATTGATGAGTGGAATTTGCATGCCACTCCCCCGACATATTGGTATAAAATGAGCTGGTGTGCAACCACTCATTCAGACGGAGCCGAGCGGTGTTGTTGTATTCCACTGCCAATCCATTCACCTCTGTAGAAAGAAAGCGACCTCCGCAGCTGTGGATTTCATTGCGCATCACAGCGTTTTTCGTGTGCAGGCTTCGACTGCACACGTTGAGCACTAAAAGAGTATATTTCTCCAAAAAAAAGAGTATATATTCCCTAAAAGAGTGGGCACTGACGGAAAGAATGCCTTTCCGGTTATGTGTAGTTCCTGACGGTCATGATTGCTGCCTTGCATGTCTGGGCTCCAGATACGCTGAGACAGTGTTCGTGCATGGTTCATGCCTGCACTGTGAAAGCATGACCATGGCCATGTTGCGATGCGGGCACAAGACCGCAACAGTTAGCGCTGGGGCGATTGGGGGACTTCAATGGAAGTAATCCCCATGGACCTCCCATTCCCCAGAATGCTCGTGCACCCCTGTTCAGTTCTGGGATGAGTCAGGCATCCGCCTCAGAGTGGGTTCGACCTCTCATTCGGCACTCAGGAGGAGGATGAGATCTCGATAGCAGCATCGGAGAGCAGGCTGCTTCTGTCAAATGTGGAGGACTCTGCTGGGCTTCAGCCTTTGGATGTGGTCGCCCATGCTTTCTTGGGTCGCCTCGTGCGTGGGGCTAGAGTAGAAACCTCCACCCTGCCCTGAACCCTCGCAACTTGATGATTGGTTCCTGGGGTCGGAGCGCCGCTCATGGCCATGCTCCGCCCCAGTGCATTTCTTCCCGCAGGTGCATAAAGAACTCACAAATTCATGGCGGGGCTTTCAAGTTCTGCTTCTCTCACCACCCTCAATGGTAGGGTGGCCAGGGGCTACACGGACGTTCCCCAGGTAAAGCAGGTGAGCACCACCACCTGGCGGAAACTTCCTAGGCCCATCGGCTCTGACGGCGTAGGCTTCTGAGGCCGGGCTGCCTCCGCACTGCATGCCATGGCCCTCCTGCAGGTCCACCAGGAAAAGACATTGAAAGAGCTGCACGAGGGTGGTCCTGACCTGAGAGAATTTCATGGGGCTGCACCAGACCTTGCACTACGGGCGAAGAAGGTCATAGCACGGGCTCTCAGGCAGGAGATGTTCACGTTGGTCGTCCAGGAGCGCCAATTTGGCTCAACCTGGATGAGATGAGGGATGCTGACAAGGCATTGACACCCCCATTTCCAAGGCTAGGAATGCTCCTAAGCCCCCCTGAGATGGACAACCCGGAGGTGAGGAGACTTGTGCCACATTTGGAGATGGTAGACAGACCACTCCATCCCCTGGTGGAGGGCTGGAGGGAGAATCCTTGGTTCCTTATTAAAGTTCCTATACTTTCCATACACACCCATTCTCTGGGTCATACACTCGGTGCCTTCGGCCGTCGTTTTACGACAGCCATGAACCGAGCATTCGTGGCCAGGGTGTTGCAGGTGTGGGTTTCCAACCTCCACGCACCTGGACACGAGATATATACACACACACACACACACACACACACACGCAGTTATGGCTGGCTATGAGGAGGCTCAGCCTCCTTCCCCGTCACTGACCAGTCCTACGTTGGGTACACGGAGGGAGGCAAGTGCCTTAAAGTCTCTCCCTATACAAAGAAATTGGGTCATGAGGCCCTCCGACGTAGCACTCCGCCTCCCCACTCAGTTGTGAGTCCCCAACAGCAGGTACATCAACAGTGGTTGTCCCCTTGGTGCCCCTCACCCGGAGTTTGGAGGCGTGGATAACACTCTCCAATCCGTCGCAATGGCTGGCCAGGATGATCCGACTTGGCTACGTGATTCAGTTGGAAGACCACCGCCCAGGGTCAGCGCGTCCGATTCACCTAGGTAGGTGGCGAGGATGCCGCTGCCCTACGTCCGGAAGCCACAGTCCTTCTGCAGAAGGATGCGATAGAGCCTGTCCCTCCAGTTGAGATGAAGGGCGGCTTCTACAGCCCCTACTTAATCGTGCCCAAGAAAGGCGGTAGGTTGTGACGATCTTGGACCTGCGGGCATTGAATCAGGCCCTGTACAGGCTTCCGTTCAGGATGCTCATGCAGAAGCACATTCTATCGTGTGTCCGGCACTGAGATTGGTTCACGCCGGTAGACCTGAAAGACGCATGCTTTTCCGTCACACTCAGTCACCTCAAATCTTCACAAAGTTCGCAGATGCAGCACTTGCCCCGGCTGATCCTAGCTCACACTCGAGACCTGTTGTGTGTGCATATTGTCCTGGTGCTCAGCCACATCAGCCGATTGGGGCTTCAGGTCAACTGGGAAAAGAGCAAGCTCGCCCTGGTGCAGAGCTTCACTTTACTCGGGATGGAGTTGGACTCGGTTGCTATGACCACTCGTATCACGAATGAGCATGCGCAGTCAGTGCTGAATTGCCTGAAGGCATTCAGGGGGAGAACAGTGGCCCCACTGAAACTATTTCAGAGGCTACTGGGGCATATGGCATCCTTGGCAGCAGTCATGCCTCTCAGGTTGATGGATATGAGACCGCTTCAGCACTGGATTTAGCCTCAAGTCCAGAGATGGGCATGGCATTAGATTAGCCTTGTTATGACTTTTACTTCCTCTAGATAGTCCAGTTTGATAGTGTTCTCGGTGCTCCACTAAGGCCCGTGAGGAGCCCTGGCAGGGCCAATCTGAGGAACTCACTAAACCATCCAATCGGTAGTAGTGATGGGCAGTGTGTTCAAAGGGTAGGGACTTAATTAACACAAGCTTATGAAGCGCTTACTGGGAATTCCTCATTGATGGGAAATAGTTGCAATCCCCAGTACCGATCATGAGTGGGGTTCAGAGGGTTACCTGTTACTTGGCATGCCGTGGCCTGCCTGACCTGCATCGCTGATCCATGTAACACAGTTCAGCTGGTTGTGGGGTTTCGTATAGGGACCCCTAGTGTCACTACATCGACACAACGTCAAGTGAGTGACAGATAGGGAATGTATAGGTTACTGTTGTAACCCCCGTTCCCTGATGGAGGGAACGAGACGTTGTGTCCCTCCTGCCACAACACTGAACTATCCGCTGTGATCGCTGGGACCCTGTCTCGGCTCCTCAAAATAAACCTAAATGAATGGTTGCACACCAGCTCCTTTTATACTCGTATGTCCAGGGGCGTGGCATGCAAATTCCACTCGCCAAATTTCATTGGCCATTTTCTTAAACATCAGAGGTGTTTGGGGCTCCCAAGGGCGACCCCTAAAGTCACTACATCGACACAACGTCTTGTTCCCTCCATCAGGGAATGGGGGTTACAACAGTAACCTAGATGTTTTCTCCAAACAGAGAAAAGATCCTTACAAACAATCTATTTCTAATAGATTAATGTCTTCTGAAACTAATAATTGATCTACATTTTCATTTTGTGCATGTGATGATATTCCAGTGATTATATTTTTGGCATTTGGTAGCACACACAGTTAAACACTGTAACACATTTGCCCATTATCATGTCAACACACAAAACCATGCCATCATTACCTCTGTATGTGGTCTGTTCATCCCTTCTTCTTTTAATACCACTTTTATTCTTTTAATTCACTGTCAGGGAAGTAAAGATGGAGAGGAAAAAGAGAATGGAAGTTGAGTGACTATTCTATAAAAGTATTCCTTCCAGGGCCATAACCAGGGTTTGAAAATGAGTGAGGTTGGGGGTGGACGGTCAAGAATTGTACCAAAATGCATGCACTATTGCATGCCTCCTGCAGTATCTTCAGTCCTTGGTTCACTGAAAATACAAAATAAAAAAGACAGATTCAGACAGAGTTATGTCCTCCTCCTCTCTGTCCTCCTCCTTCCTGTTGCTCTGTTTTATCACATCTGTCCTCCTGATACTGTTTTACTGTGGCCTCTTTAAATTGAGGCTTTTTCTTTAGAAACACATCTAGCGTATTTTGCTTCAACCTTTTTGACATTCTAGATCATGTTGCTCTGTTCTGTCTGTTTTCTATTGGGGATGGACATTGTTAAATTAGATCTTATTGATTTAATTACAGTTTGTTCATAGTTTACTATAGACTAGTTGTGGAGAATTAATATATTTTCTTATAATTAATGCAACAATACTTATTAATATTTTTTTATATTAATATGCATTGTTGCATGAATGCATTAATATATTTTTATCAGAACATTATTTAGAGCATCAACATATGTAACACATGACGCATGCTAATTGTACCAGTGTAGGCCTATTTTTAGTTTTTCACATATAATTTCATTACAGTTGTAGGCCAAGTATTACATCACATTATATTTGTTTAATATTTATTTTATTATTAATACAGCAGTCTTAAAATTAGATGATGTGCTACCATCATGGAGGACGTGAGAGAGAGCTACTGTTTCACGACCCTGCTTGTTGTCTGTGTTTTCTGTCAAACAATAAACAGCAGACCTCAATACTTTGCATTAATTTTTATCAAAACAACGAAGTCTGCAACATATACTGTATATACAGTATAATATATATATATATATACATATACATACACACACATATATATATACACACATATATACATATATATATATATACATATACATATATACACATATACATATACATATATATATATATACATATACATATATACACATATACATATACATATATACACATATACATATATACACATATACATATACATATATACATATATATATATATACATATACATATATACACATATACATATATATACATATACATATATACACATATATATATATATATATATATATATATATATATATATATATATATATATATATATACACACACACACACACACACACACACACACACACACTCACACTGAGAACTTTATTAGGAACACTATGGTCCTAATAAGGGGTGGGGGTGGCAGAGTGGGCTAAAGCACATAACTTTAGGGGATTGTGCATATAATAAGTGCACTGTAAATCGCTTTGGAAAAGTGTCTGCCAAATGCATACATGTAAATGTCTTCTCCTGTTGTAGACCATCCACCTCAAGGTTTGACGTATTGTGCATTCTGAGATGCTACTCTGCTCACTACAATTGTACAGAGTGGTTATCAGAGATACCATAGCCTTTCAGTCAGCTCAAACCAGTCTATCCATTCTCCGTTGACCTCTCTCATCAACAAGGCATTTCCGTCCGCACAACTACCTGGAGTTTTTTTGTTTTGGCACCATTCTGAGAAAACTCCAGAGACTGTTGTGCATGAAAATCTCAGGAGATCAGCAGTTACAGTAATACTCAAACCAGCCTGTCTGACACCAACAATCATGCCATGGTCAAAATCACTTGAGATCATATTTTCCCCCTATTCTGATGGTTGATGTTAACATTAACTGAATGTCCTGATCCATATCTGAATGATTTTATGCATTGCAGTGCTGCCACATGATTGGCTGATTAGATAATCACATTAATACGTATGTGTACAGGTGTTCCTAATAAAGTGCTCAGTGAGTTTATATATATTCTTAATGCTCTTATGAACGTTAGTAAAGCCAGTGTTTGCATATTTGGCATGTTTCATAGCTGGTTACGGCCATGATTCCTTCCATGCTATTATAGTAAATATTGTATTGTATGGTATTACGTGGCACTCCGGAATATGCTCTCTGACTGTTGTCCCAGGCAACAATTCCCTATATATATATATATATATATATATATATACACTGTAGCTGTGCTAGTAATCAATAACTTCAACCCAACTCAATAATTCATGTCCATTTATTTATTTAGTAAGTAGCTGTGTATAAAGTAGGATGATCAGGACCATGACAGGGTGTATTTTATATCACAGTACTGTATAGTATAGTGCAGTACAGTATACAGGGCTCAACAACATGAAGGACGGACAAAAAACTTCTATACTTTTAACAAAGTATTTTTCAATACTAAAATAAATAGTAATACGTTTTTGGTCAGTGGATCAGCTGGCCATCCTTTTTGTTGAGCCCTGTTATAGTACTGTGTGACAGGGTGGAGGGCAGGGCCAGGTCGTGATGCTGCACACCTGGCCCCTAATCAGGCTAATCAAGCCTCAGAGGGATAAGGGCTGACTGGAGGCTGCAGTGCGGGAGAGAGAGAGAGATTTACGGGCAGCTGTCCGACACCTTTGTGTGTTTGTCTTTTTGTTTAGTTCTTCATTAAACTATTATTTATATCGTCAAGCAGTTTCTCACCTCCTCCTTTACATTAATCCCTTTACATACTGTATAGCATAATATTTTGTTGTATATTATAGCATAGTACTCTATAGTATATTATAGTGTATTACTGTATAGCATAGTATAATACGGTGTAGTATAGTATAATATAGTATTGGATAGTACTGTGTAGTATGGTTTGAATAGTATAGCGTAGCACTGTGTAGTATAGTACTTTCCTAATTTCTCCTTTGTTTGAGTTTCACATTATGCAGCCACAAAGTTCACTTAAGCCACCTTGGAAGAGTAATAATAGACTTCAGTCAAGAAGTTGTGCGTGTTAAAATGCAGAAAACCTGAGAGAGGAATAGTGCCTCTAGCATCATGACTAACCCTGGCAGATTAATGGATCGTCTCATCAGTCTCGTGTCAGGCATCAGAATATCCTCTCAGTAGTGTCAGGAGTGCTTTAACTGCCAAACTATGCATGTGGATTTTATCTGCCATTTTGTAGAAACACAGTAAGGGAATTGTTTACAACGGAATGCTTTTGTGTAAACACATTAGCATTTTTCTGCATTTGCGATTCCAGGTCACGTAAATTTATCTGATGCTTTGAATATGTATGAAGCCCAGGCTCTGATTAGGAAACACTGAGTTCTCATGTAACATTTATTGCTCTCAGGAAGGACATATACAACATGTTCCTCATGAAATATATACATAGATATTTCAATATGCATGGATGTGTCAATAAAGACATCCATTTGTGTGCATATCTCATTGAGTCACGCCACTTTGAAGTCCCAAGACAAATATATGACCAATATGTGGACTGTTTGATCAAATATTATCAATATTGTAGATTATCATACTGACGCTTGCATCATAATCACATCAATATCACAGGAGGTTTGAGTCATCGTACATAAGTATCATGTCTCTGGATCGCTCTAAAAACTTGACAAATGTGTTCTGCAGGGATGCCAGTTAGAAGAAAACCTTCAGCTTTATCACTGTCTCCATTTTCATTATATTATCAGCTGGACTGACACATTACTGTTCTTTAGGGCTGCAGCATCTGAATTTGAAAGGAATATTTCACTCATAATTTACTCACCCTCAGTGTTCCAACATACACATTCTTTGAATACTGTGGACTGTGGTGCTAATGCTAACAAATATAGGTTTGAGTTTGGATTGTACAGTTTCTTTTCCCCATCATTCCTCACTTTACATATTTCATTGGTTACTCTGCAGTAATGTAAAGCATAATTTACAGAGACAACCTCAGCATTTATCCTAACAATAGTCCACTTCATGTCTTTGGACTGTAATTTCGCGCAACTTTCCAACCAAGGGCCCGCGGGGCAGTGTGATATGTCTCAAAATATTTTGTTTTGATATTTTTTAGGCTGTTGACGATATTTACAGATACAGTATCTTGATAATTGTTTATTTGCTCCGAAATTACACAAAAGTTACTTTAAATAATATTTTTATTTATTTATACATTAACAGCCATTGTGGTCAATAAGATGAATATTCTAATATAATAAATATAATGTGTATTCTCCAAAAAAAAAATACAGTAAAAAGTAACAAAGCCAATGTTTGCCAATGCAATTTTATGAACAAACAGGGTGTGCAAAAACTACCACTTATTTTTGGAACCTAACTTAATATTATTTATTAATATGATGCTGAATTAGTATTATAATTTTGAGGGCTTGTTTAACACAACAGTAATATATTTCTGTCATACTGACTTCACCTTCGTCTGGGGCTTTTCTTTTTTTGATGGAACAATTATAATGCACTGCAGTGTCAGTATTTATTTCACAGTTCACAATGGTCCTCATTACAAATTTGGTGAAATGCTTAAGCAGCTTCAAATGTTTGGAATTGTGCAATTGGGTAAAACTTATGCATTTTGCCTTCACAATGAATGTGAACTGCTCAGCAACCTCTGAAAACCCCTTGAGTGTTTTGCTGTCGACAGGGGGCAAGCACTTGCTTTGTTTGCATGATGAACATCTCTGCTGCTTTTGCTAGATAGTTCTAGTAACTGCTTTTGTTAGATAGTTTTCTCAACATTTTTCTGGTTGTCACTTCACTTCTCTAAAGACAGTAATTTGAATACATACATGCTTGTTATGCACTTGTATTTTAATTATACAACCCAGTGGTTACATGCTGGTGGCTGGTAGTACTTAAGTTTTCTCAACACTTTAAATGTGTTTTCAGCATTTCTTGCTGAAGTTTTACATTTTTAATTTACTAAATATGTATTGTGCTTTTTTTACCCTTTGACTTTACACAGAAATTGCGGATTACCCATGTAGGGCCTTGGCCCACTCAAAATGGCAGCAGAGACAGCATGGCCCTTTGTCCTATGATCAAAGGTGAGACATTGAACTCTGTTTCCCAGAATTCTTCACAGCTGGATGGGAAGTCTGCCCCTGGACCCAATCTTGAACGTCATTGGTCAAAAGCGGCCTATGACCGATGATGTGATCTTATCCACAAAACTAGCGGAGAGATTTGATTTTGGTCTCTCTGCCTACAAATGCACAAGCCTGCGGTCTAAAGAGACGCGTATCTATACATACAAAGGAATTTCCCTCCTTCTGGAAAAAGAGAGACCATGTTTTTCTAACCTCACCATTTGGCCAAGGTAGAGTAAGATTAAATTAGCTTTGTTCCAGTCATGTAGTATTACAACCGGTTAATTTAATTTTCACTGCGAGACAACAGTGAATTTATTTAGAAAACGGAAAAGGCGACCAGCTTCCCTTCTCAATCGTTTTCTATTAACTTTGACTACCTCCCTGCATTTCTCTCCATCACCGGACCCGAGAAATAATGCAGAGACGCATCTTTTCGCTGACGAACATAAGACAAAGGACCGAATCCAGATCGTTTTCTCCTGACCGCTCAACGCAACATGAATTCAAACGGACAACCCTGCTGAGATCACACAGGATTTCCCAAGTAAGGCTTGATATCTGGGCAGATTTAGTTTAGAAACTGTGAATTTTCTTATAAAACTAAATCATATATATTTGATTGCTGAATGTTTGATATTTTGTTTACATTTGTATGTTTAACTACGATTGCTGATTGCTGTTTTGATTTGTGAGATCATCATTTTTGGGTGAAATGTTATTTTATTGAGTGGTCTGAACTAGCGATTCAATCATGCTGTTACCAGCGTGTATCCTCTGTTAAATAATCTCCACCCCTGTTTGTTCGCTCTCTCTCTCACACACACTGAAATTCACAGAGCGAGCAGCACCGCGGTTTATGTCCGAATCAGAGTTAACAAGTTAAATTCTATTATTACATTTAATTAATAATTAATTAACATTAATTATTAGTTATATCTGATAGTAAAACTGATCTAAACAACCAGTGCACCCTACAAACAAATTCTTCTTACTTTGACTCAGACTGGCCCACAGTACTGCCCTACAAAGGCAAAAGACCTTAACTCGCTAGAGTGTGGAATTGAGAAAAATGACTTTAAAGTTTTTTAGTTGTCCAGCCAAATGTATAATAGGTAGGACACTGGAAATCTGGCAATTAGATGTTTTAGTAATTAAATTTATCTACATAAAAAATATTGAGCTCAAACTTTTGACCCCTATTTTAAAGTTACTGTACTCTGCCTTTGTATTGTCAGCAAAAAGTGAGAAGTCACGCCAAGGCAAAAAAGGCAGTAACTTCAACATTATCAATATTTGGTTGCTGCTCACCATTTACAAAATCAATATTAACACCTGTATAAATATCTAGTGATCATTGCATTTATTTTGGATGATTTACAATTACTTATAGCCACATACCTCCATAGTGGTAAAGAACATCTTAAATTGGTGTGCAGCAAAACTAACAGGATGACTGCAGATAGGTGACACTGAATTATATGACTAAATACAAGATAAGCATATTTCTAATGAGTACACATAATAATTTAATTAATAATGGAATGCAAAGATATAACAAATCATGTACAAATTTAAAATGCATGGGATAGGAACAAGAGATAACAAATCATGTGCAAGTGAACTTGGAATGTTGTTAATTTCTTGTTGTGTCATGGTGTTCTTACTCGTGTATATATAAAACTTGCCTCTGGACATTTACATTGAACATACATGATCTTCTCAGCACATTACCGTATGAATAGCGCCCTCTGCGTGTGTGTGAGCCAGGAGAAACTGTACATCGCTTTTTTTCATACAGATTACATTGCAGGAGAATATATTTTTTAATTGTATTAGTTTTATTTAAAAGTAGATATTTTAAGCTTTCGCTAGACATATGCTTCATGTTTGTGTGATAAGTATTTGCGGAGTTTCAGTTCATTATTGTGACGTGTTTCAGAAATATGCTCGCGGAGACAGAGACGGTAAAAGTGCACCCTGTTTATTTTCTTTATTTTACAATAGCACAAAGTTTTGTTGTTATTGTGAGTGTACACAAATAAAAGTAAACCCTTTATAGTTTCAAATGATGTCTTACACTTATCTGTATGCCCAAAACTGATGGAGTATTTTAAGTTGTTTCCGCTGTTATTAGGAAAATATTCTGCAGGACTCGACCCTAGACTGTTAAACGCGATAGTAAAAATATTTGTTTACTACACTTTTATTTAGGTATCATGTGTGTCAGATTTCTTCAATTACAAATGTATGACAGTTCACAGGCTACACCGTAATTTAAACGCGGCAAACTTTAATGTAAAAACAAAGGCAGAGTACCGTAACTCCATGCCGGCACAATAACTTTGTAGTTGTGCAGAGTATCCTAACTCAATTTGAGCGTTCCAAAACAAAGGCAAAGAGCGGTAATTGGAGTTATGGGGTTCTGCCTTGGTTTCTCCTGGGCTTTTGGAAGTTACTGTTAAGACAACCCATTAATTTCTCGAAAAAACAATGAAATTGACTCAAGATACTTATCCACATGATAAAGGAGGTCTTGAAAGTCTCAAAAATATAAATAACTCATTTTTGACCTACAACGAAGTTACGGGCTTTTGCCTTTGCACAGCAGAGTAGTAGTCAAGGTTATCACAAAGTTTCCATTCAAGTTTATTATAAAGTTAAAACCTCACACAAATCTTAGCAATTCTGGTCACAACTTATGGTTTAATTACAATTTCAGCCTTGGCTGACCGACTGTGACCCTACATGTGGATTTGAGGCTTTAGAGCTGATGTCTATCATCAGTCTCTGTGGAGAGTGTATGTGTGAAAGTACAGGAGTGCTCTCAGCTACTGGATAATACTCTCTTCTGCTCACTGAAAGTACTGCTGCTTTTAGGCTCAAAATTAGAGTGTTCAACTGCCAAACATGCATGCGTGGTCTCAAATCAACATAGAGGCAGACTGGTTACATTGATGTGTCCTCAAGAGTCTCTCGGTACCAGCCAACAAAACACTGGATGCCACAAAGGGGAGCGAAACTCATTTGAAACATCTTATTCATTTTGTGTGTAGATGTGTTCCACTTTGATCCTCTAGGAACCCTGGGGGAACACTGATTTGGAAATGGTGAATGTATTCTCTTCGAAAGCCCCTGTGCTCTGATGGCTCAAATGCAAAATCTTTTTTAGATACACAGAATTTGGCTCTGGCCACGGACGTTGAATTCCCATGGATAGTAGCAATTATGATAAGTGGTATTTGTATCTATGCTTTTTTTTTTTTTTTTTTCTATTTGCCTTCTACCGTCTCGCTTTCACTTGCTTTTGGAAGGGTGTACTGCAGGTGTTTAGGGGCCAACAGAAAGCTTGTAGAATGAAAAAGAGGTTTATTAATGCATAGCCAAACCCAGAGGAGAGAAGATAAGAAGAGAGTAAAAAAGATGGAATGCTGGCTTGCAAAGCTTTTGGCAGGTAGTTGTGATATTTGCATTAGCTGACCTTTTTTAATGATTTTTTGATGTTCGGAAGGAAATCAGAAAAAAGGAGAGATTAATAAAATGAATAAAGTATTTGTTCCGGCCACTGAGACTAATTTCCATATATTCACAAACAGTCTTCTATCAATCCCCATGATTTCCGACATAAGCATATCATCCGTCTCTTGGCAATTCAACTTCATCTCAGCCAAACGAGAAATTGCAGTTTGCAAATACACACCATTCCTGCTGAATCAGGGTATAACTATAGCCAATAATAAATTCTGTTGGTAAACTGAAACTCTCAGATTGAGGGCAATGTTGGCAACATCACAAATGGGTGTTGAATGGGGCAGCATTTCTTTGAGCCTAGAAAGGAAAACAAAATAAACCATTATCCTAAGCATAATGTGATCTCCCCCTTGAGATCCCACATTTTGGGGGGTAAGTATTTCTTCACAAAAAAAGAAAAATGCTTAATGGGGTATATCGACCATCAAGGCTCATAAAATAGATCCTTTGTTCTTTTAAACTTCTTAATAAGCACAGAATTTACATAGTCATGATTTAGCTCTCTTAATGATGTGTCTCCAGTCACATTGCTTGGGGTTTTTGGAGATCACCGTCAAGCCACTAAAAGAAACAATATAATTTATCCTTACAAGTGTGTGCATTGTGGGGTTTTTCATTTAGCACACACTGTTATCCAAAGTGACTTACAGAAAGGCAGCTAAATGCCAGTCCCTCTAGAAGAACTCTGGAATTAAAGGAATTTTCTGGGTTCAATACAAGCTAAGCTCAATTGACAGCATTTGTGGCATAATATTGATTGCCATAAAAATTTATTTTGGATGTTCCCTCCTTTTTGAAAAACAAAAAATTATGTTACAGTAAGGCACTTAAAATGGAAGTGAATGGGGCCAATTTTTGGAGGGTTTAAAGGCAGAAATGTGAAGCTTAATTAACTCTTCTGTTAAACCTTGTGTATTATTTGAGCTGTAAATTTGTAAAAAAAAATCTTTATTTTTACTGTCATTTTAAGGTTTACGGTTTGTTGAAATACATTTTCATAGCAACGAAGTTGTAAAATTGGCTATAACTTTAAACAGAATATGTAAGAAAGTGATTTTTAGCATACTAAAGTTTGCTCAAACAAGGTAACTTTCCAGTGACTACCTTACCCTCACTCTGCAACTTTGGGAACCTTTTGGTGAGCACCGTGCTGAAATGCCAGCTTACACCAGCAGGAATTGTCAGGTTAGCTGGTTCACCAGCATCTTAATGAAACTGGCTGACCACGATGGTCTTGCTGGTTAAGCTGGTTAAGTAGCCTGTACTATGAGTTATATGGCTGTCAACAGGGCTAATTTTTCTTAAAATTACATTTGTGTTCAAATTGTAGACATAATTTTAGGGGAAAAAACCTGCAAGACATCAATGATCGCTAGATTTTTTTATTGACATTGTCTCCACATAGCCCTGTTATATTGTTTATTTGCTGCAATGAACACAATTACATTTTATTTTAAACTTAAGTGCATAAAGTTATAAAATCAAAAGATTTAGCCAGTTCATAATTCTCAAATATTAAGTGACCTGAACACAGTGCAAATGTGGGACTCAAGATTAAAAATATTAGCAGTACCACCGTGTTTTTCATTAATGACAGTTGTATGCACAGTGGTAATATTCCCAGATAGTAGTTTTATTCAGTTTAACACCATTTTGAAGTGGCATTTGTGTTCACTGCAGTAACTCCATGTTTGAATCCAGTGCTGCAATTGTGGATTTTCAAAGAGGATGCTAGATAGAGAGCAAAAGAATTAAACAGAACGTGGGGATTTCAAAACTCCTTTTCTGGCACAGCATTTTAAAATGTATTACTTATGCTGTGAAACACTGATAAGAGAACAAAGTGCAGTGAATAAAGACCTCCACATTATTGTCACACATTTAAAATTTTAATTCTATTGCATTTGAATGTGCATTTTTATCTAATTCTAAAAAGTTTCAAATTTTTATTTAACAGCCTTAGTGATTTATTCAATATTATGAAAAGGTCTGTTAATGCTCTGTAACAACCGCAGCTCCATGTTCAGACCGCTCATCCGGGTTCTGTGAGGAATCTCTCCAGCTTCACGTAGCACTCTGCGATCTCTACAATTAAGCTAATAAAATAATTTAAACTTAAATCAGTGATTAAGATTATTGTGTGATAAGGACCGGCTGACTGTACATTTATCCCTTATTTATTCCCTTGTTTGTTAAACAGTTGAACTATGGCCTTGTGGCTGTGCTAAATTCAGCACAACAGCTCTCTTGCTCATGTGATATTGTTTAAATATCATAAGTAACAAGTGGTCACAACTGACATATAAGCTTCTCACCGGGCAAAGATCTTGTAACAGAGGAATAAAAAAAGGAAACTGATTGATGTATTTACTCCAGATGAATATATGATAATTCAACAGTGTATGCAATTGTTAGTTGTCATTTAAAAACATAATTTAAGAGATAATCTTGTTCTTGATTTGACCACCACAGAGACTTAGTGACATGTACCATATTTTCAAGTAAAACTGAGAACCAATAACTTACATATAATGCATGTGATTATGTGTGCGTGTTAATATGAAGAGAAAGCAGTTTATAGTGAGAATATACAATAAATTCCCACGCTGTTCAGTGCACTGACCTCAGAACACGCAGTTCACTGCCTTATGGGCATGCACACATAACCATTTGTCTCTCTCTCCATTTCCCTCGCCCAATTCTCTCTCACCTCCTCATTCTCTCTGAGTCAAGAGTTTTTTGGCATTTGATTAAACAGAATTACAAGCTCCCACCCTGGAGACTTTGAGCCTTAGCACATGTGAGCGTGAGAGAGTGTGTGTGCGTGTGTGCGTGCATGTGTACTCCACCCACATGGGTGATAACAGGTGGGAGGAGATTTTTGACATTGATTTAGACTCTCTCTCTTTCTTTTTTGTTTCTCTCTTCTATCTATCTATCTTTTTGCTTTGGCTGCTGGGTTGAGAAGTGATGGGTAAAGTCAAGATGTCAGATTAGAAACATAACAGACTTTGTGTTTAAGAACATCTCTGAGTAAACACTCTTTCCCCACCCAATGATTTTAAAGCTTGATCTGTAGAAGCATCTCAGCAGGATTTTTTTTAAATACAAAAGTTTTTTTTGTACAAAATGTAACATTTGAAGTTTAGTGTGTAATTTCAGCACCAAACAGAATGATAAATAACAACAGGTAGTCGCACCCCAAACACATGCCACTGGATGAGCCACTGTTGCAATGGTAAGCCACTCAAGCAAACAAAGCAATGCTGAGAGTTCCACAGAGTGGTAATCAACCTACAAATAGCTTATTTATAGTTGTCTCTGTACATTCATTTAGGTAGGGGGAAAAGCTATCATACATCAATGATTGGCAGATTTTTAAATCAAAGTTGTCTCTCAAGTCCACAAGAGGGTGGAAGAAATCAACATAAATCAAACAGTGCTGTGTTATAGCAATTGCTTATGGCAAAGACAATACACTGTCAGCCAAAAGTTTGGAATAATGTAAAGAATTGCTCTTATGGAAATAAATTGGTACTTTTATTTAACAAAATGGCATTCAACTGATCACAATGTATAGTCAGGACATTACTAATGTGAAAAATTACTATTACAATTTGATACAATATTTTCAGAATTTCTTAAACTACTAAGAGTTCAACAATCCTCCATGTGCAGCAATGACAGCTTTGCAGATCCTTGGCATTCTAGTTGTCGGTTTGTTCAGATACTCAGGTGACATTTCACCCCATGCTTCCTGTAGCACTTGCCATAGGTGTGGCTGTTGTGTCGAGCACTTCTCACGCACCTTACAGTCTAGCTGATCCCACAAAATCTCAATGGGGTTAAGATTTATAACAGTGGGGTTAAGATTTGTTTCTTTTCCCACTCTAACTTTTCTTTTTGATTTCGGTTTCGAAATTTTCTTTGCAATTTTTCAATAAGGCCTGCACCCCTGAGTCTTCTCTTTACTCTTGTACATGAAACTGGTGTTGAGTGGGTAGAATTCAATGAAACTGTCAGCTGAGCACATGAGGCATCTATCTCAAATTAGAGACTCTGATGTTCTGATTGCTTAGTTGTACATCTGGGCCTTCCACATATCTTTCTGTCCTTGTTAGAGGCAGTTGTCATTTGCTTTTAAAGACTGTAGTTTACACATTTTGTATGAACTCTTAGGTTTTTTGGCAATTTCAAGCACTGTATAGCCTTCATTCTTCAAAACAATGATTGACTGACAAGTTTCTAGAGAAAGCTGTTTCATTTTTGCCATTTTTGGCCTAATATTGGCCTTAAGACATGCCAGTATATTGCCTACTGTGGCAACTCAAAAACAAACACAAAGACAATGCTAAGCTTAATTTAATGAACCAAACAGCTTTCAGCTGTGTTTGATATAATGGCAAGTGATTTTCTAGTACCAAATTTAGCAATTTAGCATGATTACTCAAGGATAAGGTGTTGAAGTCATGGCTGCTGGAAATGGGGCCTGTCTAGATTTGATCAAAAATGACTTTTTTGAAGTGATGGTGCTGTTTTTTCCATCAATAATGTCCTGACTATAATTTGTGATTAGTTAAATGCCACTTTGGTGAATTAAAGATTCCAAATTTTGGCTGCCAGTCTACCTGGATGTTAACTAAATTGCCACACTAAATGATAAAGTCAAAGGATTTTCATAGTTAATATTCTCAAATCTTAAGTAAAATAAGATGAAAAATGAATTGCTTCAACAGACGTTCTATGCTATCTTTAGTGTTGCAAGGTAGCATACTAGTGTCATGGTACTATTACGGTCTCAAGCTTATTTAAACCAGTGTTCCCTTTACAAAAAGCTACACTATGATGCTGCGCTGCTAAGCGCTTTGGGAAAAATCTTGCATTGTGACCAGCTGTGAATATGTGTGTAACACGTCAATGTAACTTTGACCTGGAAATTTATAGCCTCGGTTGGTGAGATCATTGGACGCACCTGTGACAAGGCTATAAATAGAGGCGTCACCAGCGTGTTCGTCAGATCTCTTTTCTTCAGATCATACTGTGCTGTGTGTTTCACAAAACTGCTGATAAAAACTTTTCTTCCCTTTGTTAGGAGTTAGAAACTGTTAGGCAGTGTGCAGAAATTTCCTTCTTCCTTCTTTCTCTGTTCTTTTAAAAAAAGAATAAAAAGAAGATATATGTATAGATATATATAAGGAGAAGTGACAAATATGTCAGAGAAATAAGGCAAACGCTGCATGTTTCCTTGCCAGCGGTCTATGACCGACAAGGACACGCATGAGTTCTGCTTTGTTTGTTTGGGGGAAGAGCACACTGCTCTCGTGTTGGGGCAGGGCGGGGTGCGCTCATTGTGACCTACTTTCGGTCGGAATGCTTCGTGCTCGCCTCGCTTACTTTCGCGAGCCAGCACCCACACTTCACTCGTGGGGCTCTCGCATGGATCTGGCTGAGGAGCGAGAGACGGGTTCGTCCCTTTCGCTCGCTCTCTCCCCAGACCCAGCCGGTCCTTCACGCGATCTCGAAGCGCGCTCCGGCATTTCTTCGGTTCACGAGGAGGACCTTATATCTCTTGGTTCGGAGTGTGAGTTACCCGCGTCAGAGCATTCCATTTTAAATCTTCTGAGGAGTTGCTCGACGTGATCTCTCGTGCAGTGGCCAGGCTTCAATTAGACTGGCCATGCGACCAAGAAACCCCCAAACACTCCAAATTAGAGGTCAGATTTCTGTCTGGTGGCCGAGGGAAGGGAACGCCTCATCAGTCCTTTCCTTTCTTTGATGATCTCCACAACGAGCTCGCTCGTTCATGGAGAAAACCTTATACCTCGCGCATTCACGTGCCCTCGACGTCGTTATACTCGACTATCGTGGGCGCTGACACAAAAGGTTATTCAATGTTGCCGCCGGTTGAAGAGACGCTTGCGGGCTATCTCTCGCCGGGTTCGGCGTCATCACTAAAAAGCCCTGCCCTCCCCTCTAAGCCATGCAGAACTACCTCCATGCTAGTGGGAAGGGCTTATCAAGCAGCAGGTCAGGCTGGTGCAGCGCTGCACACCATGGCTGTGTTACAGGCTTACCAGGCTGATCTGCTAAAAGACCTGAGTGCGGGTGAAATGCTCGATGAGGAAGCATTTTTAGAGCTTCATCGAGCCACATATCTGTCTCTCCGTGCGACCAAGCAGTCAGCCCGTGCCATTGGCCGGTCTATGTCTGCTTTAATCAGCACGGAGAGACATTTATGGCTTAACCTTTCGGGCATCAGAGACAAGGACCGCGTGTTCCTGCTCGATGCCCCGGTCTCGCCTTCTGGTCTCTTTGGAGACGCCATGAACTCGGTTATCTCCAGATTTCAGGAGGCAAAAAGCCACGAGGAAGCCTTTGGGCAGTTTTTTTCTCGCCGCACTCAGGGGGCGGGGCCGTCGGCCACCCGGTCTCGCCCCGAGGCTGTTAGGAGGGAAGCTCAAAAACAGAACGTGGCGAGTCGTGCTCCCCCTCGCAGAGACAGGGGACAGGCTCGTCGTCCTCAGCAGCCCCTAAGCAAGACCTCAGGGCTATAATTTCCAAAAGGAAAAAAACCCTGATGGTCTTGTAGCCAACCTTTTGGGGGTAGTTCCCTTTGGGGAAGGGGCGTGTGTTTTATTCACTTCAGCCCTCCCGATACCCTCAAGAAAACCCTTCACTCCCGCCACCCTTGGTGTTTCGGGTGACACAGTTTTCCGACAGAAAGTTGGGTGTACCGTTGCTTCATGCCTTAGTCCAGGACACGGAACACTCAACACCCCCTCAATAGGAAGTGCTGAAATTAGTTCCCATTTCAGAGAACCTGGCAGCATGGAAACTTCTGCCAGATAACTTTCTTTGCTGTGGGTCTTAAAAGAGCGTCAGGATTTAATTCACTCGCCGCCTTTCCGTGTTTCAACGGCGTGGTCTCACTACCGTAAACCGGATTTCTTTTTATGTCTGCTATGAATAGCAAAAAAAAAAAAAAAAAAAAAAAACTCAAATCTCCTCGTTAAAGGGGCTATGGTATGTGTTCCCCTTCCAGAGAGAGAGTTGGGTTATTACACAAAATACTTCCTGTTTCCCATGGAGGGTGAGGGGTGGCGTCTGGCTTAGATCTTAAAGCTTGAACTGCCCATGGGTGTTCAAGTCCTAGATGATGCCTATCAAGACGGTCGTGTCTCAAGCCCTACAACTCGTTTGGCTGGTCACCATCGATCTTGCGACACACTTCTATACTTCATTTAGAAGTTCTGCCACAACATGGAAAGTTCCTGAGGTTTGCTTCCGGATGCGAAGTCTTCCAGTGTCAGGTTCTTTCATTCGGCCTAGCCCTTTTTACCCGCACATTCACAATGCATGATGTAGCGCTGGCTCCTTGTGACTCCGGGGCATCTGCATTCTGAATTGTCTAGATGAC
This sequence comes from Moxostoma hubbsi, assembly GCA_032164185.1. NCBI lineage: Eukaryota > Metazoa > Chordata > Actinopteri > Cypriniformes > Catostomidae > Moxostoma > Moxostoma hubbsi. Next base: position 42,541,355 of record JAVLUX010000006.1, read on the forward strand.
TGGCCGATCCTAGCGCAGTTCCAGGAACTGGCAGTTCAGCACAGGGACATCGTCTTACCTCATCGGTTTCGCTGGGGTTGAGGCTCAACGCCAAGAAAGTGTCCTCTCTCCCACCCAGAACACTGTGTATCGGGGCATCGTATGGAGTTCAATCACAATGCGGGCACAACTGTCTCCCGCTAGGATTGACTCCATTCAGATCACCCTGAGCAAAGTCAGTCTAGGCCAAGGTTGCACTGTTATCAGTATCAACGATTTCCAGGTCTCAGGGCGACCACGTCCTCAGTGATCCCTCTGGACCTTCTGCTCATGAGACCGTTGTTGTTGTGGCTCAAAGCCAGGGGTTTTTCTTCCAAGGGCCAAAACCCCTAGGCTAATAAGGGTTACGCGCCTCAGGCTTCGTTCCCTTTCTACGTGGTTCAGACCCCGGTTTTCTGCCTTGGGTCCCACGCTAGGTGCGTCTTGTTGTCGCAGGTTGCTAATGACAGACGCCTCCCTGACGGGCGGGGTAGCGGCCTTAAGTGGTCGTCCAGCTTAAGGGGATAGGAGGGTCGTCAGCTCGGTTGTCACAGTCACTGTCTCGGGTTGATGGCTGTATTTCTGGCCCTGAAATACCTCCTCCTGAGGCTGCCATGTCTTGGTGCGGGTGGACAATGCAGCGGTAGCCTCTTACTTAAATCATCAGGGAGATCCACGTTCTTGTCAGCTGTACTTCTGATGCGTCGGGTTCTCCTTTGGGCCCAGGGCATGCTCCTGTTACTCAGGGCTATCTATATCCCTGGACACCTAAACGTGGGAGCAGATTTTCTGTCCAGACACAAACTGCCGATGATTGAGTGGAAACTCCACCCCGAGGTAGTGGAATAAATTTGGGAGAAATTTTACAGTGCAGAAGTGGACCTCTTCGCCTATCAAGAGACTGCGCAATGTCCCCTCTACTTCTCTCTGAGTCACCCAGCCCCCCTGGGTCTGGACGCAATGGCACATACATGGCCCAGAATGCGCCTGTATGCATTTCTCCCGGTTTCTCTGCTCCCGGGGGTCTTAACCAGAGTTCGCCAACAAGGGTCTTGCCTCTTGCTGATAGCGCCTTATTGGCCGAACAGGACTTGGTTCTCAGAACTGATGCTCCTCCTCGATGGCTCGCCTTGGGCGATTCCGATCAGGAAGGATCTTCTGTCTCAGGCACAGGGGATGACACTTCATCCCCATCCCGAACTGTGGAATCTTCATGTTTGGCCCCTGAAGGGTACCAACTGAGGAACACAGGGCTGTCGCCTGAGGTTATCGAGACCATTCTTAGTGCAAGTCCCCTTCAACTAGAAGAATTTACGCCAATAAGTGAGGTGTCTTTGAAAAGTGGTGCAGTTCACATGATGCAGATCCAGTTAACTGCCAAATTGTTTCAGTTCTGGAGTTTCTGCAAGGAAAACTGTCAGCAGGCATATGCCCCGCCACTCTCAGGGTCTATGTGGCCGCCATTTCGGCTTGCCACAGCTTGATCGATGGGGCGCCTATAGGGAGACATCCTCTGCTCGCTCGCTTCATTCGTGGAGCCATGCGGTTGAGGCCCCCTGTCAGGACTAGAACTCCTTCCTGGGACTTGGCAATAGTCCTGGAAGGTCTAGTTGAGACCCCCTTTGAACCTCTAGAGTCAGCATCTGACAGACTTCTGACTCTAAAGATGGTCTTTCTTATGGCGATTGCCTCTCAAGAGGGTTGGGAATCTACAGGCTCTGTCTGTTTGGAATTTGCCCCAGGTACAGCTAAAAGCTATTCTATATCCGCATCCAGTCTATCTCCCCAAGGTGCTTTTTTCGACAGTACATCCTGTCACTCTGGAAGCCTTCTGCTCCCCGCCATTTTTAACGTCGGAGCAAGAAAGACTTCACTGACTCTGTCCTGTCTGTGCCCTTCAGACTTATGTCCACCGCACTAGCCAGTGGCGTAAGTCAGGGCAGTTGTTTGTCTGTTTTGGGGGCCGCAACAAAGGGGGGCCGCTACCAAACCGACTATGTCACATTGGGTGAGGGATGCTATTGTCCTGTCCTACGAGGCGTGCAGTCAAGCTTCGCCAGTAGGTATCAGGGCTCACTCCACCAGAGGTGTCGCTTCCTCTAAAGCCTTGGCTAGAGGTGTCCCTCTGCAGCAAGTTTGTGATGTGGCAGGCTGGTCCTTTCTGCACACATTCATCAAGTTCTATAGTTTAGATGTTCACGCTACTCCAGGCTCTTACGTCCTCGAGTCAACATCTCAACCCCATGCCTCTACAAGTTTGCGATGCAGCAGGCTGGCCCTCTCCACGTACATTCCTGTGTTCTCATGGTCTAGGTGTTCAAGCTACCCCGGGCCCTTAGGTCCGGGGGTAGGAGTTTTAGTTGGGTTTGTGTTGCGGCAGGCTAGTTCCTTTCCGCGCGCAGTCTCAGACTTTATTGGCTAAACTCTTTATGCCTCAACAAGTTTGTGATGCGGCAGGCTGGTCCTTTCTGCACACATTCTTCAGGCCCTATGTCTGGGCTCCCATGACCCTGAGTGCATTTCTGATCCCAAGTTTAAGATGGTCTGTGTACGGCAGACTGGTCCTTTCCGTACACATTCCTAAAATCTTACGATTCATGCCTGAACAAGTTTGTGGTGTGGCAGGCTGGTCCTTCCCGCACATATTCTTCAGGCCCTATGTCTAGGCTCTCATGCCTCTGAGTTCATTTCTGATCTCAAGTTTAAGATGGTCTGTGTACAGCAGGCTGGTCTTTTCCGTACACATTCCTAAAATCTTACGATTCATGCCTGAACAAGTTTGTGATGTGGCAGGCTGGTCCTTCCCGCACACATTCTTCAGGCCCCATATCTGGATTCCCTTGTGTTCATTTATGATCTCAAGTCTAAGAAGGTTTGTGTACGGCAGGCGCGTCCTTTTCGTACACATTCCTAAATCTTACGATTTAGATCCTTATGCCTGAACAAGTTTGTGATGCGGCAGGTTACTCCTTTCCGCACGCATTCTTCAGGATCTATGGTTTGGATGTTTATGGTACTCCGGGCCTACGCCCTTGAGTCGACATCTGAAGCCAAGTCTCAAATAAGTCTGTGATGCGGCAGGCTAGTCCTTTCCGCTCACATTCTACGATTCTTATGAGTGGGATTTTTGCTACTCCGGGTCTTTCGCCCTTGAGTCCACATCTCGAGCTCATGTCTGAGACCTCTCGCATCCTTGTAAATACACCTCACAACCGCGGGGGTCCGGACAGCCCCAGTGCGGATGCGTGGGCATTTCGTTCCCAAAGTGCTTAGCAGCGCAGCATCATAGTGTAGCTTTTTGTAAAGGGAACGTCTTGGGTTACGTATGTAACCCTTGTTCCCTGAAAAAAGCGGAACAAGATGCTGCGCTTGTTTTCCACACTGGGTTGTCCCAGGACTGCTCTTCAGAAAAGACAAGTAGTATCTGACGAACACGCTGGTGACGCCTCTATTTATAGCCTGGTCACAGGTACATCCAATGATCTCACCAACCGAGGCTATAAATTTCCAGTCAATGTTACATTGACGTGTTACACACATATTCACAGCTGGTCACAATGCAAGATTGTTCCCAAAGCGCTTAGCAGCGCAGCATCTCGTTCCGCTTTTTTCAGGGAACAAGGGTTATATACGTAACCCGAGACGTTTCCACAGTGTTTTTCATTAATCACAGTTGTACTATACAGACTGGTGTCATGATAATTACGTGACCATGGCAACATTTTTGCAAAACAAAATTGTGTACCTTATCACACATTTGGTTGCAGTTTCCCAATGAAATGGCCAGCGTGGGCCACCAACAGCAAGTGAAATGGTGTCATAATTAGACAAGGTTTTTAATGTGAATATCAGATGAAGGTTTTAATGAGTAAAAGTTACACCCCTAACAGTGATGGAAAAAATACTAAATTTCAATACTTAGAATAAAGTACAGATACCACACAAATGTATTACTTAAGTAAAAGTAAAAGTCTTCCATTAAAATACTACTTGATGTGGCACTACTGGGTGGGGGAGGGGTATTATTTATGATAAAGAGGGTAAAAGCTACGAAAGGTAAGGGCCGAAGTCTCCCAGCACCGCCAGGAGACGCGGGCCCAACCCAAATACCCCAGTAATTAACAAGACCTAAAACCGCCATTAAACACGGACTACGCCACCTTGGGAGTTTCACCCAAGGAAATAACAACCCAATAAGGGCACACAGTTCCGTTCCCACAGTGATAGAGCAGAGACGTGAATATACAAAATACTTTATTTTAAAGATTTAACAATATTTAAAACATAGAAACCCCACATAAGTCATTGACAAAAAAAAACTGGGTCTGGTAACTCAATCAAACAAAGAAATAACACACATTCAAATACAACTCAGAAAGGAGCAGACAGTCAATGGCAGAGAGAAATCACAACTTGCTCAATTCCCACTTCCCTATAAATTTCACACATACACTCGTGCACTCACTTCACCATGCACATATGCAGGTAACACACAAATACTCAGTGAACAAGGGTACCCATTATCCCAGAGCAGTTAGCGCTCTCTCCCGCCACAGCTCTGGCTCATAATAGAATTAGAAATTTAGTGCTTCAGATCGACAAGAAGGCATATTTAATTCCAATTTCACAATTACCACCAAATTTAAAGCAGTGCATGGCCAAATCAAATGGACACAACTATTCCGGTAACATTAAGTAAAAGCAAAAAGTACCTTGTTTTAAAAGTACCGCAAATTCAAATCCGTTAATGTTATAAAATGCAACTTCATGTTGTTCTTTTTTAAAGCCATATAACTGAGTTTCATTTAAGTTATACTGGATACAATAAATATTAACTTTTATATTTAATATTTTTTCTTAAATTTTCCAATGTTTGTGTTACTTTTGTTTATTTGTATTTATTTTGTTATTTTTTTTTCTTGGTAAAAAGTCTATCAAGGGACCTGAGATGCAAATTAACATGTGCTATAATCTCTATGTACAATGCATCTTTCTTCTTCTTTTATTTTTCTTGTTGTTGCTGAACATATGCTCTTGTACTGTCCCTATACAAACAAATAAATATTACAAAATAAATCCATTGTTAAGTATACAATAAGTAAAGCTCAGTTGCAGGGGATAAGGACTGAGTATTTTATTTAGAAAATAAGATACAGTTCATTGAAATTAACATGAACAGAATATAATTAATTAAAAAAATAATATCAATAATTGTATTTTGTGCAAATTCAACATATGTACTTACCTAACCCTAACTGTCCCTGAGCAATTTTGAGTGGAAGCTACCCTTTTAAAAAATAGTTAGCTACACTACAAGTTATTAACAATAGGTCTTAACAACTTGGAAGTAATATACTTATTTAAAAATATTATTATTAATATTTGAACAGATACTGTCACGAACACCGGTGAAGACACTTCCTCAATCGGCCACCGGAGATCTGACTCACCCGAGTATTAACCGTTAGACTACATTCCCCATAAGCCCGCATACCTATTCCGATTACACCACAACTGTTTCAGATCACTGTCACTCTATTTAAACCACATCTGATTGTTCATTCATTGCAAAGTCTTGTTTTGCCCCGGCTACATTACTGAGTGTTTATTTCAATGTTTACTGACCCACTGTGTATTGACCTTGCCTTGTATCTTCGTTTACGTCTGGTATCCGCCTGCCCTTCTTGAATTAACGCCCGTCTCTCAACAGTTTGCCGTTTGCTGCCTGCCCTGATCTTTTGCCTGTCTGACTATGATTCTGCCTTTCTGTGATATCCCTGTTTGCCTGACTACTGAACCTCGCCTGTATTTACCTGAGACTGCTTACTCCAAAAAAACGCTTATGGATCCCAACCAGCCTGAGTGTTCGTTACAGATACACCAGTGTGTAAATAAATGTAAACACAATCATGTCAGTAAATTAATCGAAAACAGTAGTGAACAACAGCATTCAACAAAATATTAAAAAACTAAAAATAAGAAGTGAAATAATGCACAGTGTATTTTGCATGAAACTTAAATGAATCATCCTTTAATAAGGTTCATGTAAATGAATCCTCCAAACAACCCAATTCACTAAAATTAATCAAACTTCCCAATGCTTTATATGAGAAGGAGAGGATGGTTTCCAAATTGAGTTGATACAGTACTCTAGACCTATGGTAAAAAAAAAAAAAAAAACCTCTCAGGTTACTCAACTGTAACCCCTGTTCCCTGATAAAAGTGGAACGGAACATTCACCTGTACCCTCCCAATACCCCCACAAAACCGCTCCATTCCTGCTGCCTCTGGTGTTTCGGGAGTTAGCGGATTCCAGATAAATGTTGGGTGTTCCTTTGCTTCCTGCCATAGTCTAGGACATGGGACACTCAACATCCCCTCAACAGGAAGTGTCAGAATCGATACCCATCTCAGAGAACCTGGCAGCATGGAAACTACTGCCAGGTGTTTCTATGTGGGTCCTAAGAACAGTAGAAAAAGGCTACAGAATTTGATTCCTTTGCCATCCACCGGAGCAAGCATGTTTACTGTGAAAGAACTGCAAATCTCTTGGTCAAAGGGGCCATAGAACATGTTCCCCTTCCAGAGAGAGAGTCAGGTTAGTACAGCAGATACTTCCTGGTTCCCAAGAAGGATGGGGGTTGGGTCCGATTTTAGACCTTCGAGGCTTGAATCACTCCAAGGGCGTTCAAGTTCATGATGCTAACCGTCAAGACTGTCGTGTCTCGATCGATCTCATGGACGCGTACTTTCATGTAGAAGGTCTGCCACAACACAGGAAGTTCCTGAGGTTCGCTTTCGGGGGGGGGGGGAGCTTTCCAATATCGGGTTATTCCATTCGGTCTAGCCTTATCACCCCACACATTCATGGAATGCATGGATGCAACACTGGCTCCTTTGCGACTCCGGGGCATCCGCATTCTGAATTACATTGACGACTCGCTGATACTAGCACAGTCACAAGAACTGGCATTACAGCAGAGGGATATCGTCTTAGCTCATCTGGTTTCTCTGGGGTTGAGGCTCAATGCCAAGAAAAGCATCCTCTCTCCCACTCCTATCTGGGGATCGTATGGAATTCGATCACAATGCGGGCACAATTGTCTCCCGCTCAAATCGAGTCCATTCAGAATACCCTGAGCAAAGTCAGGCTAGGCCAAGGTTGCAATGTTCGTCAGTATCAATGACTACTAGGTCTCATGGCAACTGCATCCTCGGTGATCCCTTTGTGCCTTATTGCACAAGAGACCATTTCAGTTGTGGCTCAAAGCCAGGGTATTTCATCCAAGGGTCAACCCCCTAGGCTGATAAGGTTTACGCACCGCGATGGTGCATACATGGCCCAGAATGCGCCTGTATGCGTTCCCTCTACTAGAAGAAGTTACGCCAAAAAATGGGGTGTCTTTGAAAGATGGTGCAGTACACATAATGCAGATCCAGTTAACTGCCAGATTTCTTCAGTTCTGCAGGAAAAATTGTCAGCAGGCACATGCCCCGCAACTCTCTGGGTCTATATGCCACACCTTGATTGATGGGGTGCCTTTGGGGAGACATATTTTACTCGCTCACTTCATTCGTGGAGCTATGCGACTGAGGCCTCCTGCTAGGACCAGGACCCCTTCATGGGACATAGCAATAGTCCTTGAGGGTCTGGTTTAGGCCCCCTTTGAAACTCTAGAGTCAGCGTCTGATAAACTTCTGACTCTCAAGATGGTTTTTCTAATGGCAATCACCTCTCTAAAAAGAATTGGGGATCTACAGGCTCTGTCTGTCTTGCCAGCCTGTCTTAGATTTTGCCCCAGGAATGGCTAAAGCAATTTTGCACCCTCACCCTGACTACCTAACTAAGGTTCCTTTCTCGACTTTACATCCGGTCACTCTCGAAGCCTTCTGCTCCCTGCTGTTTACAACGCCGGAGCAGGAAAGTCTTCACAGACTTTGTCCAGTCCGTGCCCTTCAGACTTATGTCCACTGCACTAGCCAGTGGTGTAAGTCAGGGCAACTATTCGTTTGACATGGGGGCCGCAACAGGGGGTCGGCTGCCACCAAACAGACTGTCGCATTGGGTCAGGGACGCTATTGCCCTGGCCTACGAGGCGCACAGTTAAGCTTTGCCAGTAAGTATCAGGGCTCACTCTACCAGAGGGGTTGCCTCCACTAAAGCGTTGGCTAGAGGTGTCCCTCTGCAGCATGTTTGTGATGCGGCAGGCTGGTCCTCTCCGCACACATTCGTAAGATTTTATAGTTTGGATGTTTATGCAACTCCGGGGTCTTATGTCCTTGAGTCAACATCACAAGCTCATGTCCGAGACCTCTCGCGCTCTTGTGAGCACACTACACAACCGTAAGGGGTCCGGACATCCACAGTGCGGTGGCATGGGTATTCTCGTTCCCAAAGCGCTAACTCAGCGCAGCATCATAAGTGTAGATTTTTGACAGGGAATGTCTCGGTTTACTTAACTGTAACCCCTGTTCCCTGATAAAAGCGGAATGAGATGCTGCTCTTCATTGCGGCACTGGGATGCCCAGGGCTGCTCTTCAGACAAAATACCTGACAATGCACCTGTGACGCATCTATTTATAGCCCTGCTACAGGTGCATCTAATGATGTCATCGGCAGAGGCTATAAATTCTGGTAAATTTTCATTGACTTGTTGCACACATATTCACAGCTGGCCACACCTAAAGTTGTTCCCAAAGCGCTAAATCAGTGCAGCATCATAAGCTTTTTGACAGGGAACATACTGTATTCATCCACACCCTCATAGAAGAGTCCTCCATTGTTCCTCGTATGCTGTGGCTAAAGTACAGTGATGATTACCGTTTCACAGTTTAGGTAAACTGAATCTTATCTGTGCATTTGAAAGTGTGTTTAATTCAGCGTGCCTCCCTGGTCCGACACAGACTCCTTTAGCGCATACGCTGAGTGTCTGTGCTCGCCCAGGCTGCTGTCAATAAAACACACTGCTCTTTTTTTATCAGCTGCTCTCTGCTGGCAAATAATGAAACAAACTTTTTTTTTAATAAGTAACAAGAGTGTCTGTATCAGAGTAAACATTATTTGTTTGCCTACAAAATGTAGCAAAGTAAAAGTTGCAACAAATTTAAATACTAAAGAGAGTACAAATTTGGAAAAAGTACTTAAGAACAGTAACAAAGTATTTGTACCTCATTACTTTTCACCACTGCTCCCTAACATAAAGCTTTAACCTAAACTTAACCATTAGTGATGTAAAATGAAATGAGAGTTAATCACAAAACTGGCATAATGCCTAAACCTAAGCGATAGAGTCCAAATACAAAATGGGAAAGCAAATAAAAATTTTCACACTCATTAGGTGAGCTACCACATAAATTAATCATATTGGATAAGTGTGTATATGTAGGTGTGTCTGTAATACAAGCTTTAAAATTAGAGCTGCCATAAAAAAAATTCTTCCGAATTTTCCTTAATCGCGATTTATCTTTTAAGCACATTTACCGTTAATACAGCATAATGAGCATAAACACTTGTTGGGAGGATGGAAACTTTGTAATGCGTCTGCCCAGAGTCATTATACTGATGCACACTTCACAAAACACACACAACAGCCTTTTCAAAATCTGTTATTCACAATTAACTACAAAAAAAAAAATTCAATTAATCACAATAAAAAACATTTTATCGACTGACATCACAAGTTAATACGTATCTTTTTTTAAATTATGCATTAGAGTAAACGCATTTTGGTATGAAAACACAGCAGCGTGTGATTAATAGAGTGAAAATTAAATGTTTTTAAAGTCATAATCAGCCATTGTACTCATTTGCGTGAAAGTGAATAAAACACACAGTTATATTATTTTAAGTTACAGGATATCTAATTTAACATCATGCACTTCACCTTTAAATATAGGTATCAGGATCTTAGCAAGACTGTACAATGTATCAAGTGGCAGGTACGCTACAATTCGTGCTACATTCACTCCTATTCAAACGCATCCCAATTCAGCAGACCAGAAACACAAGCTCATTTAGAGAAATTTAATACAACACTGCATAACAAAGTTCAAGCTTGGTGAACTCTGAACTGTGAATTTGTATGACAGAGGACCTGTGTGAAAAGTAACACCCTGGTCTCTTGACTCAATTCAAAGGATACATATATAAAAGCTGCAAGTTTTATTGTTGCAGGAAAATGAGAAGACAATATGTTTTAAAAATGTTTTATATAATATTATTTGTTATTTGTAATGTATTATTACTTACATCAGAAGCCCTCCATCATATCCTGGTTCAAAGCCCAGTGTGACCACTACTTTATACTGATAAGATTGCAACAGTCTGGCTTCGGAAGTAAAAATGCCCCCAAAAAATTTCAATAGGGTAATTAACTTACAACAATAACTTATAAACCTTTAAAAACAGACCTACCGTGAGCTATAAGGTAATAGATAAAAATAGTATATTCTTCTGTTGATACCCGTCCATTTAATTTCACTTCATTTTATAAAAACAGTTTAATAGTGGAATTCCTGGTGAAGAACTACACTGCCATTATCCTGAGGGAAAAATCCACCAATCAGATAATTGAGCAAACAAATTGTTGCAAACTCAGCAGTGATCACCAACTCCTATTGTGCAATGGGAACAATGCAAGAGTCTCTTCATTCTCAAATTACATATATATTTGTATACATCTAAATATTTTGCAATATATTTTTAATATATTGATTCTATACTTGCAGTGGATATATAAAGTCTACAAATCCCTTTTTGTGATGTAAAAGAATGAGACAAAGATGTGACCTATAATGTGAACAATTCAATTGAAAAACAAACTGAAATCTTTGTGGGGAAAAATGAAAATGAAAAAACTTACAATAAACTGGTTGCATAAGTGCACACACCCTCTTATAACTGGGGATGTGGCTGTGTTCAGAATTAACCAATCACATTCAAACTCATGTTAAATAGAAGTCATTACACACCTGCCATCATTTAAAGTGACTCTGATTAATCACAAATAAAGTTCAGCTGTTCTAGTAGGATTTTCCTGACATTTTCTTAGTTGCATCTCAGAGCAAAAGCATCAGAGGGATCTCATTGTTGAAAGATATCAGTCAGGAGAAGGGTACAAAAGAATTTCCAAAGCATTAGATATACTATGGAACACAGTGAAGACAGTCATCATCAAGTGGAGAAAATATGGACATTACCAAGAACTGGACATCCTTCCAAAATTGATGAAAAGACAAGAAGAAAACTTGTCAGGCAGGCTTCCAAGAGGCCTACAGCAAAATTAAAGGAACTGCAGGAATTTCTGGAAGTACTGGCTGTGTGCTACATGTGACAACAATCTCCTGTATTCTTCATATGGACGGGCTATGGGGTAGGGTGGCAAGACGGAAGCCTTTTCTTACAAAGAAAAACATCCAAGCCCGGCTGAAGTTTACAAAAACAAACATCAAGTCTCCCAAAAGCATGTGGGGAAATGTGTTATGGTCTAATGAAACCGAGGTTGAACTTTTTGGCCATAATTCCAAAAGGTATGTTTGCCGTAAAAACAACACTGCACATCACCCAAAGAACACCATACCATATTATGAACAGTTCCGAATACCAGGCAAACCTTCAGGCGTCTGTTAGAAAGCTGAAGATGAAGAGGAAGTTCACCTTTCAGCATGACAACGACCCAAAGCATCACATTTTGTTATATTACAGCCTTATTCCAAAATTTATTAAATTAATTATTTTCCTAAAAATTCTACAAACAATACCCCATAATGACAATGTGAAAGAAATTGTTTGAAATCTTTGCAAATTTATTAAAAATAAAAAACACATGTACATAAGTATTCACAGCCTTTGCCATGACACTCAAAATTTAGCTCAGGTGCATCCTGTTTCCACTGATCATCCTTGATGTTTCTACAACTTGATTGGAGTCCACCTGTGCTAATTCAGTTGATTGGACATAATTTGGAAAGGCACACACCTGTCTATATTAGGTCCCACAGTTAACAGTGCATGTCAGAGCACAATCCAAGCCATGAAGTCCAAGGAATTGTCTGTAGACCTCCGAGACAGGATTGTATCGAGGCACAGATCTGAGGAAGGTTACAGAAAATGTTCTGCAACATTGAAGGTCCCAATGAGCACAGTGGCCTCCATCATCCATAAATGGAAGAAGTTTGGAACCACCTGGACTCTTCCTAGAGCTGGCCACATGGCCAAACTGAGTGATTGGGGGAGAAGGGCCTTAGTCAGGGAGGTGACCAAGAACCTGATGGTCACTCTGACAGAGCTCCAGTATTTCTCTGTGGAGAGAGGAAAATCTTCCAGAAGAACAACCATCTCTGCAGCACTCCACCAATCAGGCCTGTATGGTAGAGTGGCCAGACGGAAGCCACTCCTCAGTAAAAAGCACATGACAGCATGCCTGGAGTTTGCCAAAAGGCACCAGAAGGACTCTCAGACCATGAGAAACCAAATTCTCATGTCTGATGAAACAAAGATTGAACTCTTTGGCCTGAATGGCAAGTGTCATGTCTGGATGAAACCAGGCATCACTCATCACCTGGCCAATACATCACTACAGTGAGGCATGCTGTGGGGATGTTTTTCAGCGGCAGGAACTGGGAGACTAGTCAGGATCAAGGGAAAGATTAATGCAGCAATTTACAGATACATCCTTGATGAAAACCTGCTCCAGAGCACTCTGGACCTCAGACTGGGGCGAAGGTTCATCTTCCAACAGGACAATGACCCTAAGCACACAGCCAAGATAACAAAGGTGTGGCTATGGGACAACTCTGTGAATGTCCTTGAGTGGCCTAGCCAGAGCCCAGACTTGAACCCAATTGAACATCTCTGGAGAGATCTGAAAATGGCTGTGCACTGACGCTCCACATCCAACCTGATGGAGCTTGTGAGGTCCTGCAAAGAAAAATGGGAGTAACTACCCAAAAATAGGTGAGTCAAGTTTGTAGCATCATACACAAAAAGACTTGAGGCTGTAATTGGTGCCAAAGATGCTTCAGCAAAGTATTGAGCAAAGGCTGTGAATTTTTTTGTTTTCTATTTTTAAAAATTAGCTAAGATTTCAAACACACTTCTATCACGTTGTCATTATGGGGTATTGTTTAAATTCATTATTTTCCTAAAAATTCTACAATCACTTTTTCCACATTTTGTTGTCACAGCCTTATTCCAAAATTGAAGTGCTGTGAATACTTCTGGATGCACTGTGTGTGTGTGTGTGTGTGTGTGTGTGTGTGTGTGTGTATGTATATTAAGTAATAGTAATTATACATATATAGAAATTAATTGATTCAAATCAAATCACTTTGTCACACTAATGTGTACACGAGTGCAACAGTAGGTGAAAGTCTTGTGTGCAGTTCCGAGCAACATTGCAGTAATGACAGTGACGAGACATAAACCACTTTACAATAAACAACATATTTACACAACACAATTTACATAACAAATGTACACATACTTACACAACAATTTACATATCAAATGTACACAATACACACAATGTAGAATACACATACACTAGATAAGGTATATAAATATATATATATATATACTAATTGAATTGGGAGCGAGAATATATTTGACAGAATGACGATTAATAAAGTGCAGTGCTGATTGTTGATCGTGAGAGATCATGTGTTCAAAAGTCTTATTGCTTGTGGGAAGAAGCTGTCATGTAGTCGGCTGGTGCGAGTCCTGATGCTGCGATACCGCCTGCCTGATGGAAGCAGTGAGAGCAGCCAATGGCTCAGGTGGCTGGAGTCTCTTATAATCCTCCGAGCTTTTTTCACACACCGTCTGTTATATATATCCTGGAGGGAGGGAAGCTCACCTCCGATGATGTTTCTGGCAGTTCGCACCACCCTTTGCAGGTCTTTGCGGTTGTGGGTGGTGCTATTGCCGTACCAGGCGGTGATGCAGCCAGTCAGGATGCTCTCTACAGTGCTGGTGTAGAACCGGGTGAGGATGTGCTGGTTCATTCCAAACTTCCTCAGCCGTCTCAGGAAGAAGAGGCGCTGGTGAGCCTTCTTCACAACGGCCTCAGTGTGGACGGACCATGTGAGAAACTGCTGACTCTCTCCACCGGTGCTCCATTAATGGCGATGGGGCTGTGTTCTCTGTCTTTCCTCCTGAAGTCCACTACAAGCTCCTTGGTTTTACTGACGTTGAGGGAGATGTTGTGCTCCTGACACCAGCGCGTCAGAGTGTGCACCTCCTCTCTGTAGGCTGTTTCATCATTGTCAGTGATCAGACCTACCACCATCGTATCGTCAGCAAACTTAATGATGGCATTGGAGCTATGTGTCACCACACAGTCATGTGTGTAAAGGGAATACAGGAGTGGGCTGAGAACACAGCCCTGCGGGGCTCCAGTGTTGAGGGTCAGTGATGAGGAGATGTTGTTGCCCATTCTAACCACCTGACGTCTGCCTGACAGGAAATCCAGGATCCAGCTGCACAGCGAGCTGTTTAAGCCCAGAGCCCGGAGTTTCTCATCAAGCTTGGAGGGCACTATGGTGTTAAATGCTGAGCTGTAGTCTACAAACAGCATTCTCACATATGTGTTCCTTTTTTCCAGGTGGGAGAGAGCAGTGTGTATTGTAGATGCAATGGCATCATCAGTGGAGCGGTTGTTGTGGTAGGCAAACTGTAATGGGTCCAAAGAGGTGGGCAGAACAGAGCAGATTTAATCTCTGATCAACCTCAAAACATTTGCTGATGATGGGGGTGAGGGCAACAGGACGCCAGTCATTTAAGCAAGTGATTTTTGATTGCTTCGGTACAGGCACAATGGTTGATGTTTTGAAGCATGTGGGGACTACAGACAGGGAGAGGTACAGGTTGAAAATGTCCGTAAAAACACCAGCCAGTTGGTTCGTGCATGCTCTGATGACGCGGCCCGGAATGCCGTCTGGACCCGCGGCTTTGCGGATATTCACCCGTCGAAAGGATCGGGTTACATTCGCAACAGAGATGGAGAGTGAACCAACCTCTGTAGTATCGGCCGAAAGTGCTCTCTCCGCGAGGGCGGTGTTGTTGTCCTCGAAACGAGCATAAAATGTATTAAGCTCGTCCGGGAGAGAGGCAAAGGCATTCATGGTGGAGTTTTTATTCCGTTTATAGTCCGCGATGGTGTTAATTCCCTGCCACATACTTCTAGAGTCAGTGGTGTTGAACTGTCCTTCAATTTTGTGCCTGTACTGGCGTTTGGCTGCACTGATGGAGTTACGGAGGGCATAACTGTCTTGTTTACGCTCCTCCGTGTTCCCGGAATTAAAAGCGGTGGTCCGCACGAACATCGCCGTTAACCCATGGTTTCTGGTTGGGGTAGATCCGTATAGTTTTTGTCGGAACAACGTCCTCTACGCACTTCCTGATGAAACACGTTACGCTATCAGCGTAAACCTCGATCTCGTCATCGGAGGCAGACCGGAACATCTCCCAGTCTGCGTGATCAAAACAGTCCTGTAGCATAGAGTCTGATTGGTCCGACCAGCACTGCATCGTTCTGAGGGCGGGTGCTTCCCGTTGCAGTTTCTGCCTGTAAGCGGGCAGAAGCAGAACGGAAGAGTGGTCGGATTTGCTAAATGGTGGGCGGGGGAGGGATTTGTAGCCATCCCGGAAAGGAGAATAGCAATGATCCAAAACCCGGTCCCCTCGTGTGTTGAAGCTGATATGTTGGTGGTATTTTGGTGCTATTGTTTTAAAGTTGGCTTTGTTGAAGTCCCCGGCAACAATGAACGCGGCCTCAGGGTGCGTGGTTTCCTGCTGACTTATACTCCCATACAGTTCCTTGAGTGCCCGGTCTGTGTCGGCTTGTGGGGGGATGTACACAGCAGTGATAATGACTGCTGTGAATTCCCTCGGTAGCCAGAATGGTCGACACAGAAGCATGAGATATTCCAGATCAGGAGAGCAGAAAGACCTGATAAAATGTACATTCCTCTGATCACACCATGATTTGTTGATCATAAAACATACACCACCACCTCTGCTTTTACCTGAGAGGTCTTTCGCTCTGTCCGCTCGGTGCACGTAGAAACCCGTGGGTTCGATGGCCGAGTCGGGAATCTCCGCGGACATCCAGGTTTCCGTAAGATGGATAACGCAGCAATCTCTCGTCTCTCGTTGGAAAGAGATCCGTGCTCTCAGCTCGCAGAGCTTGTTGTCCAGAGACTGAACATTTGCCAGTAGTATACTGGGTAGCGGGGGGCGATTTGCGTGACGTCTTACTCTGATGAGAACGCCGGCTATTTTTCCTCTTTTCCTTCTGCGTTTCCGCGGCTGGGCAGCCCAGACAAAGGGCTCCGCTGGCGTGTTTGTAAACCGCGGGTCGGCATTGAGGAATTTGAAGTCCGGTTTTCGGTGTGTGATTGCCAAACCAATGTCCAAAAGCGTTTGTCTGTCGTACACAATAAGGCAGACAACATTCAAGACAAAAAACACAAAACTGTAAACAAAACAAACAATAAACTGCAGTGTTTTGACGGAGCCCGCGACGCAGCGGCCATACTCGGCGCCATCTTGAGCAATTCAATTATTATATAGTGATTTCTATTTTTATTATATAGTGATTTCTATTTTTTGGACATCAGCTGCAGCATGAATATGCATGCATGCAAGTTATTTTATGATTGGCTGTCCAATGTCTTTGCATTACTGGATCAAATAACAATATAGAGTTAATAACCCTCCGTGTCTCACTTATTACTGATATTATGGACAGGCAAAATCTAATTTAAATGAGAAAACACAGACTTACACTGAAACTGGATGGACTTCTTTCTTTCTCTCTCTCTCTTCGATCGACCCACTTTCTCCTGTCTCAGCAGTGATTACTTGATGTGATCAAATTTGCTTTACCATGATTAATTAATGAACGGTTGACCCATTAACTGTGACTCGATATTTCATGTTTATAAGCTCGCACAGCCGCAGGAGTTTATTTGGTACCAGTGAAAACGGTTGTAATGAACTCATAAATAACCAATAAATTATAGAGTTTTCCACCCGATTGCTTGTTACCACGTTTGCGCTTGAACACAACCCCAAATAAAAGCTGGACATGCTTAATAATGGTGCTGTTTAAATATATGCAAACAGAGAAATAATCTTTATACATATCCAGAGATGAGAGTATTACAAACCAGTAAAACTTCCTAATTTGCCCAGGAGTCACTGTTTGTGTGCATGTGTTTTTTCATAATTAATAAGGTAGGATAAGTAAATTACTTTCTAGGTTTAAAACCAAGATGTTAGATTGTATGGCGTTGCACTCCGCTACATGGCTCTCCAAATGTGTATCATCCATCACGTCTTGCTAGTAAAGCTGGTTGACCAACATGGTCTTACTGATGAAGCTGGTTAAGCTAGTATAAAAGCCTTGTGGGGCATACTGGGGTACCAGCACCCAAAACACGACAAAAAGTGATGACCAGCAATGATGGTCTTTTCACCAGGGGATTATGAGAGGTACAATGTAATTTGATATTGTGTAGTATATTGTGATACAGTGAATTAGCTTTTCCAGTGGTTTCTAAGACAGTATATTTTGACACCTTGTCACACATGTTGGCAGGACAGTAAATAAACAGGAGAACAGCTTCTGTCAAGCACATCAACTGAACTGCCTGTCTTTAGTCAAGATAAGAGACATGTAGTGACATTATGTTAGAGTTGAAGGGGCAGACATTTAAATAGATGAACTTCAAAACAGTGAAATTGAGGACTAAATTATTCTTTTTAAAGAGGGAGATTTTGTATTGAAACTCATCACGCTTTGAGTGTAAAGTTTAATTGCTCAGAGGTTGCTCTTTTAGATCTCAGGACACAAAGTGATGTTCAGGTATGTTTAATTAAGAATCAACTGTCTCAGTTTGTTTAAAATTAAGAGAAATACAAATAGACACCAATCAGACAATTGTTGACATGTAGTAAGGACCCACACACAATTTAAGATGCTTTGATCCTTAGATAATCCACACAGCACATAATGTTCTCTCTGGTTAAAAGCATTAGCTTTCCTGGATCAGATGACTTCATCAAATATGATGTAGTATATTGTCCAGTGGCATGAAATGCTAAACCAAATGTATTAGAATTTAGATGGCTGCAACCAGTGGTGGAAGTCATCCAAATATGAGCAGAGAGGATCGTTCACTGGAGATGTCGCCAACTTTATGACACGGACTAAATGGTGGCTCAAATGACACAGAATGTAACTCATTATTCATGCCTTCATGCTTTGGATAGAGAGCATATATTTAGTAATTGTTGTATTTGCATGAGTAAGTTGTTATGTACAATTATGTTTTATTTGCTTTTGAACACTTGGAGACATTTTTGGACACTAGGACAAATTAAATTTGTAATACGATAACTTGATTGCTTTGCTGTATCAAAACATAATTTTACTCAGTCACAGATGACATGCTTGGGAACAAAACAAAAGCCAAAAAAGCTACATTATTTACACCCTGAGATAAAATCAGAACAATAAGATTTTTTTTTTTTTGACTATATTTTTTTTATGTGTGTGTGATTTTTCAGCAATTTCTTGGGCTGAGATTCTCAATAATAATACCAAACAATTGACCCTCTGGTGTTTTTGTAGAGTTATAAGCCTTTCATTTCAGGCATGCCACTGTAACAGGAAATCTGAAAAACCTTCAGTGCTTAAAGGTTTAATTAAAATTTTAAACAGACTTGAATGATTTAAACTGGATTTATTCAGAGTAAAATATCTAATAAATACATGTAAATAAGACAAAAACTGCCTCTTGGCTTTCTGACTCCCCTACCATTTGAAACACTTGATCTAACATTGAGGGTGTTATTTGGTACTAACAGTCACACTGCAGATGATATCACAGGTATAGCCAATGCCCTCAGGTGTGTGTACCTGTCCTCTCACCTCTAAAACAAACACTCATACAAACAGCTCTTCTGGTGCTAATTGCAATGCTAAACCAAGTCCTGCACAAATGCATCTCTCTCCCCTTCCCACCTATCTCTTTCTCTATTTTGTTTTTCTCTTGTAGGCAGCTTGGGAGCATACTATGGCTCTTCATGATCTCTTTTCACTAAAATCCCTGTAGCTTTTCCACTATTTCGCTCTGTACCATCTTACCAGCACACCTTATTAAATGTATAAAAAAGTGACAAATATTTTAACTTCCATCTGTGGTGATAAAATAGATGTCACCAGCATACAACTGATTAACACTTTTTTGCTTTTATAGTCAAACGTGAAAGAGACTGTTATGAGGCAGGTGAGGAATGAGGATCTGAACACAGATTTAATGAAACAACAGATAAACAAAATACTCAGAATATAAATAAACAAAATCCAGGAACAAAACACATGGAACCAATTACAGAGCATAACACATGTGCAGACTGACAAAGATACCAAAGGTGAAACAAGGGCTTAAATACACAAGGGAAAAAAGGAACACCTGGGGAAACAATCAGGGTGAACCATTCATGAAAAGAAATTACAAAGGACTACAAAACTAACTGGAAACTAAACAAGAACCAAGGAGAACACCTCAGGGTAGCAACTGGGTCAAGAGTCCTGGGAGGTGGCCAAAGGGCCGAGACAGGGTCTGGAGGCCTGGGAGGCGGCCACAGGGCAGGGACTGGGCCAGGGGGTGCTGGAGGAGGAGTAGGCAGAGCCACTTTTAGAGGAGTCTCTGGGTAGGTGGATGGAACTGCTGAATGAGTCATCTCTAGGGGAGTGGGCTGAGCCATTGGAGGAGGAGTCTCTGGAGGAGCTGGTAGTGCTGCTGGAGGAAGCGTCTCTGGGTCTGGGCAGAGCCACTGGAGGTAGAGTCTCTTGTTGAGCAGGTGGAGTCCTGGATGACTGGGAAACGACCTCCGTGGTCGTGAGCATGGGTGGAGACTGGGGATTGACCTCCATGGTCGTGGAAAAGCATGGGCACTGAATATTTTTGAGGTTTGGTCTTCATGGCCCTACGCAATTGCAGATCACAGATTGCAACTTTGAGACAGGGGCCGTGGAAGGCTTTGAGACGGGACTGTGGTAGGCTTGGAGCAAGGAGCCGCAGGAGGCTTGGAGCAAGGGAGCAGAAGATGCATGTTTTGGCACAGGGTTCCCTCCATAATCCACTGTATAAAGGGATCTGCAAAGTTCCAGAGCCTTGTCCACATATTTGTAGAGCATCCAGTGAGGATCAGCCGGAGGCATCCGCTAACAGGAAACAGGAACAAGGAACTAAACAAGAATTACAACATAAAAGTCTAGACAAAAACAGGGAATACATGACAATGTGGCACATACCAGTCTTTAAATATTTGCCAAGGAGTTGTACATAACATGATGTGGGTAAAAGATAAGGGTAAAATACATTATTTACATAAGTTCCAAACATATTTGACTTACTTTCTTCTGTGAAACACAGAAGGACATTCATCAGTATTCTTAAATTATCCTTTTGTGTTCCATGGTGGGAAAAAAAGTCAAACCATTTTGGAATGACATGGTGGTGAGTAAATTATGACAGAATTTTAATTTTTGGATTAACTATTCTTCAACTGTTTCAGTGGTTACATTTTCATTTCTGATTTGGGGTCATAGATTGAAATCCAGGCATAGGCATGTTGCCTGCAAACTGTTTCGGAAAACATTGGATAATTTTCATCTGTCTATTTTTTATGTGCCAATTCCAAATGGGCACTCTTTCTAATTAGTGGAGTCGGCTGTCTCACTGCCAGTACAATAACCAATACAGAAGAGCTGAGTGACTTTCAACATGGCACATGGTAGAGTATGCCATTTGTTAAAATGTTCCCTTTGTTGGCAGAATAACCCGGGTCAATCTTACGGGCTGTTTTTGTGATTTGGAAATATCTACAGTAGAAACAAAAACAGCTGTGAAGTGATAGGCCAACTATAGTTTACAAAACGGACAATTCACTGAAAAAAGATGTAGAGTGCTTTACGAAATAGGTTTCTATTGCCAATGCTGCAACAAACAATTCCACTAAAACCATGAACCATTTAAAGTGTTGGCTGGAGTGGTTTTTAAAGCTCACCGCAATTGGACTCTAAAGCAGTTCTCTAGAGTATGCAGTATTTATCTTTTAGGCAGTCTGGCACACAAATCCATATTTTGCAATTGCCAGGAGAATGCTATATTTTCCCAAAAGTGTTGTGCCAAAATTTTGTTAGGATGAATAATAATCTGGAATATTCTGATTTAGTGTATGGATCTTAGCCTAACTGAAGAGCAGTCTTAACACAATTGCAATGACATTCATAAAATATCCAGCTTTTGGAAAGGCTCTTTCTTTTTAATGGTCTTTTTCACACATCTGTACAGAAATGGTTTGTCAAAATTAGTGTGGAAATGGTTGACTGGCCTACATTAGGGTCCTGACCTCAGCCCAACCAACCACATGCTGGATGACTTGGAAGTCAGACTGCAAGATCTAATTTACCAAGATTATCATAGTTATGGTCCTCTGGCTGAATGGTTAATCTCTGTAGAGATGTTACAATGTCTAGTACAAAACGTTCTTAGAAGTGTCGAGGCTGTAATAGTGGAAAATGCGATACCAAGTATAACTAATGTAACATTTTTGATTGTGGATGCCTGAAGCGTGTTATAAACTTGAAATTTAGTTTCTAATCAATTCTCAAATGATTATTAAAATTCATGGGATTATATAAAGTATATTTTTCAAGTTAATAAAATGGCCTTGGCATCTGTAGGGTCCTGAACAGAACACAATGAAAGAATTAAGAGTTTGGAATTTTTAAAATAAATTGGAAATTCTGACATCATAGCTTATAACTTGCAAGAAAATATAGCCCCAATATATACTCAACCAGATATGTTTGGATATCCTTTTCATCCATTTTCCACCCACTCAACTGTTGTCAATTTATACACCTCAAATAGCACTTATTTATCTTTCTATTCATGTGTCCTTTTCATCAGTCCAATCCTCTCTCTCTTTTTTCTTGTTTTTGTATGTTAGTTCTGTGTGCTGTGGCCAAATTGATGCACATCTCCACTCATTGTCTTGACCTGGCAATGAGCACATCTGCCTGGCCTCAGTCTCTGTCTATTTACTGCCTCTCTTTGTCTGTTAATAAAGAGTTACATCTACAGAGGCACGTTGAAAAGCGCTTAAAGTAATTAGGAAGAGAGGTTGTGAAGGGAAGAAAAAAAGAATAAAGTAAATATATGAAATGTGGTTTTAAAGCGCAACCCTGATCTTCTAACTTTCTATGAAATAGCTGCTTACTATTAATGTTATGTCTACTCTTTGTCCTCAGTATTTTTCCATCATACTCTTTTTGCTGCTGTAGGATTCCTTAATTATTAATGATGAGGCAGTTGTTGTCCCAGGGTTATCATACAAAATGTTGGTCTCAGGAAAACAACCTCTTGGCAAAATCAGGACGTGCCCCTAGACATAGGGCTCTCTTTGAAGCACAAAGTGTTTTAAGTGACTGACCTTTGAAGATTGCACTACCATTTAAGAGGTATTTGCATTTGGTCATTTCATGAAAAGACCAAATGTAAATGTCCTCAAGATGTATTTGAGACAATTAGAACACTCAAACCTCAGATTGTTGCTTGAGATCCAAACTGTACAAGAAAAGACCCTGCCAAGAGTAAATGGATCTGTTTGTTCAGGCCAGTGCGTGAACATAACTCCTAAAACAAAATTATGTATTGTCCGCCAGACGCGGCGTCAGCCGATTTTGTCGGGGCTTCAGCCCCGATTGTTTTGAGTGTAGCCCGAATGTATTTTGAAATGTTGGCTGACAAATATGAAACTGGACAATAGCCTATGTAAACCACCGAAATCATAAGTTGCCTTATTTCATTGTGCTTTGGCTTTGCACATACTGCATACAGCCTGTAAAAATAGACATGGGTCTTAAAAATAATCTAGCCTATAGAATAAGTTTCTTTGCTGTCGGTAGCCTATGGGCTACTCCGTTTCTTCCTCTCTGTTGAATATGCAGCAGGTAGGGGAGGAGCTGACATCAACTAACGTTACTTAGTGGCATGTTAACATCAGTTAGAAGGAAAGACAGCAAAAATGAAGCAAATGAGGCTTTTTGGGATTTTTCCGAAAGAAGTCAGTGGGTAAGAATTTTAAAAATTTTTTTGGTCCTTAAAGTCTGAAGATCATTCGGCTGTAGTTGCATTATGATGTGTATCTGGTCTAATACTTTATTGTGAGTGTGCGCATGTTTGCATTGCTGTAACCCCTCTTTGTAAGTCCCGCCTTCTCGCACACCAATTGGTCGATCATAAGAGACTTGCAGCAACTATCCAAATTCCTGCCTATCAATCTCGTCGCGAACGCACGAAGCGCTGTTGTGTTTGGCATCAAACAGTTGCTTGACAGTAGCAGCAAATGACCGCTGAGTGGAAACAATGCCCAAAGAAAATTTACAGAAGATTTGTGCAAAAATTCCCATGTTTTCGTCCAGGTTGAGATCAGTGGGAAGCAGAATGTTTGAAATGTAAAGATGGCACTTATGTGTCAGTTGCTAATAAAGGTGCAAGTGATTTAGAAGCACACATTAGCTCTGCGAAGCATAAAGTGTCAGCAAAAGGTGAAAGTTCATCAGGTAAATTAACGGACTACTTTTTCTGACCAGGTAAAATTATCACATTGCTGATTTTCCATGGCCATTCAAAATAATAGTAAATGAAGGTACACTCATGGCATCAAATATTTTATTTTAGTACATGGAAATTCAAAAGAATGTCGGAAATTGTTATTTATTTATATACATGTTATGTTGTGCTAATTGAGTGTCTTTTTCACTGTATTAAAGTTTGCATTCATTGTAACACTGTTTATCAGGTGTTGTTTTCTCTAAGGATAACCAATAAGCATTAACATAAAATGTATGTGTGACTTGTTTTGTGATATTAGTTTGTAGTAAATATACACTTTGATTTGATTAAATGGTTTTGTAGAGGGTAGGAAAGATGAGCTACAAACTGAGGAGCCAGCAGCAGCTGTGCCAGAATCAGGCATGGAAACTGGTAACAATTAATCAGTCACTTTACTTTAGAGAAAGTTAAAAGTGAAACATTGTTTATCCCAATGCTCCTAATGTTCCTAATGGAAGGATCTTAATAAATTAACATTGAGAATTATATACAGTTCGATGCCATGGTGTGTCAATGAATTTAGACTAAAGTAATTAATGTATTGCTTTAACTTAGATCTTATACATCATTTTGACTATTTATGTCAAAAAATATACAGTATATTAATTTTTTTATTTATTTTTCCTCACTTTACTTACTATAATATAACTCTTTTGTGATGACTTCATGGTAATGCACATGAAAATTCAAGAATCATGATAGATCTTAGGGCAATTCCACTGATCTGCTCTTCCCAATACATTTTCTTCAATGGTATTGGTCTACAATTTCAAATATGTAGCACTTGATGAATTAGTTGTTTGAAGCTGATTTGCTATACGTTATGTGCTATATCTGTTCTTTTGCATCACAGATGATTCAGGGAGGAGAGAGGATGAGTTAGTCGAGGATAGTACTAGAGTGGAAAATTTAGGAACTGTAGAAACAGGCCCAGCCAGAGCAAAACTCAAAGAATACCCTCTCACCAGCTTTGGACTACAGAAAAGTGGTTGCTAGTGCGAAAATAAAATGGTCTGGGCTAAGCCCTGGATGTCCTTCAGTGCTGGAAATGCCTCTGTTGTCCGCTGGAGCTGTATGTCTTTTCATCAAGCAAATGTGCATAATGATGCAAAATAAATCATCAAATGGAGCACTTTTAGCTAGTGCTTTTTATTTGCGATCGTCAAAGCGATTCCCAGTTTTTTGTTTTTATGAACCACAACAAGTGCATCACAATTTCACTTCCCAGCATTATTAACATAATGGAAGTTAATTCTATTATATATGACTGCAGCGCAGGAATTGTAGATTGGATTTATATCTGTATTGCGGAGACACATTTATATGCCAAGTGTACATGAAATGAGCATACCCAATCTGATAGCAATCCTCAGACTCATCTGCTAAAAAGTTGGCTTTCAGTTTAATAGCATATAGCAAACCTATTTATTCCAAAACCAGATTAATTATTTCTAAATATATAAATATTTATCTTAGGCATGATGTGTAGTAGCTTTCTGGAATTTAAGGATAACTTGTGTGACGTTTGACAGATTAGGACAAGCTAGAATTGCCATATCTGCAGTTTATCCAGGGGCTTTAAGAAATTTTTACAATACCAAGCATAAAATGATTCTAAAAGATATCACAGAATTTTTTTTCTTGAGAAATCACACTTGTATCACACCTAAGAAAGAATCAGTGGGCTAGCACACACTTTTTCTTAGCCAATCAGAAAATTATTAAATGAGAACCTATTTGCCTATGAATAAATTTGATTGAAGTTTGCTAGTATCATCATCTACATGTCTATTGAGGGTGGGGTTTTGGAGAGAGGGTTTGTGGTTGCAACACACACACACACACACACACACACACACACACACACACACACACACACATATATATATATATACATACATATTATTGAACATAAGCCAACAGTTTACAGCAATCCGTTTTGCAATTGAATTTGTCAATCGGTCTGAGATTTATTATAAGGGCTTTCAAAATTATTATATAATTATATATTATTATATAATTATATACATTCAAAATGATCAGTAATTTTTATTCACATGGCATTCATGACTTAAGTTCCTTGCATAAGAGATCTTATGATCTTGATACCTTATTTAATAGCCTGTAGGTGTAGTTTATAAAGAAGATTTAAAAAAATTCAACATTAATTCTGACCTGTATATACAGGGCAGAATTAATGTTGAATTTGTAAAATCTTCTTTATAAACTACACCTACAGGCTATTTACCTGCATATCTGTGTAGGGCCTTGCCCCAATAAAAATGGCAGCAGAGACAGCGTGGCCCTTTGTTCTATGATCAAATGTGAGATATTTAACTTTCACAGCCAGAAGTCCCGCCCATGGACTCAATCTCAAATGTTATTGGTCAAAAGCGACCTATGATCGATGATGTCATCTTCTTAACAAAACCAGCGCTTAGATTTGATTTCGCACTCTCTGCTTACAGCCTTGCTGCCTACAACTGCACGAGCTGGGCTCTAAAGAGACGTATCTACACAAAGGAATTTCCCTTCTTCTGGACAAAGAGAGACCACGTTTTTCTAACCTCACCATTTGGCCTAGGTAGAGTAAGACTAAAATAGCTTTGTTTCAGTCGTGTAGTATTACAACCGGTTAATTTCATTTTCACTGCGAGACAACAGTGAATTTATTTAGAAAACGGAAAAGGCGACCAGCTTCCCTTCTCAATCATTTTCTATCAACTTTGACTACCTCCCTGCGTTTCTTTCCATCGCCGGACCCGAGAAATAACGCAGAGACGCATCTTTTCGCTGACGAGCGTAAGACAAAGGACCAAATCCAGATCGTTTTCTCCTGACCGCTCAATGCAACAGGAATTCAAACGGACAACCCTGCTGATATCACACAGGATTTCCCAAGTAAGGCTTGATATCTGGGCAGATTTAGTTTAGAAACTGTGACTTTTCTTATAAAACTAAATCATATATATTTGATTGCTGTATGTTTGACGTTTTGTTACATTTGTCTGTTTAACTATGATCGCTGATTGCTGTGTTGATTTATGAGATCGTAATTTTTGAGTGATCTGAATTAACGATTCAATCGCGCTGTTAACAGCATGTATCCTCTGTTAAATTGCATGAACCTCTGTTTGGTCGCTCTCTCTCACACTCACTGAAATTCACAGAGCAAGCAGCACCACGGTTATGTCCAAATCAGGCTGGTGTTTTTCAAATTCTCCCGCCTGTTTTGTTCAGTTCCTTTGTGTGTCTGCTCATTACCACCCACATGTGGTATAAGCTCTATTGTTGTGGATCTGATCCAGCCATCTTTCTTTCCCTACACATTCAAATAATTATTGGCTCCACCCTTTATGATCTAATCCTCCATTTTGAAACTAGTTTCCATTTTTAATTCAGTTTGCCATTTTGAACCTAGTTCTCAATGTTGAAACCGATCCTCCATTTTGAAACTGGTTTTACACGTGGAGTTTAGTCCACCATTTTGTGTCTTTGTTACCGAATCTAGACACACACCCACACACATACATACACTAGCATATAGCTCCACAATTTAGTTAGGATTTATGTTTTTGTATTATATTCATCTAGTATTGACAGTGTTCATTGCTGTTTGATTATAATAAATCTTGTTATATTATAATAAGTACTCCTGGTTGTTTGTTTGAATATTGTGTAGAAACCAGCCTCTGCCACGTCAAGAACTCCTGTATTACTTCAGTATTGTTAATATGTTGTTGTTAGAAGCCAACTGTATCCAGATTACTGTTGGATTCGTATTGCAATAATTCGACTAGCTGCTTCCCCTTTTTGATTATTCTGAATATCAATCAAGATACTCAATCTTCAGGGTAGAATTTTATGAGACTTGATCAGTTACTTACTATCATTTTTCTCTTGAAAAATAGTGGTGCCCCGAGGATATAATTTAATTAATTAAATTATATTATTTAATTTAATTATTAATTAATAAACTTTAATTATTAATTATATCTGATAGTAAAACTTATCTAAACAACCAGTGCACCCTTCATCTGTATGCAAAATGCTTCAAAAAGAGGTGATTTGTACCAATATTCACAGATAGTAGGCTGGTTTCAGGCTAGTCCTGAATAAATCTGGGGTCATTTCTTTCATAAGCTCTGCTGCCCTGCTATGTGTCTGTCTGCTTTACACAATCAAAGAATGTATGAGAATCTTCCCTCCAGTGCTCTGGTAATGATTGTACACTTAAAGACTGTGTACTTTACATTTAGTTTGAGCCAAAATGGCTGTTTGTTTGTCAAAAGAAAAAAGCAAAGTTAAACAGAGGGAGTCAACTGACAGTTGTTGTTCTGATGGGTTTACTTTTACTGTTGTAGATGGGTTTTACTTTGGGCAGGATGAATGAGCATTCTGTAATGTTTCAAGGTAAGATCTTCTACAAATACTTTGCAAAATGATGATGCTTGTGGATGCTTGTTCTCCATACCTGCCTTATTCCTCTCAGTTTAAAGTCTAGAAAGGGTTTGACAAAACCCTTTATTGACAGAAATACTTTGGCTTTGGGGATTACACTCTATTCATGCCATGGTCAACAGGCTAGTATACACCATAGTGTTTTGTTACTTTTGTGTTCACTGCAATCTTTGAATGGCTGGAAATTGAAGGTTTTCTACGTATGAAGAAGTGTGTTGCTGCCTTCATTGAATCAGAATGTAAAACCTTCAGGTCTCCTATCATTATTCATCCCAATAACATTTTGGCACAATAAGTGTTATTCAAAGCTTTTTGGTAAGCAGTTTGACTCCATGTGCCAGCTAAATTTGCATGACAATGCCAGATTAAAGCCTGCAGTGCCAGTTAATGCCACTGATTCCTCTCCCACTGTGCACTCTGACTGGCTATGGCTTTCTAGATACATCAGTAAGGAAAACCGAAATGTGGATTTCAAAAACTCTTGTGTTACATAGTGCTGTTGGTCTTCGAAATCATCCTACATCAACATTCGCTACAGTGGCATGCTCAAGGTCCAATTGTCAAAGTTCATAAACTTTGATTGTGTGGGGGTGATTCACCTTCTCTGTCTAAACGAGTTCATTTGGAGATCATTTATAGAACATTCTAAAAAAACAGTGCCAAAACAATGTAGGAGATTGTTTGGCCATGGTTATGTGAATGTGGCGGAATGCTTTTACATTTGTTTCTTCCACAATGTGTCCTGTGACAGAGACAGTAGCATATAAGTGAAGGAGCCAGTGTTGGGGCTTAACAACACTGTAAAAAAAAAAAAAAATTAACAACTTAAATTTTGTCAGATAAGCACAATTTTAAAAGTTGATTGAACTATCTAATGTTGAAATATTTTGTGAGTTTACTTTAAAACAATCAATAAAGTCAACTTTTATGCCATTAAGTCAGAGCAACTTACATTTTTAAACACTGAGCACATACAATGTCAAGTTTGGTGGTATAGGTAGAACATTCAGGCTTTTGAGCATGCTCAGTTTGATCGCTGACCCCCCCAACCCGAATATTAAATCTATAAATCTAAGCCAGGCTCTACCATGCAAAATCAGGAAAGGTGTTGAAAATTAATAGGTCAAAATCTGTGGGAGATTTGTAAGGCTGAGCATTATGAACTTCACATTGTTGTATCTGCTACTGAGCATGCCCACTGGAGAAGCATTGTGGCTTTGTGCGTTTAGTCAAAGTGTGCCAATTTATGAAGACATGTAAATAATTTGTAAATAATGTTTTGAATAAATAGATGTTTAAGCTCTTTATGTATTTTTAATTTAGTTTTTTGTTGTGTATTATTTAAAGTCACCATCAGGGTGATTAGTGTTCACTTTGATCAACTTTATTTATAGATTTGTCTCAATTTCTAAAAGTTTGAACCTTGTAACCTACGCCATCTTATAAGTTAGACCAAGTTTTGTCTTTTGTTGGAGCTGATGTGTGATCTCATGTTGAGATATGTATCTGCTTAAAAGAATGTTATATATCATTTTCAAGAATATTGAAAATTATGGTCAGCTATAATTAAAATGCATTTTAATCGAACTTAATAATCATTGATAATTTTTAGTTCACTGAATTTATTGTTTTAAGCTCATGGAATTTACAATCCAATTTGAATTAAGTTGGTAAAACTAATTAGCCTGACGTTGAGTAAACTCAAAAATGCTTAGCAGCTGGTTGGCTTATTTTTGTTTTGTTTTACTTTTTATTTTTTACAGTCACTGTGAACACAAGTACATTTTCAGTAGAGCATAAAGTTGCTTTTTCAGTAACAAGCTACTTTTACCAAAGTGTAGTTTGTATCGTGTAGTGTGACATATGATAGTATTTGACTAACTGGGGCCCAGGTCAGGAAGCAGACAAACTGGTTAATCCAAACATCTGCTAGCTGCAATGATCACACTCATGCTGTCAAGAGAGCAGCTCGGAAAATGGAGCACATGTGGAAAAATACAAAATTAGAAGTATTTCGTGGTGCATGGAAGGATAGTGTCTGTAGCTACAGACAGGCACTAAAAGCTGCCAGGTCAGCATATTTTAGTAAACACATAGAAAATAACCACAACAATCCTAGATATTTAATCAGCACTGTAGCTAAATTAGCTAGGAATAAAGCCTCAACAGAACCAGATATTATGTCACAGCACAAGAGTAAGACTTCATGCATTTCTTTACAGATTTAAATAATTAGAAATAAAATTGGAATTACGCAATCATCTGTCATAGCACCTCAGAAAACAGTGTCTAATAATTTTCCTCAAGTGCAACTTCAATCCTTCTCTGTCATAGGTCATGAAGAGCTAACAAAAATTATCGAAACATTAAAAGCCACAACATGTTTGTTAGATCCTATACCAACTAAGCTCTTAAAAGAGGTATCTCCTGTAATTTCAGAACCTCTTCTTAATATTATTAACTCCTCGCTATGCTTAGGACATGTCCCAAGAAACTTTAAAATGGCAGCTACCAAACTGCTTATTAAGAAGCCACAACTTGATCCAGGAGAACTGACTAATTATAGACCGATTTCAAATCTCCCGTTTATGTCAAAAATACTAGAAAATGTAGTATCCTCCCAAATATGTTCATTTCTACAGAGAATTAGTATATACGAATAATTTCAGTCAGGATTTATGCCTCATCACAGTACAGAGACTGCACTTATCAGCGTTACAAATGACTATTCATCTGATCGCGGCTGCATTTCTCTTCTAGTGCTTTTAGATGTTAGTGCTGCATTCGACACGATATATCACGACATTCTCACGACATTCTCTTGAATAGGCTTGTAACCCTTTGTGGAGTTGCAATACCATGGTTTAGATCATATCTAGCAGACTGCTACCACTTTGTCTATGTAAATGAGGAATTGTCAAACCAAAGAAAAGTAAAATATGGAGTGCCACAGGGATCAGTTTTAGGGCCTCTGCATTTCTCCATGTATATGCTTCCCCTGGGAGATATTATCAGGAATCGTGGAATAAGTTTCCACTGCTATGCCGATGATACACAACTTTATATTTCTTCAAAACCTGATGAGATTTCACAATTCTCGAAATTAGCAGAGTGTATCAATGAAATAAAAGATTGGATGGCCAGAAATTTCCTTCAACTCAATTCTGACAAAACAGAGGTACTAATTATTGGACCAAAAAACTCTAAAAATAAGCCACTACAATATCATTTGACTCTCGATGGATGTAGTGTTACATCATCTTCAACAGCGAAGAACTTGGGTGTTATATTTGATACCAATCTGTCCTTTGAAAATCAAATTACCAATATTTGTAGAACAGCATTCTTCCACCTAAGAAATATTGCTAAATTAAGGCACATGCTCTCTGTTGCTGATGCCAAAAAACTAATTAATGCATTCATGACCTCAAGACTAGATTATTGTAATGCATTACTGGGAGGATGTCCAGCAAGATCAATAAACTGCAATTGGTTGAAAATGCAGCAGCCAGAGTACTAATGAGAACCAAGAAATATGATCATATTAGCCCCATTTTATCATCGTCACATTGGCTTCCTGTTAAATTCTGTATTCATTTTATAATTCTGTCAACAACATACAAAGCTTTGAATGGTCTAGCTCCGCAGTCCTTAAGTGACCTTCTATCATGCTATATTCCATCACATTCATTATGATCGCAAAATTCTGGCCTGTTAATAGAATAGAATATCTATAATATCAAAATCCACAAAAGAAGGTAGATCCTTTTCATATTTGGCTCCTAAACAATGGAATAGTTTAGGAGCCTAACACTGTTCGCGATGCAGACACACTCCCTCAGTTTAAGTCTAGACTAAAGACTCATTGTAAAGGGATTTAGAAGGGGAAGGAGGAGGCGAGAACCGGCTTGACAATGTAAATAATATTTTAATGATAAACTAAAACAAAAGACACAAACACACACATGACGGACATGTCCGTAAATGATCTCTCTCTCTCCCGCACCATCCTCTGCAGTCGGCCTTTATCTCTCTCGGAGGCTTGATTAGCCTAACAAGGGACTGGGTGTGTAGACTCATGACCCGGTCCCGCCCTCCGCCCTGCCACACTCATCTATTTAGCATACACCTAATTTACCCTCCAACCCACAATTGGGGTGCTTTAGTTGGGTCTGCCGGAACCAGAAACCAGAAACATTGATCATGATTTATAACTCTGCAATAAATTGAATGGCATCTATGCTTATTTTATTTGTTTCCCTGTCTTAACCTCGGGACTCCTATCCTGAGGTCACAAGAACCGGCTGGATCCAGCACCATTCCTGCTTCGTGTTGGACTCCACTGCTACGTGGCGCTGTGTGATGATGACTAAATGTAGCCGGTGCTAGCCAAACATCACTTCAGTCTATTATGATGGACTTCAGAGGATGAACTGATGCCATCTCCAACCATAAGACATGGGATACATCCTATGCCATTGTTTGAACCTTGGATTTAGGATGGTCCACACCAAACCTCACCGAAATTACCGGCCAGGTTGAACTGCGTTATACATTCCTGATCTCTGCCTGCATCACCTCGGTCTTTTGATAGACTATGATCTTGAAATGGAATGCATAGACTAACAATTGCCAACAAAAGCCTTCATCAGCCAATTAACAAGGACAATTGCATATATGTGAACTTCTGCAGTTAATCCAGGATGGACTTCAAAGACATTGGTCATTAATCTTACAGTTCAAACAAAATCAACATTTAAACACTGGCCCTTAACACTTACTTAATTTAATAATTTTAAACCATGACTTTAACTATTCATAAGTAATATTTACATTATATTCATGATGTTAGCCAGAGGGGAACTAGCCCCCACAGTGAGTCTGGTTTCTCCCAAGGTTATTTTTCTCCATTAATCAACATCTTATGGAGTTTTGTGTTCCTTGCCACAGTCGCCTTCAGCTTGCTCACTGGGGTTATTCATACAATTATTATTTAATTACTTATTTTTAAACACGATTAACAATCATATTTTATCAAGATACACAATGATGATTCATCGACATTATAGACATTACAGTTCCCTTTACAAAAAGCTTCACTTGTGATGCTGCGCTTTGCTAAGCGCTTTGGGGAACAACCCTAGTCGTGACCGAGCTGTGAATATGTGTGTAACACGTCAATGAACATTGACCAGAATTTATAGCCTCGGCTGATGTGATCATTAGACGCACCTGAGGCCAGGCTATAAATGGATGCATCACCAGGTGTCGTCAGATCCTCTTTTTTCAGAGCGATTCTGTGTGTGTGTGTGTGTTTTGTCAAAACTCTGTCAAACTTTCTTTCCTCTGCTAGGAGTAAGAATTTGTTAAACAGTGTGCAGTGAACCTTTTCTCCTTTCCCCTCTGTCTAGAAGATATATATATATATATATTTTTGAAAAAAAAAGAAAAAAAAAGAGAGAATGACTGAAAGCCGCAAACGATACATGTTCCCCTGTTTTCGCTCTATAGCTGAAGAGGACACGCATCAGTTTTGCTCTGTTTGTTTGGGGGAAGAGCACGCTGCTCTAGCGTTGCAGCAGGGCGGGTGCGAGCACTATGATTTGCTTTCAGGCAAAGTGCTTCGCGTTCACCTCGCTTGCTTCCGGGAGTCAGCACCCGCGCTTAGTTCGTGGGGCTCTCGAATGGATTTGGCTGAGAAGCAAAGACGGGTTTTTTCCCTTTCTCTCGCTCTCTCCCCAAACCCAGCTGGTCCTTCACATGATCTTGGAGCGCGTTCCGACGCTTCTTCGGTTCATGAGGAGGATCGCGATTCTATTCCCGCCTCCGAGCTTTCCGTTCACGATAAATCTATGGAGGAATTGCTCGATGTTATTATTTGTGCGTTTGCCAGACTTCAGTTGGACTGGCCACGCGAAAAGAGACCCCCAAACCCTCCAAATTAAGGGATAGATTTTTATCCTCCAATCTAAAAAAGGGAACGCCTCATGAGTCCCTTCCCTTCTTTGATAACCTCCATGAAGAGCTTTCTCGCTCATGGAGGGAACCCCTATTCTTCCCGTGTTCACATACTCTCGACGTCATTATATTAGACTATTGTGGGTGCTGAGGCACGGGGGTATTCAGTGATGCCGCCGGTCGAAGATACGCTTGCAGGCTATCTCTCGCCGGGCTCGGCATCGTCACTTAAGAAGCCCTCTCTCCCCTCAAAGCTGTGTAGGACAACCTCCACTCTAGTGGGAAGGGCTTATCAAGCAGCAGGTCAGGCTGGTGCTGCTCTGCACACTATGGCTGTTTTACAGGCACACCAGGCTGACCTCCTGGACGACCTGAGTGTGGGCTCTGTGCTCGGCGAGCAAGCCTTCACTGAGCTCCGCCGGGCCACAGATCTTTCTCTCCGCGCGACCAAGCAAACAGCTTGTGCTATTGGCCGGTCTGTGTCTGCCTTGGTAACCGCAGAGAGGCATCTTTGGCTCAACCTTTCGGGCATCAAAGACAGGGACAAAAATTCCCTTCTTGATGCTCCAGTTTCGCCCACTGGCCTATTTGGAGACGCCATGACCACGGCTATCTCCAGGTTCCAAGAGGCGAGAAGCCACGAGGAAGCCTTTGGGCAGTTCCTCCCTCGCCGCACTCAGGGGGCGGGTCCTTTGGCCCCCCAGACCCGCCTCAGTCCTGTTAGAAGGGAGGCTCAAAGGCAAAGTGTGGCGAGTCGTGCTCCTCCTTCCAGGGATTGGGGACAGTCTCGCCACCCTCGGCAGCCCCCGAAGCAAGACCTCAGGACTAAAATTTCTAGAAAGAAAAAATTCTGATGGTCTTGCACCTAAATTAGGGGGTAGCTCCCCTCGGGACAGGGTGCATGTTTCACTTCACCCCTCCCGGTACCCCCTCGAAGCCCCTCCATTCCCGCCACCTCTTGGTGTTTCGGGTGGCAGAGGCTCCCGTCAAAATTGGGTGTTTTCGCTGTTCCTGCATTTTATTCAGGACGCGAAACACTCGAAAACCCCTCAACAGGAAGTGTTAAAATCTAATACCCGTCTCAGAGATCCTGGCAGCGTGGAAAATTCTGCCAGATATTTTTCTTTGCTGTGGGTCTTAAAAGGGCGTTAGGATTTAATTCACTCACCGCCTTTCCGTGTTTCATTGGCGTGGTCTCACTACCGTAAACTGGATTTCTTTTTTAGCCAAAAAAAAAAAAAAAACTCAAATCTCCTGGTTAAAGGGGCCATGGTATGTGTTCCCCTTCCAGAGAGAGAGAGGTTATTACAATAAATACTTCCCGTTTCCCATGGAGGGTGAGGGGTGGCGACTGGCTTAGATCTTAAAGCTTGAACTGCCCATGGGTGTTAAAGTCCTAGATGATGCCTATCAAGACGGTCGTGTCTCAAGCCCTATAACTCGTTTGGCTGGTCACCATCAATCTTATGATGCACTTCTATACTTCATTTAGAAGTTCTGCCACAACATGGAAAGTTCCTGAGGTTCGCTTCCGGGGGCGAAGTCTTCCAGTGTCAGGTTCTTTCATTCGCCCTAGCCCTTTTTACCTGCACATTCACAATGCATGATGTAGCGCTGGCTCCTTGTGACTCCGGGGCATCTGCATTCTGAATTATGTAGACGACTGGCTGATCCTAGCGCAGTTCCAGGAACTGGCAGTTCAGCACAGGGACATCATCTTAGCTCATCTGTTTCTCTGGGGTTGAGGCTCAACGCCAAGAAAAGCATCCTCTCTCCCACCCAGAACACTGTCTATCGGGGCATCGTATGGAGTTCAATCACAATGCGGGCACAACTGTCTCCCGCTAGGATTGAGTCCATTCAGATCACTCTGAGCAAAGTCAGGCTAGGCCAAGGTTGCACTGTTATCAGTATCAATGATTTCCAGGTCTCAGGGTGACCGCGTCCTCTGTGATCCCTCTGGACCTTCTGCTCATGAGACCGTTGTTGTTGTGGCTCAAAGCCAGGGGTTTTCTTCCAAGGGCCAAAACCCCTAGGCTAATAAGGGTTACGTGCCTCAGGCTTCGTTCCCTTTCTATGTGGTTCAGACCCCGGTTTTCGGTCCCACACTAGGTGCATCTTGTTGTCGAAGGTTGCTAACGACAGATGCCTCCCTGACGGGCGGGGTAGCGGCCTTAAGTGGTCGTCCAGCTTAAGGGGATAGGAGGGTCATCAGCTCGGTTGTCACAGTCACTGTCTCAGGTTGATGGCTGTATTTCAGGCCCTGAAATACCTCCTCCTGAGGCTGCCATGTCTTGGTGCAGGTGGACAATACAGCGGTAGCCTCTTACATAAATCTTCAGGGAGATCCACGTTCTTTTTTAGCTGTACTTCTGACGTGTCGGATTCTCCTTAGGGCAAGCTCCTGTCACTCAGGACATTATATCCCTGGATGCCCGTATGTGGGAGCAGACTTACTGTCCAGACAGAAAATACCAACGGGGGAGTAAAGAACTCCACCTTAAGGTAGTAGTTGCCCAGAGTTCGCCAGCAAGGGTTTTTGCCTCTTACTGATAGCACCGCGCTGGCCGAACGGGGTTTGGTTCTCAGAGCCAATTTCTTCCCTCGACGGCTTGCCTTGGGCGATTCCGAACAGGAAGGATCTTCTATCTCAGGCATAGGGCAACATTTTTATCCCTGCCCCGAATTGTGGAATCTTTCATGTTTGGCACCTAAGGGTACCAACTGAGGGACACAGGGCTTTCTCCTGAGGTTATCGAGACCTTCTTAAATGCTCAGGCTTTTTTCCACTTGGAACAAGTTTGGGTAAGATCTTAGGGCAGAAGAGGACCTCTTCGCCTCTATGAATAGCGCAATGTCTCCTCTACTTCTCCCTGAAATCACCCAGCCCCCCCTTGGGTCTGGACGTTAAGACACATATATGACCTAGAATGCGTCTGTATGCGTTTCTTTCCCCGGTTTCTCTGCTCCCGGGAATCTTGGCAATGTTCACCAGCAAGGGTCTTGCCTCCTACTAATGGCGCTGTGCTGGCCGAACAGGATATGTTTCTCGGAGTTAATACCTCTCCTCGACGGCTCGCCTTGGGCGATTCCGAACAGGGAGGACCTTCTCATCCCTGGCCTGAATTGTAAAACCTTTCATGTCTGGCCCCTAAGGGTACCAACTGAGGTTCACAGGGCTTTCTCTTGAGGTTACCAGGGCCATTTCAAGTGCTAGGGCTCCCTCCACTTGGAACTGATCTGGGCAGCTCTTACAGGGCAGAAGAGGACCTCTTCGCCAAGTTCACACACCCACCCTCTCGGGCGGGAGCTGATCGTGGTGATGCATACATGGCACAAATACACCTGCATGCGATTCCTTCTACTAAAGTTCATATTACAGAACCAGCTAACTGACAGTTTGCTTCAGTTCTGGATTTTCTGTAGAAAGAACTGTCAGCGGGCAACACTGCCAGGTCCTATGTGGCCTCCACTGCGGTTTGCCAAGCCTTGGCGGGCGGGGTGCCCCCTAAGAGGCATCCTTGCTAGGACCTCTTCATAGGGTAAGACCCCCTTTTTAGACCTCTAGAGTCAGCGTTTGGTAGACTTCTGACTCTCAAGATGGTTTTTCTTATGGCAATTTTGTCTCTAAGGAGACTTGGGTACCTACAGGCTCTGTCTCTTTTGCCGGCCTGTTTAGAGTTTGCCCCAGCTATGACCAAAAGCATTCTTTGCACCCTCACCCTAAATGCCTGCACAAGGTGCGACCCTTGGCCGGTTGTTTTCTAAGCCTTCTGTTCCCTGCCATTTGTAACGCCGGAGCAGCTAAGACTTCTCAGACTTTGTCTAGTCTGTACCCTTCAGACTTATGTCCACCGCATTTGCTAGTGGTGTAAAGTCAGGGCAGCAATTCTTCACTTGGGAGCCGTGACCGGGGGCGGTCACCTCCTAGCAGACTATGTCACTTTGGGTGAGGGACATTATTGCACGGGCCTACGAGGCGCGCGGTCAAGCTTCGCCAGTAGGTTTTAGGGTGCACTCTACCAGAGGGCTCTCCTCCTCTAAATCCTTGGCTAGAGGTCTCCCTCTGCAGCAAGTTTGTGATGCGGCAGGTTGTCCTCTCCGCACACATTCATTAGACTTTAATAATTTGGATGTTCTGCCACTCCGGGCTCTTATGCCCTTGAGTCGACATCTCAAGCTCATGTCTGAACAAGTTTGTGATGCAGCGGGCTGGTCCTCTCCGCACACATTCATCAGTTTTTATGACAAGTTTGTGTTGCGATAGGGTTCTCTTCGCACACATTCATCGAATTTTATGGGTTAGATGCTTTGCTACTCCGGGCTCTTATGCCCTTGAGTCGACATCTCTGCTCATGCCTGAACAAGTTTGTGATGTGGCAGGCTGGTCCTCTCCGCACACATTCATCAAATTTTATGGTTTAGATGTTTGTTACTCCGGGCTCTTATGCCCTTGAGTCGACATCTCAAGCTCGTGTCCGAGACCTCTCGCGTTCTTGTGAGCACACTGCACAACCGTAGGGGTCCGGACAGCCCCAGTGCGGATGCGTGGGTATTGCGTTCCCAAAGCGCTTAGCAAAGCGCAGCATCACAAGTGAAGCTTTTTGTAAAGGGAACGTCTCGGGTTACATGTGTAACCCTTGTTCCCTGAAAAAAGCGGAACGAGATGCTGCGCTTCTTTGCCGCACTGGGACGTCCCAGGACTGCTCTTCAAAAAGAAGTATCTGATGACACCTGGTGATGCATCCATTTATAGCCTGGCCTCATGTGCGTCTAATGATCACATCAGCCGAGGCTATAAATTCCGGTCAATTTTCATTGACGTGTTACACACATAGTCACAGCTCGGTCACGACTAGGGTCGTTCCCCAAAGCGCTTAGCAAAGCGCAGCATCTCGTTCCACTTTTTTCAGGGAACAAGGGTTACACATGTAACCCGAGACGTTTTATCATCGGTTAATTCCTGATATTCTGTAAAGCTGCTTTGAAACGATGTGTGTTGTGAAAGGCGCTATACAAATAAAATTGACTTGACATATCATGTCATAACTGTGCTCTCTCATATGTAGCACTGGGAAATCATATTCATTTTAGTGACTCGGTTTATTTGGTTCACTGAATTAATTCACTTATTCTCCCGTTGCAGGAGACCCTATGCATCATTATGTTTTGATTTTGTATTCTGTTATCACTGTTTTCAACTATTTTGGTTGTTCCTGTTTTTACAAGTTTTATTAAATATTTATCTGTTCAAGTTTAATGCCATCACCATTATTACAGAAATATACAAGGGGGCCTCAGCAAACTTCCAAGGTGCCTTCAAGACTTAAAATTATTTTAAATAAGTTAATAAAACAATATAATGATCTAGCTTTCTATAATCATTCTAAAAATGCTAAAACCCACTAAAATTAAAGATGTAAAACATGTAAACTGACATGATGTTTCGTTCAACAACTTTTAATTCAACAACTCCCTACAACAACAGTTTTTTGTTTTTATTGAAGAACTTGCAGTTCTTGAAACTTCTGGAATTACAAAATTCATCTTGTCTCCATCAATGCAGTCAGGGCCACTTTCATTAAATTAATACTAACCTCAATTTTTAATCATTTAATGACTTAAAT
Source organism: Moxostoma hubbsi (assembly GCA_032164185.1). NCBI lineage: Eukaryota > Metazoa > Chordata > Actinopteri > Cypriniformes > Catostomidae > Moxostoma > Moxostoma hubbsi. Next base: position 42,581,116 of record JAVLUX010000006.1, read on the forward strand.
TGAAGCATCTGTTGGCACAGGTGGTATAGTTCTCTTTAGTTTTTTTATTTGATTACGTCTTTCGGAATGTTTCATGGGATTTTAAATGATGGTAATTACAGAATCTTGTACATTCGTCTTTATGTCCAATGGAGACGATTTTTATCCTAAAAACAAAGCCAAATGGGAAAAATACTTCCGGAACCCACATGGCTGAAAAGGTGCGTGGGCACTGTTGTGCTCTATTGTCAGTCTGGAATTGCAAATAGCACATAATTAAAGGACAGATGTTGTGATAGCTAAATACAAAGCTGTCATACAAGTTGTGGAGCTGGGATGGAGAAGGGTGCAATGGAAAGGCAGCCAAGAAAGAATGAAGGGAGTACTTAAAAGGACCACTTTGATTGGAGACTGAATTGTATTAGTAGACGTCATGACCAGCTGAGCTTCAGCTGATTGCAAGCTTGACTAACGTGACCTGCCAGAACTAACACTCTGCTTGATTTATATTCATATTTACCTATAAATGTATTACACTTTTCACTATCTCTCTCTCTCTCTCTCTCTCTCTCTCTGTCTTTAAATTGTCAGGATTTGTATGTCTTTTCTAAATTTGTCTAATTCGTTTGATATCATGTGACTGCACTCGTTTCAATTCCTACAGCCAATGACATTGCTGGACATCATTTCCATCTAATATGTGACAATTACTTGCTTCTGTCACACACAACATATCACAACTGTCACAGCCTATCATGTTTACACACTCTACTGTTTGGTTATGTTTAGATAAGGGGTTTAGGTAATGGCATAATATTTAGAAGTATGTCCTTAATACCTCGTGCACGGAACTCACTCTTACTTCCGCAGTTTATGTGAACAACATCATGCAAGACCATACGAAATAGCCAACTTGTAAATTATGTACGACTTTTCGTGAGACCGGCTTGGTTCATTGTGTTCAAGGTGATTAAGAATCAGTTTTTCAGAGATTTTGACGAATGAAACAAATTTGATCCTCCCTCACCTGAGGTGAATATTAAAGAGTCTGCACAGCATTTCTATTCAAAACAATTTTCCAATCAGGAGGATCTACAATTAACAAGGAAACAAATACACAACTAAACAAAACAGACAGCACAACAGAGAGACCTGAGGAAAGCGGGGACCCCTAGTGACACAAACTAATCTACTAACCAGAAGTGCTTCAGGCTCGAGTGATTATACCACACACACACACACACACACACACACACACACACTTGCATCCACAGAGGCTGTGCTGTGGCACTGTTAAAATGGAAGCTCACAAATCCTTTGATTGGTATACAAAATGTGTTTTATGAGTCTGCTCAGTGCTCTGTCTGACCTTGTGGATCATAACAAATGTGATGTCATAAATTAAAAGTCAGCTCTGTTATATTTTTAGATTTGAAATGTTTAAGGTGCTTGTCATGTGGCATTAACCTATCTCCAGCAAGCTTTCTACAGCTCAAAATGACAAATGTGCTACCCCTAATCCAAATACTCTATAACAAAATGTTAATTATATTCTCTAGATTGGAACAGTACATAAATATGGGTAAATCTCATGAAAATTTTTCTCACATTTCACTATTTTCTCTGTAATGCATCCGGAAGGTTCTCAATACCATAAGGCTGTAATTGTTTATTTATTTATTTTTTGGTTTAATTGTTATGAAAATAATGTAACAATGGAAAAACATCTCATTGGTCCACAAAATATAATTTAATAATTAAATCTCTTATTTTTTCATTTGATTTTGGTCAAATATGACCAAAGTAAGCCCTGCTTATTCCTCATGGGCAGTAAGTAATAAGTCTATAAGTGCAGCTCCTTTATACTATATAAAAATATATAAATCTCCAAAACAGTTTTACAAAAATTATATTTCAATAATATATTTTAAATCATCAATACAGCATAACAACATTAGTTTTTTGTTTGTTTGTTTTTTTACCACTGAATGATGATTTAAAGTAATATATTTGCTGTAAATAATGTTGAATTTGATTTGTTTACCTTTTGAATTCAGGTATCTATTGAGCTAACATGTCATAATATGCGCTGATTACACTCTTTTATTGTAATTTATGAAGACACTGACACTACTGCAATGATGAGTGTGTAAAAGAGTGTTAATGGGCAAAATACAATGTATGAAACCTTGAATGTATGTCTTGCTACTTTTTTTGTATTGTCTTTTGTATTGTTGTGCATGTCCTTGTATGTGTAAGCATACTTGGCAATAAAACTGATTCTGATAAATGATGATAAGAAAATGATATCTTACTTTGGGCAGAAGTGTGAATGCCTGCAGATTGCACATGAGTGAATGGCACTTGAGAGTATTTGAGGTGATTTGATTCCTTTTGTAAACTAATAAAACAAAAAATAGCATGACATGGTCTTGGAAAATGTTTCTATGTGTATAATCATATAGATATAGATACATTTGCATCAGCTCACTAATTACTCTGCACACTGGTGTGTTCATGTTGACTAATCTTTACTGACTGAACAACGTAAACAAATTAGCTGTCGGCCTCATGGTAGGAGGAGCTTCAGGTTACACCTACTTACGATGTGGCAGTAAAAAGTTGTTTAGCTGCTGGTGAAAAGTTTTCCTAAATGTCAACAACAAACAAACTCAAAAACACCTGTTTGGTCAGATTTTGTTTTAAATTACGTCACAGCTGTTCGTTCTTTGATTTTGTATGAAGTATATAGGGGCCTTTATATCCTAAAGGCAATTTTTTTTAAGATTTTCCACCTAATATATATAAACAAAATATATTTGGGCCAATTTTGAGAAATGTTGTCCAAATTTTTTTTTTTTTTTTTTTTTGACATCCTTTAATACATCTCAGGATGTAAATAACCTATGTCCAAAAAACTATCTATCTCTGATATAACCTGTCTATGTTTTTGACAGGTTCCGTGAGATTCACCTATGCTGGGATTGATTATATACACTGATTTGTCAACACACATTACAAGGTACACATTGGTGTATGGGACTAAAATGAGACTCATTTGGTAAAGATAATTCTCATTACCTCATTTACCATTAATCATATGACATGGGCACAGAGAAAACCTATAATTAAATCCCATAAAGATGAATAAATAAAATACAATCACAACACAGTTGATATATATGGTGATACTGTGATCTGACTGTTGGCTACCGCAGTGAGAGAAAGAACAAGAAGGATAGAGCAAAGCTGTCACATAGAACCCACTCTGAGGAGCTGGATGAAGTAAGAGGACAAAAAACAGACAGAGAAAAGTTTTAATGTGTTTGAAGGAGAGAGAGAGAGAGAGTGAGAGAGAGGAAGTCTCTTTCCACCTTAGCCCTCATTATGGTCTTTAATTTTTCTGCACTCTTTTGACTTTCATCCCTTCCTTCATCTTATCTGCTAAGGTTGAATACCTGCAGAACTTTGTTCTCATTTGAAAATAGAGCGGGACTTCCACTTGTGGGCAATCCCTCTCATTTTCACACTTTTTATAATGTCTGTCATTTGTTGTTCCCACCTGTTTTTTTCCTCTTCCTGCTCATCACAATTGGAATGGATTACATCTTCAAACAGAGCTCAATCAAGGATCAAATCAAGCCAGTATGATCAACTCTCCTCCTGCATCTTACCCCAATGGCCATGATGATTCCTGAATGTGAAATTGACTTCCAAGCTCTCTTCTGCTGCCCTCTTTTCCTTCCCTTTCTTTTTTTTTCTTTACCCTGCTCTTCCATGTAAATCCATGCACTGCAAAAAAATAATTTGTATTGTTTTCATATAAAAATATTTGGTATAATCATCCTTAAAACAAGATACATTTACTTGAGAAGCAAAACAGCACAAGATATTAAGCCTTGTTTTCAGAGAAATCTAGCAAAATTTTGTGAGGTTTATACTGAAAAAAGAAGATAAAAAAAATCAACAGCCTCAAAAGTATAGCCATAAGTCATAAAGGATATGCATGTGTGATTAAAATCACTTTCTAGCCTTTTCTGTGTAAAAATATAATCAATTTTACAACTTTGTTACTATGACAATGTAATGTCAACAAACCTTAAAACAACTTTAAAAATGACAACTTAAACAACTTTACAGCTCAAATAATATACAAGTTTTAACAGAAGAATTACTGAAAGTGCTTTTCTAAAATTATATGTTTTACATTTCTTTGTTTAAACTCTCTAAAAATTGGCCACATTCGCTTCCATTGTAAGTGCCTCACTGAAACCCAGATTTTTGCTTTTTTTTTTAAAGACAAGGAGGGACGAGCCAAAACACATTTTTGTGGTAATCAACATTATGCCACAAATGCTGTCGTTTAAGCTTAACTTGTATTGAACCCAGAACATTCCTTTAATTCAAAGGGAAAACAAGTTTTTTTTCTTAAGCATAAACGTCATTAATCTGAAAACAGCACTAAATATCTAATTTTGTTTTGCTTCTCAAGTAAATGTATCTTGTTTTAAAGGTATTTAAATATTTTTACTGGAAAACAAGACAAATATAATTAACATAATGAAAAATAAAAAATATATATTTCTTCTCTTTGGCCTCTCCGAGAGGTAAAAACATTTAACAAACAGCATTTTTCAAACACTGAACCCAGTTGCAAAATTGGCCCATATTTATCCATATTTAAACGGTCAGACTGTGTTGAAATTTGTGGTAATTTTGCATTTGCCAGAGCGATGACTCAATATGATATTATACTCAAATTGGAGTGGTTATGAGAGAGAGAGAGAGAAAGCATATTTATTGCATAGGGGCAAAGTGGTTGGCTTTTTATGTATTGTAACAATTTTCTTTATTAATATTGCATTTATAATGTATTCCTTTTGTTAAATGTACTTGTTAGTATGCTTAATTGTTGCATTGCTTTGGCAATCTAAATGCAAGAAATTAAGTGCAAGAAATGGTAGTGGTGAAAGATATGGCTAATAACTATGTGTCACACAAAAAGTGCCTAATTGTGTTTTTTTTTTTTTTTTTTTTTTTTTTTTTTGTCTCAGCTGAAACAAGAGTAAGCACAATATGTTAGATTGTTTGATGAGATTGTGCTCTTTTCCTATTCTGTCTGAATGATGATGTAATGCAGTTTCTGCCCTGACAGCAGAGAAAACAAATTATGCATTTTTAATTTAGCAGGTGCAAGGGATAGAATAGAATAGAATAGAACAGATTATGGTGGTCTCCATTCCTGGCACCAATAGAAAGGGACAACTCCTAAGAGATGGCAAATGACCAGACATGAGACAGAGAGAGAGAGAGAGAGAGAGAGAGAGAGAGAGAGAAATATAGCTTACCGACCCCAAATTGTCTTTACATTACACTTTAAAGCTCCTCCCTTCAGTTAATGGAAAAAGTGAGTAAACAAGTGAGAGAGGGGGAGAGTAAGACAGATAGAGATGGAGAGACCTGCTTACTGCATAGACATGCAGACTGACTAATGGCGGATGGCACTTTAATGAGAGGAATGTGCTTGTAGAAAAACACAAATTCTTCCTCTTTATTTAACTGAACCCAGAACAACCTTCCTTATCCCTCCGAGTGTTCCGGAAATATGAGGTGGGGAAAGTAAAAGATGGATCCTCTGTTTTTTTTGTTTTTTTTCGGGGGGGGTATAGAGTGTACAGACTAAGACATTTCTGGAAACCCATTTGAGTGTAATATGCAACACTAGAACAATTAAAACTCAAATTAGACTTGTTCCAAAACATAGTGAGCAGCATGTCTGATATTTACATCGGCAGCTCCCTTATAAGGCTGCATCTTATCTGGAATGGAATCTCACAAGAGGAACGATATACAGAGGCAGAAACTTCATATGACACGCATACACCAATAAGCCAAAACATTATGAACACTCACAGGTGAAGAATATAATATTGATCATTCCCTAACAAAGCCACATGTCAAGGTCTGGGTAGATTAGATGGTAACTGAACAATCAGTTCTCATAGTCAACGTGTTGAATGCAGGAGAAATGGGCAGGAGTAAAGACCTGAGCGACTTTGATGAGGCCATAATTGGTATGGCCAGATGTCAGAGCATCTCTGAAATGGCAAGGCTTGTGGGGTGCTCCCAGTCAGCAGTGGTTAGTACCTACTGACTGTGGTCCGAGGAGGGACAAACCACAAACTGGCAACAGGGTGTTGGCCGCTCATCAATGCACAAGGGCAACGAAGGGTATCCCATCAGTTCCAAACCTACAGTCTACTGTAGGTATGTCTACTGGCATGTGGCACATGTCACAGAAAATTTTAATGATGGTTACGGGGGGGAATGTGTCACAACACACACAGTGCATTGCACCCTGCTGTGCAAAGGGCTAAATAGCCACAGACCGGTCAGAGTGCCTGTGATGACACGTGTCCACCACCGAAAGTGCCAACATTAGGAACTGCACCTTGGAGCAGTGGAAGAAGTTTGCCTGGTCTAATGAGTCCTGTTTTCTTTTACATCACATGGACGGCTGTGTACATGTATGCCATTTACCTGGGGAAGTGATGGCACCTGGATGCACTGTGGGAAGACAACAAGGCGGTGGAGGGAGTATGATGCTCTGGGCAATGTTCTGCTGGGAAACCCTGGGTCTGGCCATTCATGTGGACGTCAATTTGACATGTGCCACCTACCTATGTAAACATTGTTGCAGACCAGGTAAACCCCTTCATGGCAATGAATGACAGTGGCCTCTTTCAGCAGGATAATGTGGCCTGCCACACTGCACACCTTATTTGGGAATGGAATGAGGAACATGTTGAAGAGTTCAAGGTGTTGCCCTGGCCTCCAAATTCCCCAGATCTAAATCCAATTGCGCATCTGTGAGATGTGCAGGACCAACAAGACCGATCCATAGCTTAGGGGACTTGAAGGATCTGCTGCTGATGTCTTAGTGCCATACCACAAGACACCTCAGGGGTCTTGTAGAGTCCATGCCTCAGCGGGTCAGTGCTGTTTTGGCAGCACGAGTGTATTAGGCAGGTGGACATAATGTTTTGACTCATCAGTGTACACATCTCTCACGGGAAGCTCCCATAGAGAAAATTAATCAACAAACAATGTTGATTTTTAGAATTTAAAAAAAATCAAATTTAAATTAAAGGCCAAACCTACTGTAAACCAAACCATAAAATCTACCTCTTACCTCAAACCTAACCATAAAAATGACTTTTGCGTAGCAAGGAAGAAATAAAATTGGGTTTAGAACAAGATGAGGGAAGCATAAACGATATTGACATACATCTGTCATTTCAATTGCATTAATAAATATGAAATGAGTAACCAAATTTGTTCACAGTTGTTTCCTTTTTTAAAATTAAGTGTTTGACAAGAGTGTATTGTATCAGTTTGAAAATCAGTTTATAGATTGGTTGTTGTAAAATTAATGCATTTTTTTACAAGCCAAGTCATACGATGTCATACAAATTCGCAGTCATGAGACTGTTTGAAAACATAACACACATAAATATTGTGTAAAAAAGTAAATTGTATATTCATTAAATTTAACATTTTTAATAATAAATTTTAGGCATGAACAAAATATATTTGTAATCAAAATTTTACTTGACGACTCCAACATCTGCAATTTTTTCACCATCATTATGCTGCCTACCGCCTATGAAACAGCCTTAGTGCTTTTTATTTTGACTTCACTAAAAGAATTAATACTTTTATTTTAAAATTAAGTACAATTATATTTACAATTGATATTTATCTCAATTCCACCACTATCTTGAATAATTTTTTTCTCTGACCTTGTTGCAATTTTTTCTCAGATTGCCCCGTCTTTAAAGGATACATGCAATGCTGCTTTATTCGGCCAAAAGTAGGTATCTTAGAAGGCAGAATCATTATCCTGCCTACCTTTATGAACAGCCTTCTTATCGGGAGGGTTTTAATATCCCTTAAAATCCTGTTTTGGTATGGAACTAACAAGGTTTTGGAACAGAGCTGATGTCTATATCTTCAAGCATTTACAGTGTAGACAGCTTTGTTGATTACAACGGGAGCATGGCTCAGTCTATGTGTCGACACAGTGTTACATACACAGGCTGAATGATGTGTGCTTTAATTTTCCAATGTGCTCATTTGAAACCAGCATATGTTTGGGACTGGAAGCAGCAGTGTCCGTTTTCTCAGACTGTAAGATTAAACTCAAGGGGGCAGTGTTGCTTCACAGAAGATCTCTTGATAAGTGCTGTCAGAGAGAGAGAGGGAAGGAGGAGAGGGTGGGGAAGGGGTGGAGATGATGGGGTGATGTCGGAGGAGGAGAGAGGGACTTCATCTTGTCATGACTGTCATGTCTAAGTGGCATGACTGCACCATCTGACACGAGATTCCCCCTTAACTAGCCATCTCTTTTTTTCTCTCTCTACACCTACACTTTATTTTTCCTTTCTCATTCTTAAATTACACCTCTCTTTCTCTTTTCTCTATGACCTTTTTGTTACACTTCTGACCGAGAGATTGAGTTCAGCAACTGCACAGAGACAATCTTGCGTGATACCATGACATCATCAATGATACTTCTAGTACACAGATAAAGACAGGGGTAGTTCTCTCAGACCTCTAGTTCTGAGAGTCTTATGGCAGATCCAGGTGTGGAGGACACAGATGAAATATTTAAGTGAATGGTTCTGAGGGGACACACACCACACAGCTGTTGAAATTCAGACATTTTTCATTTACTCATATAACAGCAACACTTATTTAGCATGTGTTTGCATGTCTTTTTGACAGAGTGGAGCTTTACACGATGGATACAGGTGCCGAAATGGAGCCATTTATATTTACCGTTTCACTTGCTCTCACTCCAAATTATTATAGAGAGGATTATGTGTGTGACAGTGTCTGTGTTTATTTAAGAGGAAGTGAACAGCTCTTAAATAAAATACAGGAGTGGACAAAGATGCATTTTTGCTCAGAGATATGTAAAGAATTGTCATTTACTGATATCTGTTTGAGGTCCACTGAATTTACCCAACAATATTACCATCTAAAAACATTAATTTGATGTCAAAATGCCTGGGAACTTCTGAATTTTACAGTTCAGCTTGTTTAAGCATTGAATTAACCCTAGACAAGCTATTGCAGCCAGCTTGGCAGACATTTCCTTGGCACATGTAAGCATTAAACTGGAGAACAGCTGCATTAGAATGTCAAGTTAGCTCTCAGCACGTTCTCTTATAAAATTCTGCACTGCTAGCGTCCATATCCTGAATTACGATATTAAAGACAGATGACATTTTCAGTGACATTTAGCATTAATCGCTATCACGAGTGAAAGAATATAATTTTAGTGATTTCTGTAGTGAGACATGGGACCGAGTTCAGTCAGATCATGTTTATACAAGTAAAGTTTTGGAGGTTTGACGATTACGCCCCTCACAGGAGCGAAACCAGTTGAAATTTTGTAAAAAAAAAAATTTAAAAAAAAATACAAACAGTGGATAGCCTTGGGCTTCAGCCTTGAGCACTGACAGAGGCCTGTTCTTTTGTGTAGATCACACTACAGACTGCCTTGGACAGCTATGAGATGCTCTCAGTCTGGGTCTCTGAGTTGGTTGATTGATTGACAGGTGTTGTATAGGTAGGCATGCACATGGTGAGTTTTTGTGTGAAATGACTCCATCTGCTCAGATCAGCAAGATAAATTAGCCAATTTCACTCAGTGCATTTGGATTTATTCTTCTTTGTTGATTGTGTTTGTGAGTGCTACAGTGTTTCTACATTGAAAGCGAGTGATACTGTAATATGCAATGTGACAAAACTAGAATGATCCTGGCGTTTACATTGACAATGATTTAGTAGCCTTTCCTTGTCCTGCAAATGTTGTGAATTTGCGCCCTGGTTGTTGTTATATTTCACCACTGAAACGGAGTTTCATGGAAAGAACGCTCTGATGTGTGGTGAATGTCACAGTAAATGTCACAAAACAATGAATGGTGCACGCAGTGTACACAACTTTGCAATCGAGTAGGATGACCAAATAGCAACCAGTGTTACAGCTTATCAGCAAACTTTTTTAATCACTGTCAGTAGCTGGGTTTGCTTCGATGTATTTGTATGTGAATTGTGGGATATTGCATAATAAATGCTGGATGGTAACACCAAGATGTAACTAAAATCTACAAAATGTATATTTAAAACATGTACACTCCCTGGAGGTGGATAAATTAACATGAACATAAACTACGATGGAAACACATTTAACAAATACTGTATATTCCTATATTTATATTGGAATATATGTGCACATGTGATTTTGCCTCAACAAGACATGTGAATACATAATTCACTCAGAGAATATCATCAAAATCATCACATATCATCTGAAATGACGCTCTGGTTTGATGGACACAAAACCTGTCATCAAAATGATTGGCTACAGGACTTTCGCTCCAAGACATATGGCTCTGCCACTGAATCCTGGTAAACATGAAGTTTGTCAGAGCTTTTTGTCTGTGCTCATGTGTTCATTACATTTATTAAAAGAGCTATGGTGGCTTCAGTTTCCATTTTCATTTCTATTTTGCTCCAATATCCACAGAATTTTTTCTCTTAAACACATGGGATGGAATCTCCAAAAATACAAATAAAATCTACGATATCGAGAATGTATGTCATAATGTTTTGAGAATAAATTCAAAATTACGAGAATAAAGTCGGATCATTATGACATTAAAGTCATAATATTTTCAGAATAAGTCGTCAGGACTGATTTTGTTTTTCTCTAAATATTTCTACTTTATTCATGCAATAAACTACTTTATTCTCATAATGCTATGACTTCATTCTAATAATGTTGACTTTATTCTTATAATGCTGCAACTTAATTATTGAAACTTTATAACTTTATTTTCATAAAAGCCATCTTCATTAGGTTGTTCTCCAAACATTTAGATTGTATTCTTGTAATACTGTGACTTTATTCTGGAAATTGTAGATTTTCTTTATTTTGCTGTGAGACTAAAACGATGTCGTAGGAAATTCTTTATTCGCAAATTGTTTTGTTTCGATTTTGCGCATAAATTAAATTTGTAACTTGGATGAAAACATAGCTAGTGTGAAAGCACCTTAACGTTATGTGTTCTGTACATAACAACACAACGCAACAAAACTAGTTTTCAGATGTTCCCTTACCACACCCCCTACAGTTTTAACACTATTTAGCACAATATGAGGACTTTTCAGATGGTCCCTTACCCAACCTAAGCACAATTTCCAACAAATATCAAGCTTAAATTAATGACCTTTGGCCATTTGCCACTGGATCGGCTTAAATATAGGACAAATTGCATCCTGTGTTGATTAGATACGTGGCACATAATTTAATCGTTAAATACGACCCCATATTTTACGGGACAGATGGAAAACATACTTGCAGTGTAGTTCAAGGCTATAGTTCCCCTTCTGTCACTCACTTGACATTGTGTCTATGTAGTGACACTAGTGGTCGCCCTTGCGAGCCACAAACACCTCTGATTTTTGAGAAAAAGCCAGTGGGAATTGGCATTTGGAATATGCATGTGCTGACACACAGCTGGCCCCTGGGGCTACGCAATTATGTGTTCCCCCAGTGAGCCTACTTGCATAGACATTGTGCAAGGTAAGAGCGGAAATGGAGCAGGTCGTCCTAGTAGCACCTTGCTGGCTAGCCCAGACTTGGTTCTCGTACCTTAACGCCGGTGCGTCCTGTTGGATATTTTCATCATTACAGCAGAAACAACTTAAAATACTCCGTCATTTTTGGGTATACAGATAAGTGTAAGACATCTTTAGAGACTATAAAGGGTCTACTTTTATTTGTGTACACTCATAATAACAATGAAACATTGTGCTTTTGTAAAATAAAGAAAATAAAAAGGGTGAGCTTTCAGCAGTCTCTGTGTTCACGAGCATATTTCAGAAACACGTCACAAAAATGAACTGAAACTCTGCAAATACTTATCACACAAACATGAAACATATGTCTAAAGAAAGCTTTAAATGTCTACTTTTTAATAAACCAGTTCAAATTTAAAACAAATATTCTCCTGCAGTGTAATCTGTATAAAACAAAGCGCTGTACAGTTTTTACCGGTTCATCTAGTTATCTGTAATGTGATCCCACCCACCAGCAGAGCACGCCATTCATACGCTAATGTGCTGAGACGATCAGTGCAAATGTACACGCCCCTGACTGTGTTCAGAGGTTTGATATAAACAATTCATTCATTTTACTGCATGTTTGTAAGGACACACAGGCGATGAAACTTCTAGATATTAAGGAAGAGTTAACTTTTTCCTCAGAAGAAGAGCGGGACTCCGATGAACGTTTGTATTTTGAAGAGAGATTTGATCCAGCCGAGGATACAATTTCCCCTTACGAAACAAAAATATATTACAATGTATTGGAAAATATCATGTGATATATTAGGCAATATATTCCCATATATGGGATTATATTTTCCAATATATTGAAAGCGGCAATCATTTGTATATTTTGCAATATATTACAATATATTTCAAGTAATGTATAGGAAAATATATTTTTCTTTCGTAAGGGTTGGATGAGTAAGTTTAGTTTTAATTAGCTGACATGCTATTTTATATAAACTTGAACATATTTTACTAGTAGGACTGTTTCCAGACTTGCCAGCTAGGATTCAGAGTATTGACATTTGAAATATGTCCCAATAAGCAAGTTTTAGTTACATTTAAATGCTGTTTCAGCTAAAGCAGGTATTTAAATTGTATGCTGTATGATATAAATATGATATGTAATATGATATAAAAATAATATGAATTTTTAGATTATATTTTATCTAGTGTTTATAATGCCTCATTATCATCAACAAAGCTTGTGCTTGCAAATATGTGTTCAGGTTAAATGAGTAAAATGCACTTTAAATATGCCCATATTAGAAAATCAGCATATTATAAGGATTTCTGAAGGATCATGTGACACTGAAGACGGCAGTAATGATGCTGAAAATTCAGCTTTATCACAAATTGCATTTTACAATATATTTAAATAGAAAACTGTTCTTTTAAATTGTAAAAATAGTTCAGAATATCAATATTGTTTCTGTATTTTGGATCAAATAAATCCAGTCTTGGTGAGCAGAAGAGACTTCTTTTAACGGTAGTGTAGGTCTAAAATTAAGTCTTTATGTAAAGAAAATATATAGTCAGATATCTTCTTTTAACTTAAAATTGATTTTGATCATTAAGTCTCCTCACATTCATTCTTTCTGTCACATTCCTCATTGATAGGCCCAGGGGTGGAGTCTTTTGTCTCTCAGATGTGAATTACCTAAATATTCATGATCATTCACGCTTCCTCGCATATTACCTTTCAACACTAAAATTGTCTTACAAAAGTTAAATTACTATATTGTTTTGTATGAATGAGTGATCAGGATGGTTTTCACATCATTTTGTAGCAAAAACTCTAGGCTACAAGAAAATGTATTGTGGACAAATGTTTAGTATGTGTTATATGACCTTATTTCAGTGACTTAAAATGTTAGTTTTTTTCAAAAACCACGCATAAACATTATTTTCTCAAAAATACAAACATGTACACACATGTTGTTCACATATTATTGTAGCCCAGTTTGTGCTAAATACAGTGTTATCAGACTTTAGCCATTAATAGGTTTTTAAGCAACTGAAAAAAGCACAAATGTCAAGGCATGTCAAAACTTCTGCAGGGCCCAAAATACCCTCAGACCCCAGAGGGTTAAGCTCCTCACGACAGCCCCCCCAAAGGCAAATTGAATGAGCGATATCGTTCCTTTTGGGGAGAAAAAAGGGAAGAGGCCGTGGCAGGGTCAGTCGGTCTCTAATTTTGGGCAGTAGACTTGTCCCCGAGGTGCGGGGAACATTTGATGCCTATAAGGTCATTGGGGGAGGTTACATGATGGCCGGGTGTGCTGGCTACGAGGCACGCAGAGGTCTGCCCGTCTCGCACCGGTAGTTCATGTAACACAGTTTGTTTAGTCGTGAGGTTTTTTTATAGGGAACCCTAGTGTCACGACATCGACACAACGTTGAGTGAGTGACAGAAGAGGAAGTCTCGTTTACTGTTGTAACCTCCTTTCCCTGATGGACCTTGCCTGGCTCTTCAGCACAAAACATGAATGAGTGGTTGCAAGCCTGCTCCTTTTATATGTCTGGGGGAGTGGAATGGAAATTCCACTCTTCAATTCCCATTGGCCTTTTCTCAAAGAGTTTGGGGCTCCCAAGGGCAACCCCTAGTGTCACTACATTGACACAATATCTCGTTCCTTGGAGGTTACGACAGTAACCAAAACGATTCACTCTGCAGTACGGATGTTTCTTTTGTGAATGAATCTATCTTTTTGAACTAAACTCTAAAGTAAACGAATCGTACACTGACTCATTTTCTCCTTCACTGTCATCTCTCCCTTTCAAAGCCAATAAACTCTAGTTTGAATCACAAAACTACTTTGGTTGCTTTTCTTGTCTTTAAAGACTCATTTAGCCATGCTACTCAACAGGCGGCCCACAGGACACATCCTGCCCATGATATTGCATTTTGAGAGCTATTATGAAGCAATTATCAGATTTTCAAACAGAGACAGACTGTACTGAGTTGATGACTTTGTTTTCCTTGGAGTGTTTCATCATATTTTTGTTGATCAATAGATCAACAAAAATATGAAAAATGAGGGGGAGTTCAGATTTTTTAAAACGCCCTTGCTCTGAGTGTCTCTGTATGTGTTTCAGTGGAAGTGTTCTGCTATGTATTCTGTGTATTTATGGATTTTGGGGCCAGTTTGAAACTATTACTTCTGGCAGCTGCAGAGATCAGTTTGATTTACAGAAATAACTTGGGATTTTTCCAGAAAACCTATTATCTCACACACACACACACACACACACACACACACACACACACACACACAAGCAGAGCTAGAAATATAATCTCAAATTTACACAATCAATCTCTTTCTCTCTCTCTCACATACACACACACTCACACACATGCACATATAAACATTGTGCTGGAAACTTGCCTTTACCCTCTTGAAATATGTATCAATGGCAATTACAGTGGCTTTAAATGGAAATCCAGTCCAGCAGATTCATGAAGTGAATGGTGATACAGGCGGGGAGCTGTTAAGAGGAGAAATGGATTAAAGACAAGCATCAGGAGAGTGGATTGAAAGGCTGTTCTCATAAGTGTTAACTTTCTCTAATGTACTGCCATAAAAAGCCTTTTCACTTCTGCATCACGTGTGAACATTGCATTAGCTTCACACATCTGTAAAACATAAATCTAAAAGACGTTTTCACATTGCATATTGTGCTTTGTAATGTTATTGTACTGTTTTTAACATCAAAATGAGTTTCAAGCAAAAAACAATTGGCAGATAATTAAAAAAATATAGAACAACAATAGAAGCAACAGACAAATCAACACTAGTGATGATAAAAACAAGTTTTGTCAACTGCCTCCATTAATAATTTAGTTAATCAAGAGTAGTAATTAATGGGAGTAGCCGACTTTCTTTTTACTACAAAAGCAAGGGTCACATTGCATGTCGTGCTCCATTCATTTCCATTTAACTGCATCTGAATGCGGGAGAATGGAAATGTAAGCTTCTGCTGCAGATGAAAGTTCAAGTTTGGTAAACTTTCACATGCAAATTTAGATGAAGAGAAGACCTGTGACAAAAAAGATTGAAACCTATACAAACAATTTGTTATAATTTGTTATTTGTTATTTATTGCTTATTAAAGCCCTCGAGTGTGACATCATATCCTGTCTGCTGTGTTTTCAAAGCCTAGTGTGACCACATCTTTAACATGTCAGGTAATTCCGTAAAGATATCCAGATCTATGCAGTGTATCATTAGGGGCCAAGCACTGAAGGTGCATAGCCCATATTGAATCCGTTATTATTATTATTATTATTATTATGATTCATTTTCTTCCTCCAAATGGTAGTCCATAGAACCGTTCGTAGGAAATTTCTGAAATTTGGCACACTAATATGTAAGGTCATGAATAGTCCATATAAATTTTGGACCTCTATGTCAAACTCCATAGCATGACCACCTGTCTAAAAATAACATTTTCTTTAGCATGTATCTTTTAAACCGTTTGTCCAGCAGCGCAAAGTTAATGAGGTCGATGTAAAACTGAATGTGAGGCTGTATCTCAGAAACAGTTTCTCCTATCAAAACAAAACTTGGTATGCTTCATCAGGACTATGATCTGAGGGTACACACAACTTTGTGAGGCAGTGCCTCTTGTGGGTCAAAGCATGTAAAACAAATTGCTATTTCTGCCTGTAACCTTTGAACCGTATGTCCGTAAATCATGGGGTTGGTGTCGTTTGATTCATTATTTCATGCAGATTTAATTTTTTCTCATGTCAGCCATACTGTTCGCCCACCATTTTGAGTTTTATTAAAAGGTAATATATCTTTTAAAAGCATTTTCAGATTCAAAAGATAATTTGTATGCATCATAAGCGTCATGTCCTGAGGATAACTGAGCAGTTTTGAGACAGCACCACCTATAGTTCAGATAATCCACACTTGTGTGCTGACTCTAACCATGCGATATCTCTTTGCCATCAGCCTGCCATGTAAACTGATTGGCTCAGTGTGTTAAAACACTGGTTTATAGTTTCAAGGGTCCTGGATTTGAATATCAACCATAACAAATCACATAGTTAAAATGTATGTTGCTACGGAGATCTTTGCATTGATCTTACTAAAGAACACTTCCTGTTCTCCCCTCATTTCAATGTCAGTGAATGAGAAGAATACAGCCTTTCTGACAAAAGGTCTTGAATGAGTGTGTGCAGATCATGTGTGCATATGTGACTCAATGTTTTTTCACTGTTTCTTTGAGAGTCCAATTAAACACAGACAAATGCAGATGACTTCTGATTATAAAGTCCCCGCTAAAGACAGCAAGTGGGCTGAGGCACACATGACATGTACTCTTGTTCTCCAGCATGGTAAGAGACAACAGATATTTTGCCGGCTAATGGAAACATTGTAAAAGTGGTTCAGAGATATGCTTTGTTAAAGTGAAGACAGTCACAAGCACGCTTATTTATTACTTTACCAAGAGAAAGGACAGATTCCTTGGAGAGAGCTGGCAGGGGGGCCACTCAGTGTACAAAATGCATTAGGTGACACAAGACAAGCCTGAGCTGAGCTTTATATATGCTGGAACATGGCAGGCAAATGGACCAGTACAACAAAACAAGACCATTGGGAGTGAGTGTAAGAGAGAAAGAGACATTGGCTAGTGAATGGTTGGCATAAAGGGGCCACAGGGAGTAAAACACAATGATTGGGTGGATGGATAAGACAGAGATTCACTCTTTAAATTACTCTAAGTGTTTTAATACACACTCACAAACACCAGGGCTCAACAGTAATGATTTTTTCAGAAGTTCAAATTTACTTTCACTGGGCTAACCACATGAAATGAGAAATTGTGGAAAACAAGGAAATAAATTAATTAATTAAATACATTTTCAGTTTCTTTACAAATAAATAAATACTAATAATAATAGTTTTTGGGTTTTTTTTTCAGAAAAAGTTCAAATTAATAATTCTAGAAATTCTTCAGCTTATATAACTCATATAACATTTGTAAACGGGCTTTGCTGGAAAAAAATATCAAACAATTAGAAACATTACTGTTTGGTTTAAAATTTTCAAGATATTCTTTCTGACACCTTCAAGTTTTATTCGCAATTTAAAAAACCCTCATCCATTTCACCTCATTTGGCTAACCCTAACCCAATTGGCCCAGTTGCTAGAATGGGTAGAGTCACACTGGGTTAACCTCCTCATGGTCGCTATAATGTGGTTCTCGCTTTCGGTGAGGTGCGTGGTGAGTTGTGTGTGGATTCCGCAGAGAATAGCATGAAGCCTCCACACGCACTATGTCTCTGCAGTAACGCACTCAACAAGCCACTTAATAAAATGCACAGACTGATGTCTCAGACGCAGAGGCAACTGAGATTCATCCTCCGCCACCTGTATTGAGGCATGAAATTGGGGAGAAAAAAAATGATGCATTATTGTCCCATATCTGCCAAGCATGTTGAGAGGTTGAACTTTTGATATAAGTTTGGATTGAATGCACTTGACTTTAATAGGTAAAATAGGATGATCCCTTGCTCCCTATTTAGTGAATGACTTAACCTCCAATGCGCTGTCTGTCTGCACTGGTCTCAAAACAGTTACAAATGCACTGCAAAAGCATTTTTTTCTCAGTGTGAAAATTAGCAGTAAACATAGGGTTTCTAATGAAAATGCTGTAGTGTACACAATGTGGAGCTTCTTGATAATATCTCTCAAATTTAAAAAATGGGATATCGGCTGAAACTACAGACTAACTTTTGACTCAAACAGGTTACAATGTAAAAACTTATTTAGGCTTCTTAACAGATTGTTTTGTTGGCATTTCTCCTAAAGACAAACTCTGCTGTAATCAGTGCCATGTTGTTTTGTCACATTGAACGTTTAACCCTTTACTGACAGCACTGTCGGTTTAAATGAAATTAAAATATGTCACAATACAATGCCCACACATGTATATATGGGGTCACAAGAGGTTAAATTGGCAGAATTCACAAGAATTGTGAAATATTTAAAACGTTAAGTTTTTTTTAAGATGGGGGCATGGTCGAGCGACATTTGCGCAGAGCAAGGCCAGGAGAGGAAGAGATGTTAGGATTGACACCTGAGGGAACTAATCTCTAACAGCTGTTTTGTGTTGTAGTGAGAGCTGGCGAGGGATATATGGGCACTCCAGACCGCCAGAGGTGGCAGTGGGTTATGTAAAAAGAAGTTTTGTGTGTGTGTTAAGTTCTATGCTGAAAAGCATGACTCTATATGTGTACACTGAACATGTGTACAGTGTTGTTAGTAAAGACTTTAGAGTTTAAAGAACACAGATTGTTTATCCGGCTCCCGCTTCTTCCTTCACAACAGAACAAGAGAGTTATCACAGTGGTGCCGAAACCCGGGATTAGGAGGAAGAAATTCTGTTATGGAGACCCTCCCCAGAATCCACCAAGCCCAAAATCAGGCTCTGCTTGAGCTGCATGTGGATCAGGAGCAGAGGTTTCAGCCGCTCTTCTAAGCTCAAGCGGAGGACCGGCAGGTGTTACGGAGCTTGGTACACCAGGAGGGTCTCCAGCCGCAACCCCAGACCCACCTATGGCCATGCCTAACGTGATGCTCACCAAGATGGGACCTCAGTCACAGATGCTTTTATCAAGCTCATCAAGCAGACAGCCGAAGTATGGAAGTGGCCCAGCACCCAGTGGGCGGCCAACCTACTGCCACTTTTCTCCGGGGAAGCCCGACAACTTCCTGCGGCCAACCTCTGGGTGTTCGGGGGCTTGAAGAAAGCCATCCTGCAACGGGTCGGCCGCAGTCCAGATCTACATTGGCAACAATTCCACTCACTGGCGCTTGGCGAGCACAGCCACCCATTCGTATTCACCCAACATCTCCATAACACCTGCCGTAAGTGGCTGCTGGCTGAAGAAAAAGACTCTTGAGGAAGTGCTCGATCTGGTGATACTGTAATTTATTGATAGCTGGCTGAGGACCATATGGTGGCATATCCAGGGGCCATCTTATCTCTCTTTCTCTCTCCCTCCACTTCCCCAGAAATGTGGAATTATGACCCCAAAACCGGTTTTACCAATTGATTCTGGTGGAATACACAATGTGATATCCGGAAGCAGTACCTCTGCGTGACATCTCAGCACGTAGTGTTGCAGAGGCACCCTTCAGAATTATCACCCAAGTGGGGACTGTGAGGTTTGCTCAACGTCCTATAGGAAAATTTGGAGGAGGGACCTTCAAACAGTAAAAACAAAATTCAATATGTTGTTGAACTGAGAGCAAAACTCTACACACTGGGGCAAATAACACAGGATAATTTGCTCCAGGTTGCAAGGAGAATTCTCTGATGTGTTCTTGCCTCTCCCCGGTTGTACGAATCTTATAGAGTACAATATTGAAATGACCCCCAGGGTAGTGATACGCAGTCATCCATACTGATTTCCCAAACACAAAACAGCTTTTAGAGATAATTTCCACAGGTGTCAATCCTTATCACTCTTCATCTCCCGGCCTCGATCTCCACAGACGTCGCTCGGTCATCCCCCATCTCCACAAAGGTATAAAAACACATTTAAATGATCACCTAATGTAAAGTTCTGTTCACACAAACATGTTTTTTTTTCAGTACAAATGTTCGTTCTGAACAACCTTTTGTATGGTAACAATGGATTCTGATGCCGCAATGCAGACCACATATATATATATATATATATATATATATGGATTCTGATGCCGCAATGCAGACCACATATATATATATATATATATATATATATATGTGGTCTGCATTGCGGCATCAGAATCCATACTTTCAGAAAATATTTGTTTATGTGATTAATTGCCATTAATTAATCAGGACACCGTGTAATTAATTTGATTAAAACATTTTATCGGTTGACAGCCCTAATTATTTTTAATATATGCATCCTATTTTAACGAAACTGTTATTCTTAATGTGCATTATTCATCGTGTATTTATATCACTGTACCATGTACCATATTATCCAGGCATTATAAAAAGAGATGTTGGGTTCTGGAGTTTGTTTGGAAGAAAATACAAAATACATGTGCAAATATAATTAGGACATATATTTATGAAACAGCACTCTTTACTCATCTCACTTGCATTAAAAAAACAAAGACTATATACTCCTCAAAATGCATCAACATCATGGAAAGAACATAATGAAATGGTTATGCCGAATTAGGTAAGTAAATGCTTTAACAGCATTCCATTATATTAATCTCTAACATCTGAAGGGTATGGACAGGAGACTGGTATAACAACAGCACAGCAAAAGTGCTGTCTACTATACAGGGGTGAAATAGTTTTTAGTTTAATCTATTTATTGACTCTGTGAACAGGCCTTAATATTTGGTGTCAACGCAGTACTTGTCTGATAGGGCAAGACAGTTTCATTAAATGTGGTTTAAGTCTCTCACTTTTGCCCTGGGTAATTGGGCCATCTTCATTGTGGAGCTCTTTACACACTTTTGATTAAAAGAGAGAATGTTTTATTAGGGTGAAGAAAACAATTGGGACTATCTCTGCTAATCATCCTTTAAAAAAGGTAGTTTTACATTATTTATTTTATTACTGCTTTGGTTATATTGTGAACCTCAAATCATGGCCATGAAGAATAAATGAGAATCAATTCAGAAATGTAATTTCAAACCCTCCTTTTACCTTTAACTTTGTTCTAGCCATCTACATGCTCACTTCGATTACAGCTCTGTACATTCCAGCAAATCGACTTTCAAAAAGTTACAGACCAAGGTTTCATCATAGTACATCTCCCACAGAGCGCCTTTCTGTCTGTACATCTGAAATCACTGTATCCTTGTTTTTATTTGGGGTAACAACTGCTTTCCGTGCCTTTGCAAATGTGCCACTTGCTGTGCAATGTTTGCCTTGATATAGGCTAGAGTAGTTAATGAGTCCGGTGATCTGATGTGGATCTGGACACAGCCAAGCAACAGCTTTTCTCTTACAGTGAAACTTTGGCGTTCACAACACTTCTCAGAGTATCAAACACTTGTGTGTGTTCAAACACATATACACACTAACAACTCTTAATGATCTCCAACAAAGCTTGACTTACTCAGTTTTAAAAACCCACAAAGGCAGCTAACAGGGAGAGTTAAACATTGCTGTTTACTTTATGAATAAATAACAGATCAAACAAGAGCTTTTCTCCCTAAAAGATTTTCAATGCTCTTTTCAAGGCAAAGTACCATCAACAATCCCAAAATGTAGGCAAATCAATGTAAGTGAATTGTACAGTTTGATGAACAATTTAGATTGAATCTTTTGAACTGTTCATTAGAAACAACATTTAGGTAATTCTCACAATGTGGCCATCGTGGCCACAAACGATATTTTTCAAAAGTTAAGGATTTAATTTATTTTCTTTTTCAACATGAAAATGGAAGTCTGAAATTATTGTAGATTGTACAATCAAGACATATTTGAAAATGTTTACACATTTATGAAGACTTTTTCTGAAGCATGACCAGATACATTCTCATTAACACAACAAACAAAAATATAGATTGATTTGAAATGTACATGGTCCATATATAAATGTAATTTATTAAGCTAGTCACTGCCACATTTCTTATGAAAATTTAAGGGAAGTCTTGTCTTTCTGTGTAGTCTTAAAGCAATCACCACTGGGCAGTTTAGTTTGTACGAACTTTGTGTAATATTGATGAAGAATAACATTAAAGCAGGTTAGAAAATATTGATATATTATTAGTTATATGAGATGGGCTTGTATGGCAAAACTACATTTCTTATCAATTTCTGTGGCAACACAATAATAATATTATACATGTATAAAGTATCAGTTACCTAATCAGTTACCCAGTAACCAAAAATTTACCACATTCAAAAGTAGGAACTTTACACAAAGATATGAAGCATGAGATCAACAGGATCTACATCCTTTGATTTACCATGAGAACAATCCTATCAACCAATCATTGCCCTTTGATTTTTGGGGCTGGGCTGTGATTGGT
This sequence comes from Moxostoma hubbsi, assembly GCA_032164185.1. NCBI lineage: Eukaryota > Metazoa > Chordata > Actinopteri > Cypriniformes > Catostomidae > Moxostoma > Moxostoma hubbsi. Next base: position 42,603,789 of record JAVLUX010000006.1, read on the forward strand.
TGATGGGAATGCTGCTTCAGACACATGTCCTATTTGAGTAAATCACTTTGTATGCCTACTATATTGTTTTTCAAAGCACTTTTTAAAGTTTTGGACTAAGTGATCAGATCCATGGTGATTTTCTGGGGGAAAGTAAACAGCTTAACCTTTAACTAGAAAGATGGAAAATAAAGTGACACTTTTTAAAGTGATACAAGGGGAGAATTTTTTCTTTTCCCTCATTCCTTCCTTCCTTCTCACCATCTATGATGTGAGAGCAAAATAGAAGAAAGAAAGAGAGAGTGAGCAAGCAGATGACAAGAGAAAGTGTTACAGGTATTAAAATAGAGAGGGAGAAGAGGAGAGTTAGAGGGAGGGATGAGGTAAAGTGGAGGAATGGATGACAGAAAGAGATTGTAAATGCTGAAGGAGAAAATCAGTTGAACTGTTTGATGTGTTTGACAAACGTGGTGGCAGTCAAACAAACGATCTCACATATGTTCGCTCTATCTGTGAATGAGAGGTAGTTATTGAAGTCTAGTACTTAGTAGAAAATTGCAGAGACAGTATGAAGAGGAGAAGATCACTAATAGAAAAATGTATGCTAGAAACCACAATGCTCACTATGGCGGCTGGGGGAAAGGTCAAATCGCCTTATTCAAAAAAGAGATGACTGGTCTTAAAAGTACATAAATAAATATTTGTACAAAAAGTGGAAAATGACATTATAAAATACTACAATAATATTAAACACACTATATATTCATATATTTAGGACTAATTATTTAGCAAATTCATTAAGTGCCATTGTTCTGCTAAAAAATTATGTCCCTTACATGTGACCTTACTTAGTACTAAGGTTAATAGTTTGCCTCTATAGGCAATTCAGTATTCAGAACCTGAAATGTAATTTTTTCATACAATAATTGTGATTTTATGTTCTTAAAACACAGAAATCTGGTAAACAGTTCTGGAGATTTCCCCATTAAAATAGATAGATGCTATATTTTCATGATGTGAAAATAGATGACCTAGGCATTACCAAGATGGCCACGAGGTGAACCGACATGGTTCAAATGACTTTGGTAACAGTCAGTGCTGTTGTTCAGTTAATACAGCAACAGTATTAATCGTATTGCCATCAGCATGGACTATACTGTATACTGGTCAGTGTTATTCACTGGGGCTAAGCCCAGACCTCTGTGGATATGTAAGGGGCCATCCTTCGATGAAATATTGAAATATAATACACTTTAAATCAGTGTTTTGTACTCTAGACCGGACTCTGTCTCGAGTCTGAGTCCAAGACCATATTTTCATGGTCTTGGTCTTGTCATGCACTTGTGAGCAATTGTATATAACATGTCCGGCATTTCAATCTGCTGAATAGAATCAGAACTGATGCCCATTTCACAAATAAATAATTCTATTGAGTCAGTTCTTTTCAGCAAATTGGCCAAAAAGGTTAAGGTCTTAATCGATTGGCAATTTGTTCATTGGATAAAGAAGATTTTTACCAACAGTCAACAAAATAATGCTTTTTTGAGAGGTAACTTTTAGAAACTTCCATTTGGAGCTGTGTCTTGTTAATAAGGGTATATTGCACGTTATAACACGTTGTAGCATCCACCCATGCTGTTTTTCAGTTGTTTTTCTATGTAAACATGCTCACAACAGATGTCTTTGACTGTTGCATTATGTATCGTTGTGTTTTTTTTTTTAATTCTTTTGTCAAGTTAAAAGTCTCGAGACACCTCTATTTTATGATATTTGCTCATCTGCAGAGTTTGGGAGGGTTACTTTTGAAATGTATTCCACGACAGATTACAGGAAACATGCTGTAAAATGTCATTTGTAATGTATTCCATTAGATTATTCAAGGTCAGTAACATATTCTAAATACTTTGGATTACTTCTGCAGCACTGGAGATGTTCCCTGCCTGTCACACACTTGAAGTTTTGTTGATGTCGTGACACTAGTGATTTGCTCTTGAGAGCTCAAATCATCTTTACTTTATTCAGAAAAGGCCAATGAAAATTGGCAAGTGGAATTTGCATGCCGCTCTCCACCCTGGACATACGGGTATAAAAGGAGATGGTGTGCACCACTCATTCAGACTTGTTCTTCAGAGCCGAGCACATGTGTGTGTTCATCCCGTCACCTTGCTGTCTGCTGGAATTATGGCGCATATCAGCGGTAACCCTCGCATGGTCGAGTGTTGTATGTCCACAGGTGTAAAAGAGTATATTCTAAAAGAGTATATTTCCTCTAAAAGAGCACACGCATACGATTGGTGTGTTTTTAAAGATGTCCTTTCGCATTTGCGCTACTGGATGTGGCCGTTATCTCTCCCCAACAGATGGCCACGAAATCTATCTCGAGTGCTTGGGTCGCCAGTATGACGAGGCAGCTTTTATGGAAGGGTCATGTTCTCACTGAAAGAACAAACCCATGAGAATGTTGTGGTGAAGGCTCTCTTCCTTCTTTGTGAAGCAGAGAGCCACTGCAGATACTTCCCGACCCGGTCCTCTCTCCCTCCAGCATGCTTGTTCTGCCCGGCAGAATTTATGAGCGATGAAGGTGGTCTGCCCCAGGGCGGATTTAATGTCACTGTTGGGGATTGCGATGAGGATGAGTTATCGCAGCATTGGAGGGTGGGCTTCTGATTTTGGAAGTGGACGAATCTTCTGAGCTCCTGCCCTTGGGCGGTAGAGCTCTGGATGAGGCAGATGCAGAGATGGCAGCCATGCTTACCCGGGTGGCTGTGAACATCGGACTTGAGTGGAATCCTCCACACTGCCCTGAGCATTTGCGGCTGGATGATTGGTTTTTGGGCTCGGAGCGTGACTCACGGCCATGCCCTGCCTCAGTGCTCTTCTTCCCAGAAGTGCACAAGGAGCTTGCAAAGTGGTGAAAGGCACCTTTCTCTGCCCATACATGCTTTGCTGGCTAGTCCACCCTAACCACCCTTGGCGTGTGATAGAGCCCGTCCCCTTAGCCAAGTCAAACAAGGTCTTTTACAGCCCTTATTTTATCGTGCCCAAGGGGGGTGCCCAATCCAGGATCTGTGTGCCTTGAACAAGACCTTACACAGGCTTCCGTTCATGATGTTGATGCAGAAGCGCATCCTGGCATCAGTACGACATCAGGATTGGCTCACAGCCATTGACCTGAATGACATGTACTTTCAAATATTGATCCATCCTCAACACAGAACCTTTCTTAAGTTTGCCTTTGAGGGATCAGCATACAAGAACAAGGTCCTCCCTTTCGGTCGCTCCCTGTCTCCGTGCAATTTTAACAAAGTGCCCTGGCCCCACTAAGGGAGAAGAGCATTCGAATCCTCAATTATCTCGATGACTGGCTAATTCTAGCTCACTCTCTAGATCTATAGTGTGTGCACAGGAACCTTATGCTTCAGCACCTCGACCAACTGGGGCTTCAGGTCAACTGGGAAAAGAGCAGGCTCTCCCCTGTGCAGAGCATCTCTTTTCTCGGTATGTACTTGGACTCAGTCACCATGATGGCACGCCTTATGAACGAGCGTGCACAGTCGGTGCTGGCCTGCCTGAAAACCTTCGGACGTAAGGTAGCGGTGCCATTTGAAAAAATTTCAGAGTCTCCTGGGGCATATGGCATCCTCAGCAGCAGTACTCCCCCTCGGGTTGATGCATATGAGAATGCTCCAGCACTGGCTACAGACTCGAGTCCTAAGCCCACCCTCCGATGCTGCGATAACTCCTTCTGCCAGCGATGACAGACACAATCACTCAAGCCAGAGCCCCCTCCATGAGGCAGCTGTATGCACTGAAGTGGCATCTCTTGGCAAATTGTGTTTATCCTGTGGGGAAGACCCACAGAGATGCGTGGTCAGGTCTGTGTTGTCCTTCCTACAGGAGGGATGGAGAGATGGCTATCTCCCTCCACCATGAAGGTGTACTTGGCTGCTATAACAGCGTATCACGATACACTGGATGGGAGACCCTCACGGCAGCACTACCTGATCACCAGGCTCCTAAAGGAGGAGACTGAATCCTCCTAGGCTGCGCCTGATTCCCTCTTAGGATCTCTCTGTGGTCCTACCTGCCTTACAGAGAGCTCCCTTTGAGCCCTAATATCAAAGGTCGTTCTAGAAAAAAGAAATTATGATCCAATGCAAATTTTCTTAATAAAAAATATGATTGTGGCTAGTAATGTGCTTGTAAAATTGCTAGAAATAGCAGTTTAGCTTTGCATAAAGCTGACAATTTACACAAGGTATATTTCTATTTCTTCTGCTCCAAACTTAATTCGAACTTACTTACCGCTCAAATTAATGAATGTAACACATCATAAGAAAGTGTTTCACCACTGTTTGAATGCACTTTGTATTGCATCATTTATATGTATATAAATGGTTTCCATCTTAAAGGACTAAATGTGAAATTAAACAAATGACAAATGCAAAGTAATCTCTTCAGCAATCAAAACACTTTTTGAATGTAACTGTATTCTAATTACCAATTATTTAATTGTAACTGTACTGGAATACAGCTACTTATATTTTGTATTTTAAATACGTAATCCCATTACATGTATTCCGTTTCTCCCCAACCCTGCTCATCTGCAGTATATCTATAAGACGTATGCAAATAAGTATGTTTCGGATGTCAATAAGACATTCCGCAAATAAGATGTTTATGCTTTAGAGTGATTGTAAATCTGAACTTTTTAAGATGTTTAGCAAAGCAGACATCTCGGAGACGTATGTGTGCTTTCTGGGTTTGTTTCATTGTGTTTGTCTGAACGACCTCTAGTCTTTTAGAAATGCTTTAGCCATTAGTTACATGAATGCTACACATACTGAAGAAACTTTTTAAATACTTCTCTCAATGTCATTAGAATTTAATGGTTCCTGAAAAAAAAAAAAAAAGTGCATACCCCGAAATGAAATTTTGCAGGCAAAAGTAAGCAGAAATGGTTACTTGACTTGCAATGAATGAAATATAGTAGTGCAATTGAGAAAATTGTTAACAAATTGAATGTAAATGTTTATATCACTTTCTGTGTAAACATCATATTTAATACATTATTGTTTGGTTTTTAGGCCCATTTTAGTTATTGTACAGTCATACTGTATTTTGTAAAACAGAATTGTTTAATGCTAAAAATAATATATGAATTTTCTTTGGTATATGCACCTATAGTTATTTAAACTGTTTAATAAATTCATAAAAAACTCTTGTCATAGACTTTACTGGTCTCTGTCTCGACTCAAACTTGACCTATTCTGGTCTCGGACTGGACTTGGACTGGGATGAGCTGGTTTCGATTACAACACTGTGTAACAAGTGTTCGCTTCTCCGAAGGAAGGAGGACACGAAAACGGGGATGAACTCAAGGTAAGGCTTTTAATTCCAAATAATAATGTGGGGGTGAACATAAACTTCTAACATGCAAATCAAATGCTCTTTAAGTTGCCAACACTGGACTGGCGTTGCTCTCTCTCTCGACTGGAGGCACTGGTGCTCTTTTATGCCGCTCTCCCCATACTCACTGAAATTAGAGACAGGTGTTAGACATAATTTAGCTCAGGTGCTAGCGCCCTTACCGCTTTCCCTCTCCGGACGGGCGCTTGACCACGCCCCGCTGCCACATACCCCCACCGCCCGACTCAGGCCGGGGTGTCATCCGGCCTGCCTACCACTCCCCCCCCATTTCTGGAAAGGAAGTCAGCGACAGCCATCTGCACCCCCGGTCTGTGGACCACCTCGAACTTAAAAGGCTGGAGAGCCAGATACCAACGGGTGATCCGGGCGTTAGTATCCTTCATGCGGTGGAGTCACTGCAGTGGGGCGTGATCCGAGCAGAGAGTGAAGGCCCACCCCAGCAGGTAGTAGCGGAGTGTGAGGACCGCCCACTTGATGGCCAGGCACTCCTTCTCTACAGTGCTGTACTTCGTTTCCCTCAAGGAGAGTTTCCTGCTGATGTACAGCACGGGGCGCTCCTCCCCCTCCACCACCTGCAAGAGTACGGCCCCCAGCCCTCTGTCTGAAGCGTCCATCTGCAATAAGAAAGGGAGAGAGAAGTTAGGTGAATATAAGAGCGGCCCTCCACAGAGTGCGGCTTTAACTTGTGTAAATGCCTGTTGGCACTGCTCCGACCATTGGACCGGATCTGGAGCCCCCTTTTTAGTGAGGTCAGTCAGCGGGCTGGTGACATCCGAATAGTTAGGCACAAATCTTCTATAATAGCCAGCCAGCCCCAGGAACTGCCTCACCCCCTTTTTGGTCTTAGGTCTAGGGCAAGTCGCAATCGCCGCGGTCTTATCAATTTGGGGACGCACCTGGCCATGACCCAAGTGGAACCCCAGATACCGCACCTCCACACGCCCAATCGCGCACTTCTTAGGGTTTGCTGTGAGCCCCGCCCACCGCAGCGACTTCAAGACCACCCTCAGGTGTTGTATATGCCGCTGCCAGTCATTACTATAGATAATAATATCATCTAAGTAGGCAGCGGCGTAAGCGGAGTGCGGCCGGAGGATACGGTCCATCAGGCGCTGGAACGTGGCTGGAGCCCCAAACAAACCGAACGGAAGTGTCACAAATTGGTGTAATCCGAACGGCGTGGTGAAGGCGGTTTTCTCACGGGAAATTGGTGTCAAGGGGATCTGCCAATAACCCTTTGTTAAATCCAATGTCGAATAAAAGCGAGCAGTACCTAACCGATCGAGCAGTTCATCAACACGAGGCATTGGGTACGCGTCAAATTTAGACACCGCGTTGACTTTTCGAAAGTCCACACAGAACCGGACCGACCCGTCACTCTTGGGAACGAGAACGACCGGGCTAGACCAGTCGCTGTGGGACTCTTCTATTACCCCCATATCGAGCATCGCATCCAATTCGTCCCGAACAATTTTCTTTTTATGCTCGGGGAGGCGATAAGGGCGGCTACGAACCACCACCCCCGGCTCGGTCTCGATGTGGTGTTCGATGATGTTCGTACGACCCGGTAGAGGAGAAAACACGTCTGCAAACTCTTTTTGCAACTTGGCAACCTCTGAGCGTTGGCACGGGGAGAGGTGGTCTCCGCAAATGACCGGGGCATTGTAATCGGGTTTTGGACTCACCTCCGGTCCGAGCTCCGCCCTCTCTGGAACCACCGTAGCCAACGACACAGGGACCGCCTCCCTCCATAATTTAAGGAGATTGAGGTGGTAAATCTGACGCGCGTCCCCTCTATCGGTTCGTTTCACCTCATAATCGAGATCCCCCACTCGTCGTGTGACCTCAAAGGGCCCTTGCCACTTGGCGAGTAATTTGGAGCTCGATGTGGGGAGCAATACAAGAACTTTGTCTCCCGGTGCAAATTCCCTTAGCTGAGTACCCCTGTCATACAGCCGGCGTTGGCGTGCTTGAGCCTGGAGCAAATTCTCCTGTGTTAGTTTCCCCAATGTGTGGAGTTTTGCTCGAAGATCAAGAACGTACTGAATTTCATTTTTACTATTCGAAGGACCTTCCTCCCAGGCTTCACGGATGACGTCCAGCACACCGTGCGGGTGCCGCCCATACAGCAGCTCAAAGGGGGAAAATCCCGTGGAGGCTTGCGGGACCTCTCGTACTGCAAATAAAAGGGGGTCAAGCCATTTATCCCAATTCCTAGCATCTTCGTGTACGAATTTACGAATCATATTCTTGAGCGTTTTATTAAATTGTTCCACTAGGCCATCCGTCTGCGGATGGTATACGCTAGTGCGAATTGATTTAATGCCCAACAGATCGTAAAGTTCGCGAAGTGTGCGTGACATAAATGTTGTGCCTTGGTCGGTGAGGATTTCTTTCGGAATCCCCACCTGGGAGATTATTTTGAAGAGCGCCCCCGCAACACTACGTGCAGAGATATTGCTTAGAGGCACTGCTTCCGGATATCGTGTTGCGTAATCCACCAGGACTAATACAAAACGATGTCCGTGTGCTGTCCGATCTAATGGCCCGACGAGGTCCATTCCAATTCTTTCGAAGGGAACCTCGATTAATGGAAGGGGGCGCAATGGCGCTTTTGGGGTGGCCGGCGGATTTACCAGCTGACATTCGCGGCACGCCGCACACCACCTGCGAACGTCGCCGTTAATGCCCGGCCAATAAAAACGGGCTATTAGACGGAGCAGTGTTTTCCTTTCCCCTAGATGACCCGCCATGGGATTATAATGAGCCGCCTGGAAAAGCATTTCCCGACGGCTCCGTGGAATTAATAACTGAGTAACATTTTCCTTTGTCTGAGTGTCCTGCGTCACTCTATACAACCGCTCATTTATAATTGCGAAATAGGGGTATGTGAGAGCGATGTCTGGCTGGAGACGCTGACCATCAATTGTCTTCACTTGATCAAACGCGTGCTTAAGGGTCTCATCCCGCGACTGCTCCAAAGGGAAATCTACATCAGGGAATTCCCTGCAGAGGGGAGGGGCGGAAGGCCCTCCCCTTCCCTCGTCATCCCGATTTGGAGCAGCTGAGGATGGCCCCGGCTCCGCCTCCCCTGCCAAAGCATCGCACATCGCACATTTCCCCAGTTTAATGCAGGACTCATCCTCCCCAGTTCCCCCCAATACATGCTTAAATGCAGGCCAATCGGTCCCCAAAATCAGAGGATGGGTGAGGCGGGAACTAACCGCTGCCTCCACTTTATGTTTTTTTCCCCTAAATTTAAGCAGCAAAGTCACCATCGGATAGCTGTGAACATCCCCGTGCACACACCTCACCCTTACCCGCTTAGCTGTACCCAAAGCCTCGGGTTGAACCAAGCGTTGATGGATGGTGGTCTGATTACAACCGGTATCCAGCAAAGCTTGGTGTGTACCCCCCTGGATTCTTACCGGAACCCGGTACGCTCCAGCCCGATTGGGGGCAGCGTGTGGGAGATCGGCGACCCGGACCACCGCCCCCACCTTCATCAATGGACACCGCTCGCGGAAGTGGCTCGGGTCCCCGGACCTCCGAAAGGCCGGCTCAGACATCACACCCGTACCTGCTTCGACGGATGCCCCCACCTGAGGGGGAGAACGGCTATAGGTGGTGGAGGGATGGGCTGATGATGGATGTGATGGTCTCAACCAGGCTCCTCGCCTGCGTGGGGCAGCAACGGGACCTGGAGAGAGGACAGAGCGAGAGGGTTGGGGGGAGTGGGGAAGAGCGGAAGTAAACACAGGAGGGGGAAGAGAGGGAGAGAGAGAGAGAGAGCTCGTCCGCCCTTGGGTTCGCCGCCATGTGGTCCTCTGCGAGCTGGACGGCCGCCTCCAGCGACGCCGGGCGGTGGCACTGGGCCCACTCCGCCGTATTCCTGGGCAAGCATTGGACGAACTGCTCCAGCACCACCTGATCGATGACTCCCTCGGTCCCCCACTAGCAGCCACCTACGGCAGGCATCACGGAGCCGCTGGGCAAAGGCGAACGGGCGGTCGGACTTCCCCAACTTCATGTCTCGGAAGAGTTGGCGGTTTTCTTCGGGGCTCCGACCAACCCGTTGCAAGATGGCTTTCCTCAAGTCAGCGTATGCCAGGAGGTTTGTTGCCGGCAGTTGTTGAGCCGCGAGTTGGGCTTCCCCGGACAGAAGAGGAACAAGGCGGGCTGCCCACTGACTCTGCGGGCAGCCCCAGATTTCAGCAGTTCGTTCGAACAAATCTATGAATGCTTAAACATCGTCAGCCGCCCCCATCTTCTGTAACGTGGGCGGGGGCAGCATGGCACGGGTGTCCGGGGTCGCGGCTGTGGCGGCCTCCTGGCTGAGGAGGCTCCGGATGGCCTGTCGATCCTCTGCTTGGGCCCGCACGATCTCGCCGAAGCGTCGTTCTTGCTCTTGCCTGAGCTCAAGCAGGGACTGTTGGTGGCTCTGATGTAACGCAGCGAGGGACTGGAGGACTTCGGCCAGCTGGGAGGACTCTACGGGGTGATCCTTCTCCATGGACGGAAATTTTTTTTTTTTTTCCTTTTTCCCGGGTTTCGGCACCAGTGTAACAAGGGTTCGCTTCTCCGAAGGAAGGAGGACACGAAAACGGGGATGAACTTAAGGTAAGGCTTTTAATTCCAAATAATAATGTGGGGGTGAACATAAACTTCTAACATGCAAATCAAATGCTCTTTAAGTTGCCAACACTGGACTGGCGTTGCTCTCTCTCTCGACTGGAGGCACTGGTGCTCTTTTATGCCGCTCTCCCCATACTCACTGAAATTAGAGACAGGTGTTAGACATAATTTAGCTCAGGTGCAAGCGCCCTTACCGCTTTCCCTCTCCGGACGGGCGCTTGACCACGCCCCCGCTGCCACACACTGCTTTAAATATATAAACATGTTTAGATGTTACATCTGCAGTGTGTCATTTATAAAGTAAATCTTTAAATATTACTGAAGTTAAAGCCAAAAGGTACCATTATTGTTTTTCTCAGCTTTAGATATGCTCAAAGATCAGAATTTGCCTGCTTTTAACACTGTATTTTAAAACGTGATTAAAAAAACACTATTTTTGTCCATTTCAGCTTTGCGTAGTTCGACGCACAATGTGTACAATTGACAGTTTTGAAGTCAATTAATGATTTGTTGGGTGTTTTAAGATATTAAAAGGTAGCAAGCTGTAAATAGGCTAAAATAGGTGATTATGAGAAAAAAATATTGCTTGATTGACCAAAGTTTGCGAGGTTCATAGCATTGTGTCTTAATAAAAGAGTTTTGAGTTGAAATTTGCTAATCCCTCAAGCAAATTTGTATATATTACATGTTGTTTTGTATCTTAATATCTGGTACTTAATGCATCTAATGCGTTTTTAATCTCACCAAGACGGCGTTTTGACCGTTCAGGCTCCATTGACACAGCCTCAGTTGGAGACATTGACACAGGCACATTCACGTTAGTGCTTGAGTCCAGCCACCCAACAATACAGCGCGTGGGTAATGATTTGAGCTAGTATTTGGTATTATCGATACTGTATAAAAAAGACTGGTGTCATTCATTTATATACATATATACCACATAATCTAAAAAATATATTTAGATTTAGTATTAACTTGGTAACGAAACACTGGTACTTTAGTCTGTTTTTGATGGCATTTTAGCTGGCAGTCTGGGAGACTAGTTGGCTTACCAGCTAAAGCAGCTAAACACCAGCTTGGCCAGGCTAGAAGACCAGCTAGACAAATTTAATCCAGCTAAGGCCAGCTCACCACTTTTTCAGCAATAACTTTTACAACCTTGGTTGTGAATACATATTGGCTTTTTTTTGAGACCAGAAAACATCTGTAATGATGTGCAATAAGGTGATCTTTATGTGCCAAGGACTGCCGAGAGCTGCTTTACAACATGGAAAAAAAGAGCAGCACTCTTTTTTTGTCATTGCTGTCAGTTTGATTGACAGCTGGTGCAGATGAGTGAGAGCTCTTTCTGTCCACCCACCAATCAGCCACCTCCTTCGGGCCCTCAACATGATGGCTGAGGGTCGGAGGTCACTCTCATGCTCTCAGTGAGTGACTCTTGATGAAGACGCTGATGGAGAGATGCAGTTCGTCTCCTCCATCATTTGTCTTTCTCACTCTTTTTCAGCCTAAGGTCCTACCACCCTTTTCACAGCAGACCATCCATCTGCCTGTCCACTGCCACAATTAATCAAAGCTGCCAGAGGGGCAGCCCCATAAAGCTTTTAAAAAGAGGAGAGTGTGTGTGAGACAAAAGAGTGTGAATGAAAACGAGTGTCCACTTCATGGCTGCTCAGTCAAATTTAATAACACATTTATGGTTCCTTTCAGTGGTTTGAGAGTGGTTTGCTAGTTTTTTTTCGATTGCATGTTAATGTACCAAATAAAATCAGACCATCCCTGGAGGTGTTCTGAATAAAGTTTGCTTCAAAAGTTAAGTATGTGGTTCAAGCAGATTTAGTGGCACTTAATGAAATTGGAAAACGCATTGGAAAACATAATTATTTATGCAAACAGTAGACTTTTCTGCCCTTTATCAAATAAACAGGTAGTTTCTGTTTAGAAAATGCTTAAAATTATGTCAGGCTTTTTAAACAGTGTCGAAAGTGCCACATAGTCTCTTGGGAGACTCTTCAATCAGTTTACTTATAGATGTCTTTACATTTTAAGCTGGGATAGGATAATTTTTTATTAAATTATTAAAAAGATGGCTTGTAGAGCACATTACTGTGGAGATGTAGCACATGTGGAGGCCCACAATATTCTCTGTGGCATCCATGCACTACTCACCACACACCTTACCGAGAGTGAGAACCACATTATAGTCACCATGAGGAGGTTACCCCATGTGACTCTACCCTCCCTAGCAACCGGGCCAATTTGGTTGCTTAGGAGACCTGGCTGGAGTCACTCAGCATGCCCTGGATTTGAACTCGTGACTCCAGGGGTGGTAGAAAGCGGACTTTACTCACTGAGCTACCCAGGCCCCCCCAAACAAGGTCTTATCACCACCCTTGAAAACCCTAGTGCAAAATCTATTCATAAGGGATTAACTGACAGGGCATGCAAATCACTAACCCTCTAAATGATGCCAATGCTACCAGCAGGGCTGTTTTAATTGTCAGAAACTTATCAGCAACTGTTGCCAAGGTCTCAAATGGAGAACCTGAGAGTGCCTTCAAAACAACGAATAAATCCCATAAAGGAATGCAGACAGGACAAAAAGATGTATGCCTGTGTACCCTGTGCATAAAACGAGAGAAAAGAGAATGTCTACTGACAGAGACTCCATTGATAAGTGCATGCTCAGCCGCTATAGTGGCAACAAAAACTTTAATCTTTGCCAGGGCAACCCTGTCCCCCTTTGCAAAAATCCCAGCACTGTACCGATAGGGCAGTGAACTGGATCTCCACCTTGCACTGTACACCAAGAAGCAAAAATATGCCATTTGAACGTATAATGTTCCTAATGCTCTATCATTCAAAATGGTATCAACCACAGCGGGGATAACCCATCATTCAAAAGAGCGCCCCATTGAGGGGCCATACTCATAACTTTCACAAGTCTGGCCAGGGGTGCAAAATGCTGCCCCAAGATGAGACAATAAGTACAATCCTCCCAAGGCACTTTCTCCAGGAGAGAGAGACCAGAGGCGAAAACCAAACTTGAGATGGCAAAACAGGGCCACTAACAGAAGTTGAACCAGCTCCTCCCATACTCTCTGCAGAACTGCATGCAGCAGACTGATCTGTGGGAATGCATAAAGACGTATTGTCGGCCACTGATGCGCCAACACATCAATTCCCAGTGGTCCCAGGGGTGAGAAGGAAAACCAGAGGGGATAGTATGATGTTTTTCTCGAAGTAAACAGATCCACTTCTGCTCTGCTGAACCGTAACCAGATTTGTTCAATAATCTGAGGCTGTAATGTCCAACCTCCAGACATCAAGCCCTGTCTGGACAGGAGATCCGCCCCCAAATTCAACCAGTCTGGAACATGCACAGCTCGTAGAGACCACATATTGTTCCATTCCCACAGATGAATGCACCATGCCAGCCTCAGTATGGCATGAAAATGCACTCCTCCCTGGCGATTAATATAGGACACCACCATCTTATTTTCTGACCAGATATGCCCTGAAACTCCAGGAGGAAAAATGATAACGGCAGCAGCTCTATGAACAGACAGTTAATGTGCCAATATTTATGCTGGCCTCTTATAATGTGCCCCGTCCTGTGGAGGAACACCTGTCCCACCGGAACACCCAACATCAGAAAGCGGGTACGTTTTCATGGTAACAGATTTCAGTAGCTCCCACACATTGAAGAGATGGAATGCCTGCGTCAGTGGTTGAAGTCCCTTTGTTGAGTTCATCCAGCACTGAAAAGGTCTTGCATGCAACATGCCCAGCAGAATGACAGCAGAAGCCATGATCATGAGCCCCAAAAGTCTGTGAAATGTTCTCACAGGGAGAATGTGTCCCACTCTGAACATGGCTAAAGACTAGCAGAATGACAGAATGTGAGCTGGAGACAGACGCTCCTGCATCGCCTGTGAATCTAGCTCCACCCCTTGAAACAGTCTGTTGCCTTGGCAACAGGACACTCTAGTATAAGTTTACACACAGCCATATATTTCTCAGATGGCTGAGAATGACATCTCGTTGTTGGGCAGCCAAAGTCTCTGAGTGGTATACCTTGCTCAACAAGGATGATGTAACTTTGCACGGTTTAGAGGAAAGAGTAGGCCTCGATTTCCATGAGGTCGCTGAAGAAGTTGAGAGATGGACAGCCAGCATCTCTTCCATTGCCGGAAATGAAATATATCCATGGTCAAAAGCTTGACACACATTAGAATATTCAGAGATCGATTAATTAGTAATCCTGGCCGAATAAGGTAGATCCCAGAATAAGGTTGATGCTGAGTTGTTTGAAGGCATTCAGACAGAAGACAGTGGTTCCACTGAAACTGTTTCAGAGGCTCCAGGGGCATATTGCGTCCTCAGCGGTGGCCACACCGCTTGGGTCGATGCATTGAGTCCACTTCAATGCTGGCTCCAGATTCAAGTCCCGAGATGGGCATGGTGCCACGGGACACATTATGTGACCATCACGCTGATCTATCGCTGCCTCTTCAGCCCTTGGACCGACCTCACATTTCTATGAGCAGTTGTTCCCCTAGAGCAGGTCTCCAGGAACGTCGTGGTTACAACGGATGCATCCAAAACGGGCTGGGGCACCATATGCAACAGGCACGCAGCCGCCGGCTATGTAGGCACATTGATTGCCTCGAGTTGTTGGCAATACTGCTCACCCTGCGGAGGTTCCACCCGTTGATCCGGGGCTAACACGTGTTGGTTCAGACAGACAACATGGCAATGGTGGCATATATCAACCATCAAAGCAGTTTACGCTCCCGTTGTATGTCACAACTCGCCCGCCGTCTCCTCTTCTGGATTCAGCAGCACCTCAAGTCGCTGCAAGCCACGCTGGTTTGGAGTCGATTCAGGCAAGCACAGGTAGACCCGTTCACCGCCTCAAAATCCACCCACTGCCCGCATTTGTACACCCTGACCGAGGAATCCCTCTGTATAGATGCACTGGCACACAGCTGGCCCTCTGCACTACACAAATATGTGCCACAAATAGGCAGTCGACTTGTCCCCAAAGGGCCGTTCGGCACTCAAAACAGCATTGGTGCCTCCATACGTGTCAGCCTGGTGCACTGGCTACAAGGCACACAGTAGTCTGCCCATCTCGCACCGCCAGTTCACGTAACACAGTTCAGATAGTTGTGGCATTTTGTGTAGGGACCCCTAGTGTCACTTCATCGACACAACGTTGAGTGCGTGACAGATATGGAACGTCCTGTTTACTTCCGTAAACTCCGTTCCCTGATGGAGGGAATGAGACGTTGTGTCCCTCCTGCCACAACGCTGGACTATCTGCTGAAATGGCCGGGTCCTTCTCTTGGCTCCTCAGCACAAAACCTGAATGAGCGTTTCGCACGGCAGCTCCTTTAAACCCGTATGTTCAGGGGAGTGGCATGCAAATACCACTTGCCAATTTCCATTGGTCTTTTATCAAAGATCAGAGGTGTCTCGGGCTCCCAAGAGTGACCCCTAGTGTCACGTCCTCAACACAACGTCTCGATCCCTCCATCAGGGAAGGAGGTTATGGAAGTAACCAGGACAGTTTCTCCAATCAAGAGACCTGATTAGCACACAGAGCTTAGCCGTCTCCCTTAAGAGACAAAAATTCTAATTAATACAGCTTACTCTTTAACAAATACACACACACTCAATGCTTGTTCCCAAACCTTCCCATCTCATCTCCACCCAAACACATGCACACACATACACACTCCATTCTGGTGATGTGTTAGCCCCCAAGTGTGAACAACCTTTAATAAAAATGTTAATTGAATCACGGGGTGTCTCTAGGCCCAGGTTTAGTTTGATTCTCCACAGCCCTTACACACACACACACACACACACTCCACAGTATTACACAGGCACTCAGCTGTTTCTGGGAAGGCACAGTCATTAATTCTTATCTGTTCTGACGGGCTAACTGCAACGTCACAAATCTCAAAGAGAGAGGGGATAGGTGGGTTGGAGGGTGAAGACCTGTCATCATATGGGAAAAGGACTATTTTTCATAATCCATAATGCAATTTAAATGTTTTCATAATTTGGAGAGAGGGAAGGTTTCAAATTAAAAAAGTGTGCTTTACAAATGGAGCACATCCTATTATTCCAATAAAATTTTGCTTACCATTGGTTTGTCATCTCACCCATTTCTTCTCTCTTCAATGATATCAAAGATGTTTTCTGACTTTTAAAACATAAAATTCAACATGAAACAGCAAACCCAATTTATTTTACTTCTGTAATCTTTCGGAGTGAAAAGGATATTCTATGCGAAAATAAATGTACTACAGGCCAAGATTAAATCAATTAGGAATTAATTGGATTGAGGAAATGGGCATAACATATGTGAATGAAGGCAGTTGAAGGGGAGTGGTTGAAAAATAAGAGGGACTGGTGACATCAGCCGAAAAGGAAAGCGGTTGGCAGAGGAAGTTATTATATTTTCATATTTTTTCTTTGTAATAATGTGCACCAACCAATCATCATAATTTTTCTTTTGAATAATGTGCTCCATTAAACTATGTACAATAAGACCAGGAATGTGTAATAAGAAGTAAATAGGGTTAATTTTGATGTAATGTTGACTTTGAAGATTAGATTCCAAATTATGTTAAAATTACATAATATTATATGATTTATATAACATAATGCTTCCAGTGACATAATACTATGTGAATAAAATAAATAATGATAACAGTGCAGCAGTGAAGTAGAGGGGATGCTGCTTTTGTGTTTGGAGTGTCTTTTTGTTTTTGAGCTCCCATAGACATCACAAACTGCTTGTTTTCTATAATCTCATCTCTCATACTCTTTTTCTGTCCTGTGTGAAAGAAGTAGAACCTTAAGTCAAGACATAACAATTTATACAAATCAAAGAAGATATATATTTCTCAAAAAAGGTGCAAAGTTTGCTTTTCCTTGTTTTTTCTTAAAGCTATTGTGTGTAATTTCTTCACCAGTGCTGTCACTAAACAGACTTGTATGAGCTTCATTGTAAGATTGATTTTTTTCTTTCTTTTTTTTAAGGAAAAGAAAGACGAGATGATTTTTATTTTATTTTTTGAGGCAATCAACATTATGCCACAAATGCTGTAGATAACACGTAGCTTGTTTTGAACGTGGAATATTCCTTTAAGCTAGGAGATGAGAAAGAATTTTAACATTGAAAAAATTACATCAGTTTTAATGGAATAACTTACTCAAAAATGTATTTTAGGTGACCTAACCCATTTAAATAAATAACACAGTATACACAAATATTTCAGTATAATGTAGCCAAAGGATGAGTTTAAGACAAACATCACTGTTGCAGTTACACCAGAGTGGCTTGCATTGACAATACAAATCATGGAGGTAGAGTGAGTAGGTGCTTTGATGTCACCTCTAGTAAAGGTGTGAGTTGGTGCAAAATACCCTTTGAGTTTTCCATGGATGGCAGACTAGGCCATTTAGGAGTATTCGGCATCCTGAGTTTACTCGCATCCTGGAAAACAGAGGTCATTTATGTGTGTTTTGTACTGTAAAGAGTTGCCTATTGCAACACTGAGAGCATTTACATGCATGCACATTCCTACACCTATTGTGCTTAATAAGCTGACAATGTGTGTGGTCATTTAAACACATTATACAATGTATGCAAGTGTTGTTGGCAAGTTTCTTCAAGCTTTGACATCAAAAGCAGATAATAACTATTATTTCAAATCTCATGTAAAGACAGTTTTCTTGCTTTGTCTGTTATGTTTTGTTATGTTTTAAAATAAGGCAACAAAGTATGATATTATTGAAGATTTCAAACAATAACAATTTGCAAAATATACTGTAACAGTTCATAAGCCTATAACACTCTCCGGGCTCTATATACGTGTGTTCGTTATGTGCTACTACTGTGAGCAACGTCTTATCCAATTTTCGTGAGAGCACTAATTCAAAGTGCAGTTTTCATGCCAGCTCAAAGTGCATGTGAGCTTGGGTGAGAGTCTTTGTGCTATTGTGGGTGTATGTGTACAGCCTGTGTAGGGCACCTATCCATTCATGGAACACTCACTGTGTCTGAAACTGCCCCCTATCCACTATAGAGTGCACTATTTTGGGTGTCTGACATTTTGTAGGAGTGTTTGAATTCTGAGTGAGACACTCATTCCCTAATTTTTTCATTCATTCTTACCCACAATGCAGTCTAATTTCAAGAGTACATTTGATGTACACTCAATATCAGTTAATTGCCCATAAAGACGCACAAGCTGGGAGTTTACTGCTTCCTTCACTCCTGCAATATTTTATTTCATGCTGAATGTATAAATTTTTTACAAATCATTGCTTGATTAAAATAACATATCTTATATCAGGAAGACTCGCAGACTTGAGAAAAATTTAAGATGACATTTATTTGATGGATACAAAACAGAAAAGTAATATCTCTCTTTGGTGTAGGCCCCGTCTGGCGGTCTGAAGAAAGTGTACTCAGAACCGTCATATCCTGCCGGAGGCAGGGGCGAGGAGCCTACCCCCATGCAGGATGGGACTCAACTCGTGGTGGTGGAGGTTGCCATGTTAGCACACTGAAACAGCAATGTGATAGGTTGTGAGCAGACTTATAAAGCAATGGCTTACATGTGATTGGCTAGGAATTACTCAGCTAATGGTGCGATGATGTACAGCTGCTAGTCTTCCCGCTAGAACTATGCTGCACTTACATATATAGAGAGGCAAAACATACAGATTTTAAAATGTACTCATTTATATTTATACAGAATATTGCTGAGCTGAAGAATTATTTATTTACTAAAAAATTCACAGAGGTGATATTATATGAATTCAGGAATCAGCACACAGTGGAAATGATAATTCTATAGATTATATAAATATTCGGTTATAACATGTAGGCTATGATAACTTTGGTGTGGTTTATGATTGGATGAGGATGCTATGCGCCCAGAAACGCTAACCAGCTTGAAATGCAGTTTAAAGATACTAAAGCATAACAAATAAATGAAATGATGTACATTTGATCAAATGTGCTTACTCTTTATATTAACAAATTATAAACAGAATGAATATTTATTGTATTAATATATAATTTAATAAGAATAACAAGGCCCAAGTATTTTAAAGTTCATATGTGATGCTCCGATGCTCGGTGTATACGTCAGTGTCCGAATTCATTCACTCATTTCGTTCACTTGCTGCTGATATATAGTGCACTCACTGCCATTCACTATATAGGAAATAGTGAATGATTGAACAATTTCAGACACAGCCACTCTCTTCACCATATGATCGACTTGCACCCACATATCTCTCATGAAATTCTGTCTGTTCGCACTCCAGTTGTCAATCACGCGAACGGCAGCGCAAAAGGCACTTAATTTGTATGTTTACATTCATTTATACAATTAATCAGCCCGAAATAGCTGTGATAGCTGCGCGGGTTAAATGCATAAAAACTGCTCGTGACATGCAGTACGAGGGACAAAGCGCTGCAGATTTAAAAATGTACACTTAAAAACTGATGTCATAAGAACCCAGTTACAGAATCACCCTGAATATGACCATCACATTACACAGAAATCCTGCATTAGCATTAGAGCCACAACTTAACTCAATTTTAATCTTGAAATATCCGATTGTCTTGGTGTTAAATGAAGGCATTGCATGATGAAACTATTCTTTTTCACTGTGCGGATTGAATAAAGTGTTTCACTTAGAAGAGCATGATGCTGCAGCAGTGATGGACTCGGCTTGAGTGACATTCTGTGATAGCTGTGAACTTCTGCTGTCTTAAAAGTTCCATTCAATAATCTCTCAATAAATTACACATGAATTAAAATTAAACCCAGTAATGTAATGACAGGAACGCCACCCACTGTAAAGAAGTAAATGTAAATTTTTTAATTAGAAATTTACTTGACTGAGAAATTTACTTAAACCTACTCTAAAACTAATTTTTTCTACAAAAAGTTACTCAAGTAAATGTAACGGAGTAAATGTAGCACGCTACTACCCACCTCTGTTGGTATCGTCTAGGTTACGGATGTAACCTCCATTCCCCGATGGAGGGAACGAGACGTTGTGTCAAAGACGCTTGCCAACCTGGGAATGGGCCAAGCCTGGCTAGGTCTCTTTTCTCTCTATGTTTCTCCGCATAGAGCAAGAATGGCCGGGGCCCTTACATGCATCGAGGGAAGGGGGTCTTACCCAGTTTCCTATTCTTTCAGGTGAAAAAGACCCTGCGGAGACCACCCCTGCCCTGAAGAGGAGGTAAGAGTGGTGAATACATCACATGGGTTTTTAGGCGGCATGTGGAGATGGCGCAGTGGTAGATCCAGCCATGCTAGGAGGGGGGAGTTGCTACAACTTGGCGACCGGAGGGCAGCTGGAACTGCCTAAGGGAGACGTGGGTCCACTCGTAAGTGGACCGTACTGCGGAAAATACACACAGGCAGAGTCAGCGTAGGAGTCCTGCCCTGCCGAGCACCTATTCCAGTACAGGGTAGATTAAGTACCCGAAGTGGATTGGGTCGGTGAGTTCCTCCACTGAACTGCGGACCCAAAGGGCTAGGGAGAAATCATCCAGGGATCTGAATGAGTGGGATCTCCTGGGAGAGAAAGTGCACAGTTTTACCTTCGCCGAGGGAAAGGGCGCTAGGCGCAAGTTATCCACCGGGCCAGACCGTCAGCGTTTTACCGAGTTCTACTGACTTGAGTCGCTGCTGGTTCCAAAGGAGGAGACGACGGGCGAGTTGTGACATGTGGCGGGAGCGTACGCCGCCTTGGCGTTTTATGTATGCTACCACGGTGGTGCTGTCTTTTTTTTTTTTTTTTTTTTAATACTTTATTTTAAAGGATTTTTCATGTTAGAACACAAAGCAAACAACACTGGCTCAGACTACACACACACAAGAGAAAAAGATATATATAAAAAAAAAAAAAAAAAAAAAAAGGGGTAGATCCAATATACAGAAGTACATTAGTAAAAAGCTGCATAACGGACTAGGTGCACGGTGGTGCTGTCTGACCTGACTAGGACATGTTTGTCCCGAACTAATGGGAGGAACTTCCGCAGGGCAAAGCCCTTTCCAACGGCCCGCGGCTGCATGCCCGTTGCACACGGCGATGTCGGGACACCTGCTGAAAGGGTACTCCTGCCCGTAGAAAGCAGAGGTCTGTCCATGTGCTGACATTGAGACCGAGTCTAACTCCATGCTGAGAAAAGAGATGCTCTGAACCGGGGTGAGCATGCTCTTTTCCCAGTTGACCTGAAGCCCCAAGCGGCTGAGGTGCCTGAGCACCTGGTCTCTGTGAGCGCATAGTAACTCTTGCGAATGGGCCAGAATAAGCCAGTCGTCGAGGTAATTGAGTATGCGAATGCCAGCTTCTCGGAGCAGGCGGAAGAGCTGCCTCTGCGACTTTCATGAAGACCTGAGGGGATTGAGATATGCCGAAGGGGAGGAATTTGTACTGATAAGCCTGGCCGTCGAACGCAAACTGTAGAAAAGGTTGGTGTCAAGGCAGAATTGAGACGTGGAAGTACGCGTCCTTCAGGTCTACCGCTGCAAACCAATCTAGATGCTGGATGCAGATTAAGATGTGTTTTTGCATGAGCATTTTGAGCGGGAGTTTGAGCAAGGCCCGGTTGAAAACTCGCAGGTCCAAGATCGGTCGTAAGCCGCCACCTTTCTTGGGTACAACAAAGTAAGGGCTGTAGAAACCCATTTTCGTTTTGGTTGGAGGGACAGGCTCTATTGCGTCTTTGAGTAAAAGAGTAGCGATTTCCGAGCGCATACTGCGGTAAAGTGGACGCCCGCGAAGGGGGGGCGGGGGCCTGGCAAGCTGAATTGCATAACCGAGTCGAATGGTCCGGGCCAGCCAGCGTGACGGGTTGGGAAGTGAAAGCCACGCATCCAAGCTCCGCGCTAGGGGCACCAAGGAAACGGTTATTTTTGACGTTCCCGGCGGGGCGGAGCAGGTAGGATGGTGTCAGGAGGCGAGGACGCGTACCGAGGCTCTAGTGCTGAGAAAAGACTCAAAGCACTTACCTTGCTCCGCACACCCAGCAGGGGGCGGGTTCGCGACTGAGGGGGAGGTCCAGTGTAGGCGTCCTCTAGACTCGTCGGAACCGGCCGGCCGGGGAACAGTCTGAAGGCGGGGGGTCCTTGTCCAGCATGCTGGGACTGTAGAGATCTGGTGGCAGGGTGCCGTGAGAACGGCATTTGCGGGCCAGGTGACCCAGAGCCAAAGGAAATAGCTCTGTTATTGAGAATGTGGGTACCACAGCCCCGTGTAGGGGGGGCGGCAAATTAAATAAATTCAACAAAAGATTCTCATCCCGGCCCTACACCGGGGGACGGAGTGGTCTTACCAGCTCCGGAGCTAACATCTCGGGCTCTGGTTCGAGAATCTCAGGAGCACCTGGAAGCCTTCTGGGTCCTCGAGGGGGTCCGTGAGTCAGGAGGTTTCTGATTCCTGCAGGGTGCTCGATGCTGGAGCTGAGAGCTGGGCCCGGGTTGAGGCGGAGCAGGGTGTTTCTTAGCCGCAGGAGGACACCCTCGGCGACCAGACGGGGAATGGCCCATGGCAGCAGGTTTGCGGTGGGTCAAGATGTGTGAAATGGTCTCCGTCTGCTTCACCGCTGAGGACTGCTGGGTGGAGTCGTCAACGGTGCCGCCAAATGAACGGAGCTGGGAGACAGGAGCGTTCGAGAAGGCGTGCCTTGTCTACCTCCCGCATTTCGACCAGGTCCAGTCCATAGATAGCGTTTCTGGACAACAAGGGTAGCCATCGCCCATTCAAATGCCAGCGCTTCTGACCTTCTTGGCCCGAGGGGTGCAATCAGTCATTGAGGGCAGTTTCTGCAGCACATCAAGAACAGGACTACCCAAGTACAAGTTTTGAAGCGCCTTGGCCTGGCGTTGGTTGCAGAAATGGTCTGGGACCGCTCCACCATCGAGGGTATTGAGAGCAGAGGAGCGAGGAAGCCGTGCTCTATTGCGTCTTTGAGTAAAAGAGTAGCGATTTCCGAGCGCATACTGCGGTAAAGTGGACGCCCGCGAAGGGGGGGCGGGGGCCTGGCAAGCTGAATTGCATAACCGAGTAGAATGGTCCGGATCAGCCAGCGTGACGGGTTGGGAAGTGAAAGCCAAGCATCCAAGCTCCGCGCTAGGGGCACCAAGGAAACGGTTATTTTTGACTTTCCCGGCGGGGCGGAGCAGGTAGGATGGTGTCAGGAGGTGTCATGCCTGTGGAACCAATCATGTAGCCGCGAGGGGGAAAGCATAGCGGACCTCTGTACGTCAGGCTCAGACTGGGCGAGCAGACCCGAAGGTGGAGGCCCAGTTGAGTCATCAGCATCAGACGCCGCTGTAACGCTCTCTGATGCAGTGGCAATGTCATCCAATTCCGGGAGCTCAAGGGACCGTACGGCCGGCCGGCCGTGAAGCGGGCCGCACTTATCTCTAGCTCGGACGGAAGCAAGCAAGCGTGCTGGGGAGGCGGGTGGTTCGAGAGGGTTTACCCGGCAAAACGGAACCCGTCATTATCACCAAATCGCCTTCATCGCCCGCGGCGCCTCTCTCATAACAAAAGAAAGCCGTGACCGCAATGTTGCCATGGCTATATTCTCGCACTGAGAACATGAACCATTCATAAAACACTGCCTGCGTGTGATTGCAGCCCAGGCATGCGAGGTAGCTTTTATGACTGTCAGAGATGGGGAGAAATCAACCGCATCCAGAAACTACACAGGGGCGGAATGGCATCTTTATAAAGACGCATCCTGAAAATGACGTTCAACACCGCTGTGTATTGCTCTTTTGAAAGAAATATCACTCTTTTAATATGCTCTTGATGTGTCGATGCACCCAGGGGCAAACTGCACTGCCGTGCAAGGAAGGAGAACGCCACTGTAGTGCGCCGTAGATCCAACAGCAGAGAGCGTCAGAGGAACAGGAACGGATGTGTGACTCGCAGCTCGCTGCAGTACAACCATCGGCTCCGAAGAAAATTTCTGAATGAACTCAACGTATTTCCCCACTTTTATACTCGTATGTCCGGGGGCGGGGTATACACGTATGTCCGGGGGCGGGGTAAACTTCTCATTGGCCTTTTTTCATAGATCAGAGGCATATTCAGCGCTCAAGAAAGACCCCTAGTGTCGCTTATTTGACACAACATCGACGTGAGAGACAGACGGGGAACTATGGATTCTGTAGGTCATGAGGATTTCAGAAATAAAAAAATTCCCATATAGGCAACACTGCCTCTCCGCCATATTGTATTTTGTTAAAAAGCGATACATATTTTGAATGCATTGTCGGATTTGAAAGAAAATAGTTATGCATCATCAACATCATGTCCTGAGGATACCTGAACAGTTAAAAAAAACACTTATACCACCTATAGTTCAAAAGATAACCCACAATTGTGTGCTCACTCTAAACTCTGCATGTCTCTTTGCCATGGCTGAGATGTGTCAACTGAGTGCCACAGAGGTTAGAGTGTCAGATTATGGCTCTAAATGTTGTGAGTTTAAGTCCAGCAAAGGATGATTTTAAAAATTGTTCTCCTGTTGACTTGAGTCTTCATATTGAGCTTGATACTACTAAGGTTGTACTACATTGAATAATTCCTGCTTGAATTTAAAGCATTAAAATCAAGATATTGTCAGATATCTTTTTGTACTTTCAGCTTGTATTGTATCATTGGCATTGTTGCAATGTGTTAGCTGAGTGGCCCAGAGGTTAAAGTATTGGGTTATGGCTCAGTAGGGTATTATTTTGAATCCAGAAAAGTACAGTTTTAAAAATTGTGCTTCTGTTGATCTGTAAGTCTTCCTATTTTCCTTATTACTATGTAGGCTGTACTACAATGCATAATTCCTGCTTGAATTCAAATGCACTTGGCTATAACACATTTCTTTCAGCAGTCATTTTGTAATCTTTGCTGCTTGTACAGTCTGTTTTGCATTACTAAGCTGTGTCAGCTATATAGCTCAGTAGGTAAAATATTGGTATGATTTTTGAAATGTTGTGAGTTAGAGTCCAGTAAAAAGTGGTTTTAATCATTTTACTACTGTTAACCTCTGAGTCTTCATGTTGTTCTTTACAATGAAGGCTGTACTTCACTCCATAATTGACTCTCCACCATATTCAAATTTATAAAAAAAATTATATATCTTTTAAATACAAAAATAAAGAAAAACTGGTATGCATCATCGGCATCATGTCCTGATGATACAGTTTGGAAACAATGCCACCTATGTTTAAAAAAATAAATA
This sequence comes from Moxostoma hubbsi, assembly GCA_032164185.1. Classification (NCBI taxonomy): domain Eukaryota; kingdom Metazoa; phylum Chordata; class Actinopteri; order Cypriniformes; family Catostomidae; genus Moxostoma; species Moxostoma hubbsi. Next base: position 42,629,137 of record JAVLUX010000006.1, read on the forward strand.
AATAAAACTTACACTTGTATGCTGACTCTAACCTTAGGAAGTCTTTTTGCAACTCAGTGGGCATGTCAAATAAGTGACTCGGTGTGTTAAAGCACTGGTTTATAGTTCAAAAGTTTGTGGGTTCATTTTCCATGTGGAAATTTGGTGGTGTTGATGTAATATTGTAGTGGAGGTCTTGTATTGTCTTGTTCTTCTAATAAAAACTGTAAAAATGAAACATCCTCTCACTTTCAACTGCTTTTATTATCAGCAAACTTAACGTGTAAATATTTGTATGAATAGAAAAAGATTCAGCAACTAAGACATAAACTGAACAAGTTTAGGTGCCAGATGTGCTCAAAGGGGTTAAGATCTGGGATCTTCGCTCGCCATGGTAGAACACTGACATTCTTGCAGGAAATCATGCACAGAACGAGCAGGATGGCGGGTGGCATAGTCATGCTTGAGGGTCATGTCAGGATGAGCCTGTAGGAAGGGTAGGGAGGAGGATGTCTTCCTTTTAACACACAGTGTTGAAATTGCCTGCAATGACAACAATCTCAGTCTGATGATGCTGTGACACACTACCCCAGACCATGACAGACCCTACACCTCCAAATCGATCCCGCTGCAGAGTACAAGCCTCTGTGTAACGCTCATTCCTTCGACGATAAACGCAAGTCTGACCATCACCCCTGGTAAGACAAAACCACAACTCATCAGTGAAGAGCACTTTTTGTCAGTCCTGTCTGTTCCAGAGAAGGTGGGTTTGTACCCATAGGTGACATTGTTGCCGGTGACGTCTGGTAAGGACCTGCCTTACAACAGGCCTACAAGCCCTCAGCCCAGCCTCTCTCAGCCTATTGCTGACAGTCTGAGCACTGTTGTTGCCATCCTGTAGCTGCCCCACATGTGTGATCATCGGATGTACCGATCCTGTGCAGGTGTTGTTACACATGGTCTGCCACTGCGAGGATAATCAGCTGTCCTTCCTGTCTCCCTGTAGCACTGTCTTAGGCATCTTACAGTACGGATATTGCAATTTATTGCCCTGGCCACATTTGCATTCCTCATGCCTCCATGCAGCATGCCTAAGGCATGTTCACGCAGATGAGCAGGGACCCTGGCCATCTTTGTTTTGGAGTATTTCAGAGTCAGTAGAAAGGTCTCTTTAGTGTCCTAATTTTTATAACTGACCTTAATTGTCTACCATCTGTAAGTAGTGTATTAACAACCGATTCACAGATGCATATTCATTAATTGTTTACAGTTCATTGAACAAGCATGGCAAACTTCATCTTTATACAAACTTATCTTTAAAATACAGTGTCCTGAAAAAGGGACATTTTTTAAAAACATTTTGCTGAGTTTATATATGTGGGTGATATCTTTTGAAAGGATTGAGAAGTTTGGAGACAGCATCACCTTTAGTTCCAATGAACATGTTTAGCAAGTTTTTCATGCTATTATAGCTCGGTTAGCATGCTAACTTTTGGGGTTTCTGTCTTATAAGACTATTTGATCACAATGCTTTCCTAAGGGCAACATTAGCTTAGCATGCTAATCGGTTAATAAGTTAGCATGCTATCCAATGCATTTGTAATGCTATTTGATCACAATGCTATCTTTAGACAACATTAGCTTAGCATGCTAATCAGAATGCTTTTTAAAATAGTACTTATGTTGACCTTTGAGTCTTCACGTTTTGCTAACACTAATACACTTTGTTCTATCAAAAACATTATCTCAGCAACAATTTTGTACTCTTAACTTTGAATGCATGTACAAAACTTACTCTAGCAACTGTGGTTGTGCTAATTCACAGCCTGTTATGTCCCATTGGTGACTATCAGTTTTATGTCTCCGGACTGGAGTGTCAAATGGATCTTTAAACAGCAAGTTGCAGGTGCAAACCCATCTTTGGGCGCCTTGAAACATTGTGTTTTTTTTTTCTTTATGTCATTTGATCTACACTGAAAAAAAATATAAATGCAACGTGCAACAATTTAAAAGATTTTACTGAGTTACAGTTCATTTAAGAAAATTAGTCAATTGAATAAATTTTATTAGGCCCTAATCTATGGATTTCACATGACTGGGAATACAGATATGAATCTGTTGGTCAAAGATAACTTAAAAAAAAAAAAAGTTAGAGGTGTGGATCAGAAAACCAGTCAGTATCTGGTGTGACCACCAATTGCCTCATGCAGTGTGACACATCTCCTTCTCAGAGTTGATCAGGCTGTTGATTGTGCCCTGTGGAATGTTGTCCCAGTCCTCTTCAATGGCTGTGCGAAGTTGCTGGATATTGGCAGGAACTGGAACATGCTGTTGTACACGTCGACACAGAGCATCTCAAACATACTCAATGGTTGATGTGTCTGGTGAGTATGCAGGCCATGGAAGAACAGGAACATTTTCAGAATCCTGAAATTGTGTACAGATCCTTGCAACATGGGGCCGTGCATTATCATGCTGAAACATGAGGTGATGGTGGTGGATGAATGGCCCATTGTTGTGCTCAGTATCTCATCACGGCACCTTTGTGTATTCAAATTGCCATTGATAAAATTAAATTGTGTTTGTGTTCCATAGCGTATGCCTGCCCATACCATAACACCACCACCACCATGGTGTGCTCTGTTCACAACGTTTACATCAGCAAACCACTCGTCCACACAATGCCATACACGCTGTATGCCATCTGCCCGGTACAGTTGAAAATGGGATTCATCTGTGAAGAGCACACTTCGCCAGTGTGCCAGTGGCCATCGAAGGTGAGCATTTGCCCACTGAAGTCGGTTATGACCCCGAACTGCAGTCAGGTCAAGACCCTGGTGAGGACAATGAGCACGTAGATGAGCTTCCCTGAGACAGTTTCTGACAGTTTGTGCAGAAAATTCTTCAGATGTGCAAAACCACAGTTTCATCAGGTGTCCGAGTGGCTGATTTCAGACGATCCTGCAGATGAAGAAGCCGGATGTGTAGGTCCTGGGCTGGTGTGGTTACACGTGATCTGCGGTTGTGAGGCCGGATTGACATACTGCCAAATTCTATAAAATGACGTTGGAGGTGGCTTATGGTAGAGAAATGAGCATTAAATTCTCTGACAAAAGCTCTGGTGGGCATACCTGCAGTCAGCATGCCAATTGCACACTCCCTCAAAACTTGAGACATCTGTGGCACTGTGATGTGTGACAAAACATTTTTTAGTGGCCTTTTATTGTCCCCAGCACAAGGAGCACCTGTGCAATGATCATTCTGTTTAATCAGCTTCGTGATATGCCACACCTGTCAGGTGGATGGATTATTTTGGCAAAGGAGAAATGCTCACTAACAGGGATGTATACAAATTTGTCCACAAAATTTGAGAGAAATAAGCTTTTTGTGCATATGGAAAATTTCTGGGATCTTTTATTTCACCTAATGAAACGTGGGACCAACACTTTACATGTTGCATTTATATTTTTGTTCAGTGTATATGTATTCTTTTGGTTGGCATGCTGGTGCTTGGACCAGGTATTGCTTGTAGACTTAATACCGTCCAAATATTCTGGCCATGCCCATTGACTTTGCATGTATGACTTAAAATAGGGCCCTCATCTCATCAAATCCATTTTTATGCAAATGGTCTATGTTCATCACAAACTAATTTCTTATTATTATAAACTTTACAATCTCTTACAAGAATGAAAAGCATGACACATTTTTCCCAGGTGTAAATGAACAAATAAAAACAGCACTGTGTTCTCTCTTGAAGCAGGTATTTAATTTGTACACATGAAAACAGAAATGCATGCTGTCAATATGAATTCATCCTTACTGTTTAGGAATGTAGTGTTTGTAAGTTTTAAAAGTCAACTGAGACTTTCAAACTGAATATCTCTGATTCAGTTATTGAATTTTACTGCAAAGAAACTGGAATTGAAATTAATATTTGTTTATTATTATACTGTTATGCAGTGAATTATGCTATTGATTATGTTTGTCTCCTTGTAAAAGCCAATGTGGACTTTGAAGCTGATCATCTCTGATTTAGTAAGGCTATACAATTTTACTGTAGAATGCATTTGCAAAGGAACAAGATTTTGAATAATTTGTTCCAAAAATTTGAGCTTTTTTTTTTTGTTAAAATTAAAATTATGCTATTATGAAGTGAAATAAAGTGAATAAAGTGCCAAGTGAATCTATTTATGTTGTTAATAACGCCAGTCTAATTTTTTACAAAAACTTTGCATTGCCAGATTTGTACACTGACTTGACAATGACACTCCTTTAAAACAGAATTTCCGTTGTAGCTCAATTCATCTAAATCTGTATACGTGATGCTGCACACACACACACACATATGTTGGTCTACCTATCATTATGAGGACTTTCCATAGACATAATGGTTTTTGTACTGTACAAACTATAGATTCTATCCGCTAAACCTAACCCTCACAAAAAAACTTTCTGCATTTTTACATTTTCAATAAAACACAGTTTATTATGTTTTTTAAGCGATTTAAATTATGGGGACACTAGAAATGTCCTCATAAAACACATTTATAGTATAATATCCTTGTAATTACCAGTTTGTAACCTACAAAATTGTCCTCGTAAACCACATAAACATACCCACACACCCATATGCCATTCAGGCTGACATGAGATAAATATGAAAGAATCCAGGCCAGGCAGCTTACTTAAACTTCCAAACAGTGCATTACCGCAGAGAGCATTTTCCCTCATGGGGCGTGTGTGGAACCTCTGACATTGATAAGTCCAATGGACACATTTCATAGTGATGTTGAATAAAATGAGGCATTCATTTTGTTGAATAAAATTAGGCATGTCTCCAGAAAATAATGCCGGATATGTTTCTGTGTTTATGAGTTGTGGACCCCAAACGGCAGAGTAACTGAGCAATTTACTATATGTTTAGAGGGCAGATGAATCCCTGTTGGAGCTGGATAAACCTGGGATGAATTCTCTACTCATTTATCATAATTTTTTCTGCTCCTATTCATCACCTTCCTTTAAAATCGAAAGTATTAATCTTTAATTTTTCCATTCCAAATAAGAAAAAGCACCAAAACAAACAGAGTGATTTGCTGCTGTGTTTTCAACATTAGATTTCATTTCAGCATCAATAGAATATAAACAGGTGGAGGAAAATCATTCAGAGACACAGTGTCAGTGTTTAAATCATTCCAGAGAGAAGAGAAGGGCAGGCAGACAGCAGACACAAAGTGATATTCCTCATTGTGACTGAGAGAGGGAACCAGAGAGAAATAGAGAGTGGGCGCAGGGAAGAGAGATGGAGAAATGACACAGCGTGGGGTTGAAATGCAGATATCTCTGCTTTGAAAGTTGTTATGTCAAAGTTTCTGTGAAGTTCTGAGGCTTCATCACACTATGCAGACATCTCAACCTTGTGGAGGGGAAGAAGAGATATCAGATATTCTGATTTTTCTGGAAGCCCTTTTTCATCAACCTCAGATATAGCTAATATCAAACAGTTTGGAATAGACGGATTTCACATTCAAAAAATGTTTACATTCATCTCAGTAGTTCACAATTCAGAAGGTTAAACTTCTTAGGGTGTTTTGAATATCACTTTGAAGTTGATGCAGATATCTTGAACATCTTAGTCAACACGAAACCTGTTTTACTTCCGTAATCTGGTGCATTTCAGAGCGAAATGGGATATTCAACGAGAAAATAAATGGAGGATTAGACTTAATTTTATCCATTGGGAATTGACTGGGTTATGAATGGACATTACATACCTGAATGGAGCCAGGGAAAAACAAAGATTTGTAGCGTCAGCTGAAAAGGAAAGTCATTTCTGAGGTGGAGCAAGTTATTACATTTTGATGAAACATTAACACGCACAATACATTCAATAAAGGGTCAATTTCATGTTAAATATAAATATAAATATATATAAATATATAAATTTGTTAAGTATCAGTCAAAGCTATGCCCTCACTATACGATTTTTGGTCAGATTTTGCTGTCGCAGACAGATGTATGAGGTCTGTGACAAAACCTGCGGATCGCAGCAAAATTGGAGCTTGCTACGGTACGCGACGCTCATTAAGTATGAGAGTTTTAGCTACGTGATCTAAGCCAGTCTTGTGCTGTCACAGATGCCTCAATATTTTTTTTTTATTTAGTTTGCTATTATTACGGCATAATCTTGAAGGCAAGCATGATGCAGCGAAAGGCACATCGCTTATTGTGCATCTTTATGTACACTAATTAAATCCACAATTTGATAATAAATGCATTTATTGTAATAAAGTTAAGAGAAAGAATTTTTAACAAATAAACAAATGGTCCGAGCACTCTACTTGACATTGTGCTATGTTTTCCAAAACAGACACAGAGAGCCTGCCCAAATCTACCCAATTATTGTCTCTGCCATATTTTCTTTTTTCATCTTTTCAAAATCAGTACACAAAGACAACATCGGTACACAGACAACTTTTGGACAGCAAGCTGATCATGAGCATCTATTTCTGGAAAAATCTTTTGATCACTGTAATTTCTTGTGTAAATTAAGTGAGAAAACTTTTTTTGCTGCTGTTGGCTGGAGATGCCTCTTGGCCAATGATCCAGTTATTTGTGCACCTTGTCTGCATTCAGTTGTGAAGTTTGTGGGTTGTTACGACAACAAGACGACAGATGACAAGAAACCTTTTTGTGTAATGCAAGCAGTGATTCGGTAGTCAGACTGTTGTGTAGTAAGGTCATGGCTTTAAGGGTGATATTCTGTATGCTGTGTTTAAACTCTTGAAATTAATACAATTGCTTTTCTCATGTTTATCTGTAATTGCAGAGGAACTCTGTTCTGTTTACTGTTCACTGTTTTGTTTGTCTTCCTGCAAAAGCAGGTTAAGCGAAAAAAAAATTTAATCACTGCGCAGACTATAAAACTCAAAGTCTTGCTTAAACATGATGACAGTCATTATGACTTGAAGTGCTGGCCATAAACAACTGTTTAAAGAACAGGTTCAGAAATGTGTAATTATAAGCACATTAGCAATGATTGTCTATATTCAGTGTGTTAAGACAAAGACAAATCAAAGGCAAAGTGAATTTAAAAAACTCACTCAATGCTGCTAATGACAACTTTTTAAGCATGAGTGGATTTCAATTGTTATCTAAAGGCAAAATCAGACCTTGACAAGCATTTTGTGATGAACTGACAAGGAAGTTTAACAGCACTTGAGTTCATTGTCTTTTCAGTTAAAATTAGATAATCAACAAACTGTTCCAAGCAGTTAATGCATTTGCTGCATTAGTGTGATCATGTTTAATAACATGTTGAGTGAAGGTGTTGTTACATCAATCAATCATCAGAGCTGCATTTTAAAATGTGAGTCATCTTATCTCACAAGACAGAAATAGTCATTGTCTCCAAACACGTTCTCATTCCCATTAAAATATTGAGAAATATTGAAGCATGGGGTTTAGTCTAACCCTCTTGTTCAGCTGAAAATGAATTACTGGTTGTTTGAGGACACAGAAACACCTAAGTATGTAAAATTATATATTTTTTTTTTTTTACCTATTATTATATTTAAAAAAATAATAATAAATTAACCTATTATTATTCCAAATTAATTGCATCATCCGACCTAATTAAATCCAATGGAAATTGCTTTAATTCATCCAAAAAGTAAACTTCTGTGATAATGTGTTGACCCTCATATTGTTCAAAACCTGAGAATAAAATACACAAATCATCATCAACCTCTTATTAACAAAAGAAAACGAACTCAAAAACAAATATTATTCCTTTTAAAAATGTAAAAACAACAGACCATCATCAATTTTACATACAATTCCATTAACTCCACAAATTTCAAAAAACCTCATCTCATCATTGATAGAGCATAATAAGCAAATTCAACTTTAAGCCTTCCTGCAATCATATTCCTAAACATCATTTCAGCATCTGTACTTAAATGTTGTAGTCCCTTATTTTTCCTTGTTTTCCAAATCACTAGTTTTGCTGTTCCTATCAAATAATTTAATAAACATGCTTTCCTTCTGATAGAAAAACTATACTTCATTCCTCCAATAAAGATTTTCTCTGAGAACTCCTCATTAAAATCTTGCAACCAATTCATAAGAATCTTAAAAAGGCTTACTAATCTTTTGCATCTTAAAAACAAATGTTCAAAATTGTCGGCCCTCCCACAAAACCTACATTCCTCACCTACTGCTAAATTTAGGTGTGCTACATGTCTGTCTGTAGCTATTGCCCTGTGAATAATCTTCCACTGTAGATCTGAAATTCTCTATGGGAGGTTTATACAGGGCTCTCCACCTGTCCCTCACAAGGAAGTCTGGCTCCAATATTTCTGGCCACTTTGAAAGTTTTTGTCTTGTGAGTCTTTATACAGAACTTTCACTGTAGTGTAATATATTGCTTTCTTTGATGTGTTCTCAAAAAAAACCAACTGAGGGGTTTATAAAGATAATATAGAATCTGCAACACCACTTTCTCGTTCTTCGTCAATGACAGAGGTGACTTTAATCCTTGGAAATTCCAGTCCACTTTGAATGTCCATCAAATGTATCCTCCCAATGTACTCCCTGTAACTGCTTGGCAACACGTTTAAAATTTATTCTACAAGCTTAGATGTGAGACGTGAAGACCTCAAGCCCGTCACTTCTCCAACGGCCTTCGCGTCTTTCCACCCATTTTTATTCAGCAGGTGCCCCAACTTAACAACTCCATTTCTCAGTAAGCATGTATGTACACTTACTGAGGACAACAGCCTGGTCTGCAACATTGGGTTAAAAATTAAAGGTTGCTCAGTAACCCAGTGTCCTGGTTCATCCAACAAGCTTTCAGTTTTAAAAACAGTCCTCCAAGAATGTAGCATTGACTGGTAAAAAAGTGTATGTTCAGACAGACTCAGCTCTCCCAGCCTTAATAAAAATAGATGTCTGTCCAATCCAAGACCACCAGCCTTCTGTAAAATCCCTTTTGCAGTCTGAGTCCAAGCCAGGTCTTTATGGTATAGTAGTCTCTGTGCCGCTTGTATTCTGAAAGAGCAAATGCGGTTCTTTACATCCACCAAGCCCTATCCTCTTTCCTGAACAAGAAGATAAAGCGGCTGCAAGAATCTAGTGCACTCCACTCCAAAAAAAAGTCCACAAATGCCTTTTGAATATTACAAATCATATCATCAGGTGGCTCCATAATAGTTTGATGCCATAATGTTGAAGTGGCCAGGTTATTAACTACTAGAACTCTCCCTCTGTATGACAATTGTGGTAATAGCCATTTCCATTTAGCCAATCGGGCAGACACCTTCTCCTGTACTCCCTCCCAATTTTTAGCTTGAAATTGATTATTCACTAAAAACACCTAAAATTTTCAGCCCTACTCTTCCCCACAGCAGTCCACTCAGCAATTGTGGAGGTCCTATCCCCTCCCACTTCCTGATAATAAAACCTTCACTTTTTTCCCAGTTTACTCTGGCTGATGATACTTTCTTATACTGTTCAATAGCCTTTGTTAACACTGTAACATCATTTTGACTTAAAAACTGTAATGTCATCAGCAAAAGCTCTCTAGAATCACTTATTATTCCAGGAATTGAAATTCCACACAAATCTCTTCTTAGCCTACAAAAAACTTTCAATCACAAGGCTGTACAATTGCCCAGAAAGTGGGCAGCCTTGTCTAATACCTCTTAATACTGGTATTGGTGCACTTAAACCACCACTACAAAGGCATAGAATACAATAATTGAAGATATGATATAAAAATGTCACCAAAACCAAATTTTTGTAAAATATTAAAAAGATAACCATGATCAACTCGATCAAAAGCTTTCTCTTGATCTAATGATAAAATGCCATGGTTAGAATTATTAAGATGATTAAAATCAATTATATCCCTCACTAAAAAAAGACTGTCCATGATCGGACGATTAGGAATACAATATGTCTGGTCCTTCTGAATTAATGATTCCAAGTAACACTTGAGTCTGTTTGCTAGACATTTTGAGAATATTTTGTAGTCCAGACACAACAAAGATACTGTTCTCCAATTTTTCAGAAGTCCAAGATCCCCTTTCTTTGGGATTAAGGATAGTACTGCACGTCGACAACTTGTAGGAAGTGACTTGTTTTCAATAATAATAAAAGTACTTCATATACGTCTTGACCAAGAAGCTCCCAAAATTGTTTATAAAACTCAGCAGGTAGTCCATCAATCCCTGGGGATTGACCGGTAGACATTTGCTGCATTGCCTCTGTGAGCAATGTAATTGGTTTATCCAAGGATATTTTCTGCTCATTCCCTAATTTGGGTAACTAATTTTGTAAATCAGAACCATACCCGGAATCACAATATCTAACCTTGCCCCATTTAGCCTACAATCAGAGATTTTAAGCCACGTGTATTGTTTTACTTGTATATTTCTACTTCTCCATATGTTTATCATATCGAATTCAGTTAAAATTTTTGACAACACTGTACTTGATTCATTATGTGGCTCCTCCCCATTTCTATCAATCGTAAAATCAATGGTACAGTTCCAATCACCTCCAATAATAAAACATACATTATTTTTATCACATTTCTGAATTGCTTTTCCAACTTTTTAAAAACTTCTGTTCGCTCAGGACCTCCATTCTGTGCATAAATATTTACAAGTACAAAACTGGTACCCATAAACTCTATCTGAGTTAATAATATACTCTTCTGAAGCTACAATATTTATATCACTATTTTTTGAAAATAAAATGGCTATACCAGCACTATTGTTTGTCCCAAGGCTTAGAATAGATTTTCCTTCCCACCTCATACCCCATTCAATTTCATTATCAATATCAGTATGTTTATCTTGCATAAAAGCTATATTAATCTTTTTAATTCTAATCAACACTGATTACCATCTGATACCTGTCCCTTCCACCATTTATATTTAAGGATCCAATCCTTAAAACCTCCATTAAAAAACATAAATAGAGAGGACAGAAGCAGAGTAAAGCAAAGGAAAACAGACACCCTATGTGATTTAAGCATTACTTTTGTAAAGTGCCTTCTCTTTTCTTAGATTTGTAACAATCTTCTTCAGTCTGAACCTTTTTTGCCTACTTAATGCCTCATAGCTAACTGTCTTCTGTAACATCAACACTGACACCATGAATTTTTCTGTGTCTGGAAAAAAATCTTTCACTTCAACAGCTTTCCCAAAAGATATATCAGATTTTGTATCATCATCTGTAATCTCAGTTCCAGCAACCATTTCTACACTTTCTGACATTACAACATTTTCAACAAGAACCATTTCAACACTATTCCTTATATCATCATCAATCATTACTCCATTGTCAGTGACCTGAGCTTGAGATTCATCTGAAAAGGACTAATTTTTATCAGACTCCACCATCACAGCAGCAGAACTAGGCCCAGCAACCTCCTCTCTAACCTGATCCTTATGTGGGCACGCCGTCCTCTTATTCCCTATGTCACCACATTCAAAGCATCTCATGCTGCCAGTATCCGCGTAAACCAAATACGCTTTTTCTTCATGCTGCACTATAAACTATTTATCCAGCTCTGTGCCATTCAAAAACATAAACACTTCCCTCCTGAACGACATGACATGTTTCAAAGCTTCACTTTTGCATTTTAATGGTGTCATTTTTATCTCACTTGCCAACTTTCCATATCTGGCCAGGCCCCATTGAGTCTCATCATTGTGAATGAAAGGGGGTACATTGGAAACAGTTATTCTCGTAGTTGGATTAACAAGTGGTGAAACGATAACAAAATCTCCACTTACCGTGAATCCCTCGCTAATCAAACCAGACTTTCCTCCTTGAGAAAAAACACCACTGCCTTGTTCATTCTAGATGCTGAGGAAATGTTGTTAAATCCAACTTGCTCTCATACCACCAGTAGCACATCTTCTACGCTCACACCGAGCACCGGTACACACCTAATTCCGTGACGGAGTGATACAGGTGACGCTCCCCCATTCTACCTTCACAGAGAATAATTAAAAACGTAAAAATCTTAAAGAATTTTCCACTAACAAACAATTAATAAAAAATTAAAACTGAAATTTGAACATTTAAAGTGGACAAAAAAACCTCAGGATTCGTTCTCTCCACATAAGCACCCTCACCCGCACCTAAAAACCTCCCAGCATCCACCAAGAGAGAAGAGAGAAGAGAGAGAGAGCACTATACCCAGTGTTCGGGAGTAATGGAATACATGTAACAGGATTACATATTTCAAATACAAAATATTAGTAACTGTATTCCACTACAGTTACAATTTAAATAATTGGTAATTAGAAAACAGTTAAATTCAAAAAGTGCTTTGATTACTGAAGAGATTTCTTTGCATTTAATTGTCATTTGTTTAATTTAATATTTAGTCCTTTCAGATGGAAAACATTTATACACTTATACACTGATGCAATCCAAAGAGCATTTCAACAGCGGTGAAACAATTTCTTATGATGTGTTACATTCATACAAAGGGACAGAGAAGTTTGAAGTAAGTTTGAAGCAAAAGAAATAGAAACAGCTTTATGCTAAGTTAAAATGCTATTTCTATACATTTTTCATGCACATTACCAGGCACGATCATATTTTTTTTTATCAAGAAATTTCACATTGGATCATAATTTCTTTTTATTTTCTAGTAAGACCTTTCATATTAGGGCAAAATCATATTCTTGATAATAATGTTTGTATTGTTTTCCTGTAAAAATATAAAAAATCCTTAAAACAATATCAGTTTGGTTTATCTTATTTTAGAATCAACACTGCATAAGATATTTGGGTTTTTTAGAGAATGTATTTTTATAGTCAAAACTAGTGAACAATTTTCCAGTGCTGAAAAAGTAATCCAAAGTATTTAGAAAATGTTACTTACCTTGAGTAATCTAATGGAATACATTACAAATTACATTTTAGAGAATGTATTCTATAATCAATAGTGGAATACATTTCAAACGTAACCCTCCCAACCCTGACTATACCTGTGACTCGTGTTTTGATTAGCCTAAATAATAGGCTTAGTACAGTAATAGCATAATACGATTTTATGAAATTGATGGTGTGAATAATTTGTAGTCTAATCTCATCTTGTTTGCCTTTAGCATTAGTGAATTCAAGAAGGAGGTTTGTAAATTAAGGCGGCAGGATTACTGGACGCTTCAATACGGACACTGGGGGGGAACCTTTGACGTCAGCTACAATACGTGTTGGATTTCTGTCAGCCAATATGCAAAATTGTTTCTGGTATGACTCAAATTCAGATGGGAATGAGAATCTTCTCCATCTCCAGTGTTGCCAATGTAGTGTTGGTGAAAACAGTGAGTCTGTGGCATGACGTCACTACCCAGCAAACATCCTGTGCAGTCGTTAATACCCTAATATGTGTTCGACCTCATTATTCTTCAGGGTCACAGCACAAAATGTGTGCCTTTGTAACTCAAAGACGTAAGCTGTGTCCCAAACGACACACTATACACTATGCAATTTTAATGCCCATTGACTTAAACTGAGCCTTAAAGGATTAGTTCACCCAAAAATGATAATTCAGTCATTGTTTACTCACCCCTGTGTTATAACACCATATGACTTTCTTTTTCTCAACAAAAAGGGAGAAATTGTGAAAAAAAAAAAATGTATATCATAAAATTTATGGCAGTTTATGGTGACCACCTCTTCAAGCTTCAAAAGGACACAAAAGTATAATTATTTAGTCTAATAAATTATTTTATGCAACTCATGTCTTGATCTGAATGAATAGACTGCATGCGAGCTTGAGCTTCCTCACGAGAACAGAGCGCAGCTGCTCGTGAGGTGGGGCATTCAAGCAAAAACTGTTTTTTTCACTTCAACTGTCTGAAGAGTTTGTAGTCAGTAAAATAAAAGGAATTTATATGCCTAGACTTATTTTTATCGGTCCTCAATCAAACACAGAAATGGGGTAGCTACAGACAAAATATGTCCTAACCAAACACCAAAAGACATGCAATAAAAGTTATCTTACACTACATTACGCTACGCAATTAAATTTATCATACACTACGCCACTCTCTTTACTCCTTTAATGGGCCTAGGCCACAAGCCAGACAGAAAAAGATGAACAACGTTATAAGAAAATACACAATTTATTAAATAAAGCAAACAGTCAAGCTGGATGAAAGAATGAATACAATTATTACTAGGCACAATTGTGGAATGAGAGCAATTCATTTATATAAAGGACACAATAACGCTCCCTTAAGAATCTTAAAAGCTAGCCGATAACTGGCACAACATCTCAACATCTCAGATTCCCTGCACAGATCACCTTGGAAAGGGGGATAATTAACTAACTCTGAAAAGCAAAACAAATTAGGCACAAAAAACAACTCCAAAACCCCAAATAAAAACAAGCAAAATAATTCTCACAGCAAACATAAGCCCCCTTATACCTCAATTGCAAGCAAGAGTAAATTGGCTAGCAACACAGGGCTGGGAAAAGCAAGACACACATACAAATCTAAAATTATAGCTAAACAGTCCCAGTTCACAACAAACGTAAACACCACATGCATTGGAAGCAAATAGCGCACACATACAGGGACTGGCTTGAGAAAAAAAAAATAGCTCAAGAGGAACAGCGATCAACTCAAATCTGAGAAAAACCACACACACACACACACACACACACACACACACACACACACACACACACACACAGGTCTACCTATCATTATGAGGACTTTCCATAGACATAATGTTTTTTATACTGTACAAACTATAGATTCTATCCCCTAAACCTAACACAACCCCTATCCCTAACCCTCACAGAAAACTTTCTGCATTTTTACATTTTCAATAAAACATCGTTTAATATGTTTTTTAAGCTATTTAAATTATGGGGACACTAGAAATGTCCTCATAAACCACATTTATAGCATAATACCCTTGTAATTAGTTCTAACGCTTGCATGTAGTCTGTCTCATGAACACGCACAGATGATCAACGGTCATTGAAGATTTTCACTAAATAATACAGTACCTTATATTTTGGTTTGTTTCTCATCAAACCTTGTCAAATTCCTTCAGAACAAGTGTCACATACAATAATTTATTAGACTTCTGAATTATACTTTTGTGTCCTTTTGAGGTAGTCACCATAAACTGCCACTGTATGACATCACTGAGCAAATTCTTTTTCACAATTTCTCCCTTTGTGTGAAGAAATAAAGTCATAAGGGGTTATAACAACACAGGGTGAGTAAATAATGACAGAATTTTCATTTTTGGGTGAACTATCCCTTTAAGCTATTTAATTAATTTCAGCTTCTACTAATGGATCCATTAACAGTTGCACACTCTTCCCGCTAAATGGCCAATTAACCGCATTGAACATGAGGGAGGAGAAAGTGCCAGGTGTTGATTGTTTGATAATTCACCATCAAACTCAGCTGACTCAAGATGCAGGTAACTTAATGTAATAAAATTCTTAATATGTAAATTAGAATTTATTTAATGTGTTAATATAATAAAATTTGTTTATACTTTAAGTAAAATGTTAAAATGTCCATCAGCATTCAGTGGCCTGAGCATACATGAAATGATTAATTTCTTCAATCCACTTAAATTGATGACGTGACAAAAAAATCAAATGCATTTAATGAGGACATAACTGCCGGGTCTCAGGAATGACGTGCATTTTTGTAGTAGTTTTGCTTTTGTCTGCTGTTCCATTCTGGACTGACATTAAAGCTACGGCCTACTTAACTCTCAATTTCCTTTTCACTCCTAGCAGTCCTAGCAGTGAGGAAATTAAATTGAACCCATATTATTTCAACTAAAATGAGGTACCATTGCCATGTTCACTCTGCGTTCACTCTCTCTTTTGCTCATCCCAGTGCCCTTTTCCTCCATACATTGTGTTAATTAATCTAGTGGTGGTATCAGAGCAATAACTCTTTTGTTTAATGAGATGAGCTGCGTGTGTGGTTTTATTGTTCAGTGGGGAGCAGTGAGCCATATTTCCAATTTGTCCTCTCATTATGATGGCAAATGTGCATGGCTTCAGTCATAGGGTGACAGCAGCAGGTACTGAGCTTGAATAACTCTTCTGCATTAGCGGTATATATCTCTCTTTCCCTGTAACATGTCTCTGTTTGTGTTGAATCTCACAAAAATTTCCCTCCAGATTCAAAAGGAAAAAATTGAATTTTGTGAAAAGAAATTGAAGCATATGTTTAGGATAATTAATATTTAAGATAATTTCCATTAATATTATAAATACAGATATTTTACTTGTGAGATTTATTGTAATTCATGTTATTCTCAAATATGATTCTCATTACTAATAATGCAATACCGTGATGTTAAAGCTAAAATGTATTTACAATAAAATTCACCATAAATTAAAGTCAGTAGAACAAATATAAATTTAAATATAGCTGCTAGGGGGGCCAAGCCCTAAACCCATTCCCTAAGCACAATGCAAACAGCTCTAGCACAACAGTCACAATGTTTATACCAGCTGAAGTGGGCATCAAATTAGGGTTCACCCAGATCTTTGAACTGAAGCCCACGGGGCATATTACAGAAAGATCCTAACTTTAGAATAGTATCTTATCTGTTTTGTAACCATGGCAATTTCAGTTAGGATCTCATTTAGGACAAAAGCTAGAGAAAAGCTACAGAATAGCTTTTCCTAAGTGCATTATCTCATCTTAATTACAGATAGGTAAAAAGTATTACAGAATATCATAACTTGCAAAAAATCTTTAAAAAGTGTCCTAACTTTTGGACAACTCCACTGGCGTCCTAACTGATAACTTATTTGAAAACCAATGGTAAAAGTCACATTAAAATACTGTTTAACATAACTATAGCACTATCCGAGAATGGCGTTACATTTATTAGTGATACAAAACATAGAGCAGCAATTGTTTTATGGTGAAAACACTTTTGGAAGACCCAGATATGTGCTGCGCTTTGACAAATAACACTAATAAATAATTACAGACTCCCACAAAATATGATAATGCAGTTATCAAACTTTTATTTCAGCAGCCTTTTAATTTAAAGAGCTTCTTTTTTTTCTCAGTTCACACCTATCTAATGCTGCCATTTGCATGTTGTTGGTTGCTTGGTAACCGATATAAGAGTTGATTACCGAACTCGATGGACCAGTTTATGATTTCCTAACTAGAGATAAGATATGATTTTGTAAGACCAGATAATAGACTTAAATCAAGTTAGGATTTGCTTTTGCATTATGAATTTGTGAAAAATCCTAACTTGACTGGTCAGATCTAAATTAAGACTAATGATTTGATGTTTCCTGTTACCCCAGAGCTCAAACCACTGAGCCACACAATCATCAAGTCTAGCTGATGTCAAAAAGAAATTCTTTTTGAGAATATATATATATATATATATATATATTTTAATAGTTACAGCTTATTTTTTGTATTATTGAAGCAGTAATTACACAATAAAGTACAATCTGCATTGTAGTAAGCACAAAATGATGACAAACTGTCATACAAATCAGACAAAGCATTTAACCTGTTTATATGCAAATCACCTGCACGCGGTAATGGCATCACTCTGCTTACATTTATTATATATATATTTTACTGTCTATAAATGTAATTAATGTTAACAAATTATACATCTTTTCAAAGGTCTAAGGGTTTGACATTGATATCCGATCTCTGTTTCATAGCAATGCTCCAAAAACAGCAATTTAGTTATATGTGCCAGGTGCACAAATGAAAACATACAATATCAAAACGGGACTTCATGCCTTTGTTGTGAAAACGCGATCGCCAGATGAATCCAGTTCGCCACCCTTGGGTCAATTGTCCAAGACAAGCGTTCATTGATAAACATCCAATAACACTTTTTGTCCATAAAAGTGATAAATCTTAATATATTCTCCATTGTTTACATGAGATCTCGCCTGAATGAATTACTCTTTGTCGTCGTTCTTCTGCATTCTGAGCATCATTGTATAGTAAAATTGTATATTATCTTATATATTAGATTCTCGTAAACAAAACAAGCCTGTCTCCAAAGTCTATTTATAAAAATAGTTTTATTCATAATAGCCAAGCAGTGCAGTCAGATTTTGTGTCATCTTGAAAGGTGGAGCCTTAATTTTACTCTGTATGCTTCCAGCGATTTTACAGAGAAAAAAGCTTGCAGTAACCTAATTTTTAGTTTGATCGTCTTCAAATTTAAAACATAACTTGTGGCTTTGAGAACATTGTATTTCTGGTTTGTCTTGGTACTTTTATTATTGTTTTTTTTAGATTAAAAAGATTCTACAACTGTGTCCATACTCCAAAGTGTCAAGTAAATACAGAGATTATATGGCTGATGTTGGAAAATCCTCATGACCCAAGGAATCCAAAGACACCAAACTACTAAAATTATGACAAATGGTTCAAAAGTTACAGGCAAAAATAGCCAATTTTTATATTTCTTGACCCATTGGTGGTGCTGTCACCAACCTTTGCATGTTACCTCAGATCATGGTCCTGATGACACATACCAAATTTTTAATTCAAGTTTTGATAGGACAAAGCATTGCCGAGATACAGCCTCAAATCTATTTTCAAGTCGACCTTTTTAACTTTGGTTTGGCATCATTTTATTACATTGCAGTAAAAACTTATGGTGGAATGTTGTTACTCCGGGTACAATGGGTTTCTCCATTTTTATATCAGCATCTTCCGCTGAACGCGTTTACCTCCCTCGAACGTCGACTGCTTTACCCAGCCTAACCCAGTTATAATGCTATGAGGTTGTGTGCTTGAAGAGATTCTGTCTACACATGTCAGACCCACTCTGTGTCATGGGAAGGTTAAGAGGTACGTTTCTATTCATTTTTATAGACTTACATATGACAGTTCTCCCTATATACACTAACTAGGCACACAAACACACCATGACATAATAATCGTGAAAATAGCTCACAGTGTGTGTACTTGTTTCTTTATTTCTTTATTCAACACTGTCTGTCTTTGGTTTTCTTAAGACCTGTTTGCCCTCTGAGCCATGTTATTATTTGATGTAACAGAGACGCAGTAACAGAGAGCGTATAAGTTTTCTCTTTCTCCACATGTTTCAGGGTGAAACAACACTGCTGTACCTGCTCTGTGGATGTGTGCATGTTTGTTTCCTGACTTGGAAGCAAAGAGTTTGTTATAGATCGCCCTAGGAGATGCCTGGGGAAAGGTATGCATGAATGTGTGTGTGTGTGTTTGTGTGTGAGACATGTCAGCAGGGTTCTTTAGCAATCAGACTTAGTGCTGGTCCCCTGTCAGTCGCTGTACCTCATCTGAAGAATGCCCATGCATACTGATTTACTCATTCTCTCACTTTCTCTATCTTTGTCACTGTCGTTGTCCCTCCCTACTACTTAATTATATCTGTCTATCACACTCTCATTTATCCTCTCCACCTTTTCTTTCCTCTCCTTTCAATTATTATTCTCTCATTATGTCCTTCTCTATTTATATTTGGTCTTTTTCTAACATTACCTTTGTGGTTGATAAGCCCTTTTTTACTTCCATATATTCGCCTCTCAACACTATAAACCACGTCCCTTTCAGTCTTTTCTTTTCCATAAAGACACTTTCGTACCCAAATTGCTTGAATCACTTTGCTGCTCTTGTTTTAGAGTGCATGCGGAGATCACTCAACTGGAAGTTGCTCTAGATTGTCATCTGATGTTGCTAAGATGTTACAGGACCTCTGCTTCCTGGTGGTTTTAAGGTGTGAAAAGTAGGTGTTTAATATTTGGGAGTGTTTTTAGGAAGAGAGTATTGGATACAGAACTTGGAGGGTTTAGTAGATAAAGTGTGTGCTTGGTTGTCTCATTGGCAATGGCTACTACCCCAGTTATCCTAAAGGGGAAGAGTTTTTATATGTAATAACCTGGTTGTCTCATCCTTCTGGCACAAAATTCTGTTCTTGAGCCTCCTGAAGACCTGTTGAAAAATATCCATGTCTGTGACATGGCATGGAGCAGTCTGAGGTTTGGCTGTGACAAACCTCAGTCCTCAGTAAACCAGACAAACCTCAGTCTGCTCCATGTCATGTCACAGCCAAGCCCCAGGCTGCTCCATGCCATGTCACAGATGAACCTCAGTCTGCTCCATGCCATGTCACAGCTGAACCTCAGTCTACTCCATGTCATGTCACAGCCAAGCCCCAGACTGCTCCATGCCATGGAGCAGACTTAGGTTTGTATGTGACATCATATCCACAGAGGAGTGGCTGTGACATATCATGGAGCAGACTCAGGATTGGCGGTGACATGGTATGGAGCTGACACTGGTGCGGCTGTTACATGGCCTGGAGCTGACTCTGGTGTGGCTTTGACATGGCCTGGAGCTGTGGGAGGCTTGAAACTGAGTCTTGGCAGCGACCTCTGCCACTTAGCTGTTTCCTAATAGTTCGCTGTCAGAGCCAGAGCTTTGAATTTAGACCAATTCATTCTGTATCCTGAGAAGTTAGAAAAGGCATCGATCTAGTAGGGTCAGATACAAATAATAAAATATCATCTGTGTAAAGCAAAAGTTTATGCACCACCCCTGGAAAATCTTCCTCCTTTCCAAACAATAAGGGGGAAAGAGGGCATCCCTGCCGGGTGCCGCATTCTAGAATAAAATACTACAAAATTAACCCATTCATTTGAACCATTGCTACCGGGTGTCAATAAAGTAACTTAATCTACCCAATAAAAGTATTCCTGAACCTGTACAATTCCAAAATCTTAAAAAAATAATCCATTCTATCATATGAAATGCCTTTTCGGCGTCAAGTGAGATGACAGTGACCGGAGTCTGATTGTTCACCACTGCCCACATGACATTAATGAAACGCCTAATATTATCAGAAGAGTTATGGCCCCGAATAAACCCCACCTGATCTATATGTATAAGAGATGTCATAACTTTACTTAATCAGTTAGCCAAAATTTTTGACAGTATCTTCCCAAGCCTGTAAAATTAGACTAAAACGCCTAATCATGCATACCCAAAGTAAATTTAAAGCTGTTCTTGAACCTTTTGGAATACATGCATGGTTTTGGTCACATTTGAAAGGTGACACTCTGAAGTTTCCCCAGCAGTCAGAATTAGTGTAAGTGCTACTGATTTTGAGTAATAGAAGTTTGAACACAATGAATTAGAAGTTTGTTTTTCCGCCTGAATTTTGTTTTGCATACAGATGCGTGCAGATGTCTATAACTTCTAGCTAATAGCTTGAGAACACAATGGGATCACAGCATGAAGCCTTACCTTGTCCAAGTTCAAATTTTATACAATACCATAAAAAATGAATATTTTACATGTGTTTTTCTAAGGGTACACCCAGGCGTTTTACAAAAGTGCCTTTTGGATACTCCAAAAGACCCTTGGTAACCATGGCCATATACGTAGGATAAAAATCTACTACTTTTGTATGCTTCAACATACAGTCATAATTTTGGGCTCTAATGAAAGATGACACTTAGAGCTATCATATTCCAGATCCACTATTAGTTTTGCTGACACAGATTAACTGATGCATAAATACATTAGAGTGCCTTTTCCCTTGCTATGGTGGAAAATTTGTTTATATAAAAAATACACATCAAACGATTTACATAAATTTTTACACAAAGTATTTACAAACAATTATAACATTTTACATGTTTCTAGCAACATGCCAGTATTTGTTGCAGTCACGTTTGGGTAAAAAGCACAAAGGCATATCACAGGAGGAGTACTTCACTGGTGTCTTTGCATGACACTGCCTGCACTTCAAACAACCAGCAGTGCTAGATTCGGTGATGTGCACTGGCCTGTGATGTGCTCTTCGTGGTGTAGGAGATACGGGTCTGGCTGTGGAGTGAGACCCCAAAACTGCCAGCTCCTAAGCAAGGGTCTCTCTGAAAGCCTTCTAGAGGGGGACCTCTCCTTTACATGGGGCTCATTTCTTGATGAGGCGCTGTCCTGCTGCTCCACTCTATGTGGCCGCTTGCTGAGTGGTGGAGAAGTATCCGGCTCCCAGTTACTATCTGATTCATCAGATAATTGCCTATAGTGAAAATAAAGAAATAAATGTTATTTACAAAGGTAGACAAAACTTTTCCATCTTTTCCATCTTTCTGTATTCTACATATTACAGCTTGCTTCTTCACATCTCAACAATTCACACAATGAAACAAAGAGACACACACACACACACCCCAAAGGTCAGCAGTGAAAACAAGACACACAAACAAACTCAACATATATTCTTATTTTCAACTTATATATATATATATATATATATATATATATATATTACAGTAAATATACAAAACATCTATATAGCATGTCAATAGAGTTAGATCTGAAACAAACAATGAACTAAAACCTCACACACACACCCACAAACAAATACAAACAACTCCCGCAAACAAAAAAAGGTAATTACAAAATGTGTATTCATTATTCAAACTAAAGCTTATTTATGTGGAATATACAGTAATATATGTTATAAAACACAAGAAAACACTTGTCCAGAGCAGTATGTCTCTAAACATTTCCTCTGCCTCTGACTCAACATATGACGAATCATCTGTATTGTTTTCAGAAATTTAATCTCCAGACTCATCACTTTCATGCCGAATGCATTCTTCTATCACATCCTGGAGCGAAAATCTTGTTTTTCTCGTCCGTTTCGCCATATTTAAATCTTGACACAAATGTGTAAACAGTTCCAAAACGACACTCTTCAGCTTTTACGCACAGACCTACAAATCACTTGGGAAATGGCAAGACAACTTTACGCACACACATTACAGAAACATTCTCTAAACTTTCCACTAAAGTCACATATCATTGTTCTCAGAATTTCATTGGCAATACGATGCGCCATTCATCCGCAAACTCGGCTGTAGTTGGCTCATCTTTTACACAAAGGAAAGGGGGGAGGCCCTTACATTTGACACAGACTATGGTTGGCTATTGAAGGCTTTGGACAGGACATGTAAGCTCCTATTGGGTCAAATGAGGTGTCAATCGAAAGGTCAGAGTGCAGCATCCATTTTAATACCGAATATAGGAAATGTTTACATCAGAACTGAAGTTATTACCGAGAATATGTGAAAGATTAGGCACAGCTGCCGGGTACTTTGAAATGATGCAACAAGAGTCTGTGGGTATTTATTGATGTAATAATGTGATTTGGACTAAACATTTTACTTGATTTGATCGTTTGGACATTTGACAATGTAACAACACCGTTTTTGTCGGGATGTTATGGATCAATGGACTACTATGAGGCTCCATTGGTGAGTTGCCTACATTTTGTTATTGTTTGTTTATATGTTGGTGGTCTGACAATGATTTAGATTGTACCTGCTGTTGTGATTGTATCTTAAAATGGTTATATAAATAGAATTAGAACAATTTTAGCTTTCCAAAGATATGTGGCTTGTGTACCAATGTACACACAGAATTTGTGTACTCGCATAGTTATTTTTTTTACATTCAAGGCCCGGCTGTTACCACGAGATGGCATCTCTTACAATGTCTTTGACCTTTGTCCTTTTTAAGAATCAGACTGATCCAGGCTTGTATCATGGTTTGCTTCTCGCAAAAGTGGAGCCAGTTCTGTAGCATAAGATCTAAAAAATTCAGCTATAAATCCATTTGGCCCCGGACCCTTGCCTGTAGTCAAGGCCTTAATGACCTCCCCAATCTCCTTAAAGGTTATCTCAGAATCAAGAGAATTGTTTTGCTTTTTTTGCCTTCAGTTTAGGAATTTCTAATGGTTCCACAAAGTTTCTAATATCCTCTTCAGTAGACAAAGAAGTGCAATTATAAAGATCAAGATAGAATTCTTTAAAAACATTATTATTATCAATGGCAGAGGTAAATATTTCACCACCAACAGATTTCACTGGGGGAATGGTAGAAAAAGACACTCTCTGTTTTATATATCTAGCCAGAAGTTTCCCTTTCTTATCCCACGACTAGCCAAAACTCCACATTCCATGACAACATAGTCAAACGGATCAATTCTCTGAGGCCATTAGTTGACATTCGGCGCTTCAGCTCTGCCTCTGCTCTTTTAATATTCCCTTCCAATTCCATGAGTTCTTGTGCTTTGGATTTTTTTCAATGAGGGATACTGTATGATCTGGCTTTTAAGAACTGCATTAAGTGTCTCCTAAGCCATGCCTACCGAGGATACCGAGGACCAGTTGGTCTCTCCATATAGACATTGAATTCAGCATTAAACATTTGTTTAAATTCAGTATTTTGTAAAAGGGATACATTAAAGCACCAACTATATGATTTCCTTTTCTTCATATGTGGCAACACATCTAAACACACCAGGGTGTGAGAGACTTATATATATATAAAACATCTGTTCTAAAGTAAATCTAACGGACTGATGAAAAAAAAATATATAGTCTGTCATGAATTCACGGATTCATAAAGTAGTCTTCAAACAGTTTATTAACAGGATTTGTCAAGAGCAGAGAACAGTGTCGACCAAGCGTTTATCAACAATATTACAACTGACGGAGAGCCCGTCATCTGCCGTAAAACAAGCAGAGCTAAACAATACGAAAGCCAGTAGCGCCTCCTAGTGGAGCTTACTGCCATAAACATTTAAATCACATCACATCTCCCCTCTTAAGTAAATTCCAATTAGCAGTATGTCAATATATTCAGATTAGCAAAGTCTTGAACAAAATACTTTTTTTTACTTTTAGCAATTTAACTGTCACTGTAACTTCCATAATAATATAAGAACAAGAAGTCAGTACTGTAACACAATACACAACCAGTAAAGGACATTTCCATCTTAAACATAGTCCTTAAACCTGGCGGGTGGTCTAATAGCTCTCCCGGCTAAGGTTCTCTTTGGAGAGGCGCCCGAACTCGGGGAAATAGTTGGAACACAGGACACAGGTGAACTAGTAGCAGTGAGAGGGATTTCTGTGTCCTTCGGTGGCAGAGTCACAGTCATAATTAGTCTCTTGTCCAGTACTTTCAGATACTGGCTCAGACACTTCTTGCAAATGCCTCCTGTTCCTGCGGGCAACAGTCCCTTGGTCGGTTTGAATTAGATAGGACCTGGGCTCTTGAGCTTTCGCGATAACTTTTGCTGGGGTTTTCCAGCCCTTCTCCCCATCCAGTTTGACATTAACCCTCTGGCCAGGCTGCAGTGTAGGCAGAGGTCGGGTTGAGTGGCGCTTGTTGTAGAAGAAGCGGTAGGCTGCTTTGGATTGTTGGTCCTTAAATCTTACCGCCTGATGGTCAACTGCGGTCGGGCTCAGCTGCTGTGGCAACACAGGAACTGTGGTTCTGATTTCTCGTCCGATCATCAGTTGAACTGGGCTCTGGCCTGTTGCGGTGATAGTTGTGGCTCTGTAACTCAGCAAGGCCAGTTGTGGATCCGGTTGTCGAAGGATTCTCTTTGCAATGGCTACACTCCTCTCAGCAGCTCCATTCGCTTGAGGGTAGTGAGGGCTTGACGTTGTGTGCTCAAAATTGTAGTCCTCACTGAACTGGCGAAACTCCGCTGAAGCGAACTGAAGGCCATTATCTGTAACTAGCTCAAACGGGATCCCCCACCTGGCAAACATGCACTTCAGGCGAGTGATGACTTGATTGCTGCTTGTGGAAGGTAAATGAGAAATCTCAATGTAGCGTGAGTCTGTTGCTACCAAATACTGTTTACCTTCAAGCTCAAATAAATCAGCGGCTATCTTCTGCCAAGCTCCTATTGGCAGTGGTGTGGTGATCAGTGGCTCTTTTCTTTGAGTTGGTTTATTCTTGATGCAAAACTCACATGCTTTTATAAGCTCAGCAATGTCTCTCCCGACACCTGGCCACCACACTGAAATGTTAGCCCTTTTACGGCACTTCGTGAGTCCCTGATGACCCGCATGTATTTGTGACAGCACAGTCTTTTGCATTGAAAGAGGAACAACAATGCGGTCATCATGCAGCAAGAGCCCATTGACTTCAGACAGGTGAGCTCTGGCAGCGTGATACTTGAGTAGGTTGTGTGGCAGGCAGGACCAATCTGAGGGCCACCCATTACTTGTGTAACGAATCACCGTTTGAAGAATGTTGTCGTTGCTTGTAGCTTCTCTCAATGCATTTAGTCTGTCTTTGGTGATTGGTCTAGTTCCAATCACTGCCTGAACATAAGCTTTGACATCATGCTCTGTGTCTGACACAGTATCGCTCTGCAGGGGGTTGCGAGACAGGGTGTCAGCTACAACGAGCTGTTTTCCTGGTACGTGAACAGCTTCTGCGTTAAACTTCATTAGATGCATCAATAACCTCTGACACCTAACAGGTGCTTTATCCAGGTCATAGCTGTTGATAAGTGGAACCAGAGGTTTGTGGTCGGTCTCAAGCACAAACCTGTCCATACCTTGTAAGTACCTCCCAAAACGCTCGCATGCCCACACACTGGCAAGGCATTCCTTTTCTATCTGGGAGTACCTACGCTCAGTCTCTGTCAGTGTCCTTGAACAAAAGGCAACTGGTCGGAGTCCATCACTGTGTTCTTGGTAGAGTGCGCCGCCTAGGCCATAACTACTTGCATCTGCGCTTACCACTGTTGACTTTGTTGTGTCATAATATGCCAGTACAGGTGCTGAGGTTAGCATGCCTTTTACCTTTTTGAAGGCTTCCTCTTGTGCTTCTCCCCATGTCCACACTGTGTCGCTCTTCAATAGGCTGTTTATAGGGTGCATGACAGTGGAGAGATCAGGAAGGAATTTTCCCAAGTAATTTATCATTCCAATCCTTTGGCGCAGTTCCGTTATGTTCGTTGGGCTGGGGAGCTCCGCAATGGCTCTGACTTTCTCAGTGTCCGGTTTAATGCCATTCTTCCCAATGATGTCTCCAAAATAGTGAATCTCAGGCTTCCTGAATTGACATTTGTCCTTGTTTAGTTTCAGTCCTGAAGCTTTAATTGTTTTCATCACAGCTTGTAGGTTCTGGTCGTGGTCTTCCTTGTCCTTGCCGAAGATCAGAATGTCATCCATGACAACTTCTGTGCTGGTGTGATCCCTCAGAAGTGAGCTCATTTTCTGCTGAAATATTTCCGGTGCAGATGTAATGCCGAAAGGAAGGCGACGGAAACAGAAGTGGCCCACTGGAGTAATAAAGTTTGTAAATTTCCTGCTGCTCTCATCGAGTGGGATCTGCCAAAACCCGCTTGATGCGTCCACTGTGGAGAACACAGTTGCGCCTGACAGTTTTGGTGCAATATCCTCTAGCGTGGGCAGGATGAACCTTTCTCTTTTCACAGCTTTATTCAGTTTGGTAAGATCCACACAGATCCGAGGTTTCTTGTTCTTTTTAATCACTGGCACCATAGGAGCACACCAGTCTGTGGCTTCCTTTACTTCTTCTATGATGCCAAGAGACTGCATTCGCTTCAATTCCTCCTCCACTTGAGGTAGGATTGGAAATGGGATGCGCCGTGGGGTTACAATGCTGTATGGCTTGGCGTCCGTCCTAAGCTCTATTTTGACTGGCTCACAATTTAACAGTCCAATGTTCCCAAATACGTCATCGTATGACTCGAGTCCATTTACTCTGCGCACTACTCCTATTTTGATTGCAGTTTTCCGTCCAAGTAAGTTTGTTGTGAAGGGCCTGACATAAAATAAATCCAGAATGGGAAAATCTGTCCATGCTTTTCACAGTGTGTCATAAACTTGCCTTTACACACGAGCTTTCCACCTGGACTTGTGAAGGTTGATTTTGTCATCACCAGGAGAGGGCGCTGTTGCAGGGATGAATATGTTTCCTCGGGAATCACCGTTACATCCGCGCCTGTATCAATCCGGAACATAACAGTTGTGCCATTGATTTGTAGGTCTTCATACCATTTGTCCTCATCACCTTCACTGCCATCAGCAACAGCCCCGAGAAACCATGCACTGCCCTCATCACTGTCACCGTCAGTAGTTTTAATTGCATTCACATTCTTAGTTTTACACAGTGCTTCAAAATGTCCCGTTTTATTGCATTTGCGGCAGCGTTTACCTGTAGCTGGACATGCACCATAATCATGCTGTCTCCCACATCTTGTGCACATTTTCCTTGTTTGATGTGTCACATTTTTGTAATGTTCATCTTTGTTTTTGGCATACCTTTTGTCATACTGCCTAGGCTGCTTGTACTTGCGTGCATTAACGGCACCCACCTCAACATTTGTTGCTCTGGCGCTGGCGTTTTGTGCTTTTATAAGCTCCGACTGCCGTGCAATACCGATTACCTTCTCCAATATCAAATCCAGTTCGAGTTGTAACTTTTGCGACACTTCTCCATCTGCGATGCCGATTACAATGCGGTCCCTTATCTGTTCATCTTTAGTTGCTCCAAAATCGCAGTGCTCTGCAAGCTTATAAAGCTCTCTGACAAATGCTTCCACGCTCTCTCCATGGAGCTGTGAGCGTCTATGGAAACAGGCACGTTCATGTATCGTATTCCGCTTTGGCACAAAATGTTCATCAAACTTTTTCAAAACCTCTTCATAATAGTGCTGAACATCGTCCGGAAATGTAAAGGTGCCAAAGATGGGTTCCGAATCTTTCCCCATTGCGTATAACAGCGTATTTACTTGTATATCGTCGTCTTCTTGGTTTAGTTTAGTTGCTATCCGAAAGCGGGAAAAACGCTGTCTCCAGATCGGCCACGCCGAAGGCTGGGTGAAGTCAAACGATTCGGGAGACTGAAACTTAGCCATCTCGTTGCTTCAATCTTGTTCACAGGGCGAAATATCCCACTTCTGACACCATGTCATGAATTCACGGATTCATAAAGTAGTCTTCAAACAGTTTATTAACAGGATTTGTCAAGAGCAGAGAACAGTGTCGACCAAGCGTTTATCAACAATATTACAACTGACGGAGAGCCCGTCATCTGCCGCAAAACAAGCAGAGCTAAACAATACGAAAGCCAGTAGCGCCTCCTAGTGGAGCTTACTGCCATAAACATTTAAATCACATCACATAGTCCCTCCCAGAAGGGTTCAAAAGTCTCCAAATATATGTAAGACCAAGAGTTTTACACATCCTTTGAAGTGTAAATTGTAGTATTTTACATGCAGAAGAATTGAAATGACATGATTTGTATCTAGGAAAATCTCAACCTTTGCAATCCTGGAATTCTTCACCGTCATAAATTTGACAACCCAGGCCAACATTGCTCAGAAAGGCCCCTCAGCACGACCTCCTGAACTTCCACACAGAGTTAAAGCAGACCATCAGATTTGCACGACTCAAATGCCAACACATTTCATCTTAATCCAGGAACATTATACACAAAGTCATAGTACTTTACTGGTTTAACCTTCTAAAATGTACAGAATGCATTTAAATCCACGATTTTCTACCAAGAACCAAGCAACACAAAGAATACAAGGAAACACCACTACACGCAAGTACATCTCTAATATTGTGCTCAAAGTGCTGGTGTATTTGCTAAATAATTTGGGTAATCCAATAGCAAATCGATGTAGACTCAAAGAAGGGTAAATGGTTCTTCAGGTATTGTCAACAGACTCCATAAAGTTCATTTTCACTGTATTGATCAGTAATTTCACATTCTGTCAGTCTTTTCACCAACCTGTCTTATGTATATATGTGTTTGTAAAACAGTTCATGCTCACGGGCAAGGAAGAGTCGAGAAACCGGCTTAACATATAAATGATAGGTTTAATGTAAAACTCAAAATACAAACACATAAGACAACGGACATGTCCGTGAACGATCTCTCTCTCACGTACGTCCTCCGCAGTCGGCCTTTAACCCTCTCAGAGGCTTGATTAGCCTAATACGGGACCGAGTGTGTTGAGTCACGAACCGGCTCCGCCCTCCACCGTGCCACATTCCTCCCTCGTTCTTTCAGGCTGGGGACCCCCGGTTCCCCCACCCCTGGCAGCGGTTCTCCCGCTCCAGGCAGGTCGGTCGCGATCCCCTCCCCACTCGCGGACGGTGGTCTTCCCTCGACCCCTCCGCGTTTCAGTGGCTGGTAGGGGCATCCTCCGCCCCTGGCAGTGGCCGTGACCACTCCAGGCGGTCTGCTATAGGAGCCCCTTCTCCCCTCGTGGTCGGCGGCCGTTCCTCCGCGTCCAGGTGGCGGGGATCCTCGTCCCCCGGCAGATGGCCGCGGCTGCTTCGTTGGGGTAGTGGCGAGAACTCCGCTACGGTGTATCCCTCTTCCTTCCCGGGCTTTCGGCACCAATGTAAAACAGTTCATGCTCACAGGCAAGGAAGAGGCAAGAAACCGGCTTAACATATAAATGTAAAGGGCGTGTTAAGTCACGAACCGGCCCCACCCTCCACGTGCCACAGTGTTAGATTAGATTTATGTTTAGAATAGCAATAAAGTTTGTCTGTATTCAAAGATGAATGACTGTGGTATATTTTTATATTTATTGTGGTATATTTTTATATCTCATCCCTGTTTCTAAAAGATTTCACTTCAAAGCTGTGCCTAAATACGTATGATATTATTTTCAATAAGCCATGAGAATAATATCACTCCAATAAGTGAATTAATCACAATTCACATATTAAAGCTAATTCCTTACAGTAGAAATTGTGAGCAGATACAACAAAATGTTGTATTACGATTTTAATAGTGGAGAATAATCTAGTTATTTGTCATTTATCTAATTTATAATGGTTGTCGAACGCTATTAATTCCATTATACATTTCATTACCTAATAAGGTACAATAAGGACAGTTTCATTTAGTTCATAGCTCACATATTTCGAGACCCTAAATTCCCTTCTAAATTTAGCATACCAATTACCCTTATATATATTAGTGTTAGAAGACGAGCACATTAACACTTCCCATCTAAATTCATCACCCCTCAATTGGGGGCTTGCACACTTTTTATTCACTATGCTCAAGGACTGATTCTATCAAAAGATTAAAGTCTCCTCCCAGTATTATATCATGAGGGGTGCCCGCGGCTTGCAACATCACTTCAAGATCTATAAAAAAGTCCTGATCATCAACATAAGGTGCATAAATATTAGCCAAGATAAGACTTTGCCCCGGAATTTCAGCTAAAACAATAATGACTCTTCCTAATTTATCTTTACTCTGTTTGAGACATTTGAATTGTAGATGTTTACTTATCAGTGTAATGATTCCCCTGCTCTTACTCGAGCCAGCATTATCAAAAAATGCCCACCCCATACCTTTAAAAAAATTTCAGCTTCCTGCAGAGAAAGATGTTTCTTGAAGAAACACTAAATCATATTTCTTACACTTAAGAAGATTTCTTACACTTCCTTCTTTTTATGGGGTGCCCCATCCCATTCACATTCCACGTGGAGAGAGACAATCCACTCATATTAACATTTGACATTTTGATATATAAGAAAAAAAATTATTGTGTGTCAAAAACAAGATTATAAAGACCACACTCTAACATTAGTGCATCAATCAAAGCCCAAACATCCACCAGAACAAAAGAAACAGAAAAAAGATAATTGAGCGCATTAACCCCACACACACAACAGCACCAACTAGCGTCCGTCCATCCAAACTCAAACAGTCCATGCACACCTACGACAAATTTGCCGTCAGATTCCTCAAGTCTGGTGTTTCTATACAAATGTTTTTAAGACAGAATTACACAGCAAAAAATAATCTCCAGCCAATAAGCAGAATATGCACAAAGAGTATGTAGATTCATCCATAAAAATGTCCTGAAAATGTATTACTCTACTAAATAAACTCCAGCCACTAGGTGGAACCAGCACAACAGGAGAGCACTAATTCTCAAACAGTCAAGCGAATGTTCAATGAGTCGGCCCACTCGGCTGCAATGTGACTTACTCACTCCATTGACTTTATGAAGGACATCTGTGGGCGTGTGCATGTTTTACGGCCATCCTTAGCCTCTATTCTCAATTTGGCCTGGAATATCAGTGCAAAAGCAAACTTCAATTGATTTAAAAGTTTTGCATTCCTTGAATAGATCATGTTTCTCTCTTGTCAAATTCGGATAGTCTTGGAACAAGAAAATGCTGTGGTTCTTCCAAGAATCCCTTCCTTTACTCCTCGCCTCATGTAACACAAGATCGTTATGGGATGATCTCAGAAATTTGGCCAGAATTTATCGGGGCCTGTCTCACTCCATGGGTCACCGAGCAAGAACCCTCTGAGATCGCTTAATTTCCATTTTATGCCTTCTATGTTGTGCAGATTCGAAAAGAGCCCATTCAGGAATTTCAGCATATCTTGTCCCTCTACTCCCTCAGGAACTCCAATGATACGGAAGTTATTCCACTGGCTACAGTTTTCCATGTCCTCCAACTTCTACCAGACATGCTCCAAATCCAATTTGGTCACTAGCGGATTAGCAGATTATTCCCTCTCATATGACTCCAGGTAATCGATCCATTTCTCGACATCCCCCAATCTTATAAGCACATCAGTGAACTTCACCTCGATGGCACTGATCGATCGACATATCACAGCAAGATTCTCCAAGTCCGCAACAACCTTCATTAGAATTGTCGACATGTTCAGCATCTCTCATTGCAGTTCTCGTCGTTGCACCTCCCCAACTAAATAGATTCCCAGGCTTGCGGACTGATCAGAGGCTTCAGCTTGAGCACGCTAATGTATTTTAACATCTCCAGACATTTTAACGTCGCCATTACATTTTGAATTCTTTAACATATTGTCCTCCTAGTATAGTTATGAAAGAGTGTATCAAATCTCACCGGTTTCTGTCATTAAAAGTATTAAAACTAGCAAAGTGAGCAATTTTCACACATCAGCAGACATGTGAGTGACGAGCTCTGCGCACTTTGCTCGTTTTTGAATTATTTTCATGTTATAATCTGGTGAGATTCGATACACCCATTTACATATTTGTTCTATGAGGTAAACATGGCAAAAAAGTCAAAATCCTCAGGTTATGGAGACATTAAAAGACACTTACATCCTCAAGATTAAACTTCTGATGGGCCTGCAGACCAGGTACTCGATTTGGATGGCACAGCGGGAGAAAAAAATCCACCTACAACTGTCCAACATGTTTGTGATGCTGACGAAGGTTGTTGCTGATTTGGAGGATCTTGCTGTAATACGTCGATCGATTACAGCGATGAAAACTAAATTCTCTGAGTTAGTTACAAGAGTGGCAGATGTTGAGAAACTGATTGATTATCTGGAGTCATTGGAAAGGGATTATTCGCTAATCCGCTCGTGACCAAAATAGACCTGGGAAACATTTTGGAAAAACTGAAAATTCTTGAAAATAGGAGATGAAGAAATAACATACGGATTGTAGGAATTCCTGATCAAGAAGAGATATGGTGGGATTTCTGGATGAGCTCTTCCTGAGTCTGCTCGACATAACAGGCCATAAAATGGAAATCGAGCGAGCTCACAGAGTCCCGGTTCGCAAATCTGCTGAGGAAGACAGGCCCCAATCAATTCTAGCCAAATTTCTGAGATCATCCGATAAAGATCATGTGTTGCACGAGTCGAGTAGCAAAGGGAAGTATTCTTGGAAGAATCACAATATTTTGGTGCATTCAAGGAATGTAAGAAACTGTTGCATCAATGGAAGATTTCTTTTGCTCTGATGTTTCCGGCCAAACTAAGAATAGAAATGAAGAATGGCCGCAAAGTATTCACATGCCCCAAACAAGAACTGTCCTTCATAAATACATTGGAGTGAGTAAGCCATTTGTTGTTACTTATGTGAGTGGATTGACATGCTGAACATAGACTCGATTGTCTGAGGAAGCTGGGCGCCATTTTTGTTTCTGCTTGTGTTGGTTCCACCTAGCGGCTGGAGTTTGTTTTGTGGAATAACACTTCTCCTTCAAGAAACTTTTGCATTGTCAAAGGATCGCTTTTGCACTGGGGTTCCTGGCCAGATTGAGAGTGGATGTTGGGGATGGCCTCAAAATATCTACATGCCCACACAAAGGATGTCCTTACAAATCTGATGGACTGAGTAAGTCATATGTAATTTCTTTTTGTTATTATAATTTTTTATGTGGCCTCTGAGTGAATTTGACTCTTGACCATCTGAGGAACTGGGATGTCTATTTTGCTTCTTATTCTTAGTGGCTGAATCTGTTCGTTCCTTGTGCTTATGCCTCCAGTTGGCTGGAGTTTGTTTTGTGGAGCATTTTTTGGGGACACTGGAATGATTATGTCATCTGCTGCACTCATAATCATGTGGCTTACTGAACACATGTTTGTCTGTCCGGGGAAACGGAACAGATTTATTAGTTGTTTAGTTGAGGATCACACCTTCAAGACAGTCTTGTGAATGAATCTACACGTTCTTTGTGTTTATTCTGCCTAATGGCTGGGGTTTGTTTTAAAAAGTATTTTATGTTATGGAAATTTTCCTCACAAAATTTGTGCAGAAGCACCGGATTTGAGCAATCCAATGGCAAAGTTGTCGTGGGGGCTCTCGTTGCCATACATGGACCTTTTGAGTTTAGAGGGATGGACGCTGGTGCTGGCATGGACGTGTGTGGGGTTAATGTGCACATTTTTCTTTTTTTTTGCTTGTTTGGTTCTGGGGGATGTCCAGGTTTTTTATTGTCATACTAATGTGGGAATGTGGTCTTTATAATCTTGTTTTTGACGCAAAATGTCAAATGTTAATATGAGTGGATTATATATCTCCATGTGGAATGTGAATGGGTTGGGGCACCCCTTAAAAAGAAGGAAGGTTATTTATTTTCTTAAGTGTAAGAAATATGACATAGTGTTTCTTCAAGAAACACGTCTTTCCATGCAGGAAGCTGAAAAATTTGGGAAGATATGGGGTGGAATGTTTTCTTTAGTACTGGCTCAAGTAAGAGCAGGGGAGTCATTATACTGATAAATAAACATCTACAATTCAAATCTCTCAAACCTATTAAAGTTAAACTGGGGAGAATCATTACTGTTTTAGCAGAATTGAAGGAGCAAATGTTGGTTTTGGCTTATATTTACGTGCCTAACTTTGACGATCAGTGCTTTTTTATTGATCTTGAAGGGATGTTGCAAACCGCTCATGATATATTATTGGGAGGAGTCTTTCATCTTTTGATGGACTCAGTCCTTGATCATATTGAAGCAAAGGTGTGCAAGCCCCCTAAATCAACATTGACACATCAAAGGATGTGTAAAAATCTTGGTCTTGCAGATATTTGGCAACTTTTGAAACCATCTGGAAGGGACATCTGGTATTATAATTTTTTTTCATCAGTCCAAAAGATGTTTTTTATATCTAAGTCCCTCATTTCATCTGTTGTGGATTGCTCAATTGGAAACATCTTAATCTCAGATCATGCCCTCGTGAGTTTAAAGATATTGCCACATACAGTGAAAAATAAATCATATAGTTGCCACTTTATTGCATCCCTTTTGCAAAATCCTGATTTTTAACAAATGTTAAAGACTGGTATCCTCTGTAGGCATGGCTTGGGAGGCTCTTAAGGCATTTCTTAGTGATCGGACTATACAAAATGCCTCATTTATCAATAAATCCAAAGCACGAGAACTTGTGGAGTTGGAAGGGAATATTAAAAGTTTAGAGGCGGAGCTGAAGCTCCGAATATCGTCTGATGGCCTCAGAGAATTGACCTGATTGAAACACCGATATAATACTATTTTGTTGTGGAAAGTGGAGTTTTGGTTATTAAGTGCAAGACTTTCATACTTTGAGGTGGGGGGACAAAGCAGGGAAGCTTTTGGCTAGATATATAATGTAGAGAGAGTCTTTTTCTGCCACTCAGTGAAATCTGCTGGTGGTGAAATATTTACCTCTGCCACTGATATTAATTATGCTTTTAAAGAGTTCTATCTTGATTTTTATAGTTCCATATCTTCGTTTACTGATGAATTTGTGGAACCATTAGACTAAACTGACGATTGAGCAAAAAAAAATATCTTGATTCTGAGATAACCTTGCAGGAGTTTGAAGAGGTAATTAAGGCCTTATCTAAAGGCAAAGCTCTGGGGCCATATGTTTTTTCCACTGAATTTTTTAGATCTTCTGCTACAGAATTGGCTCCACTTTTGTTAGAAGTTTATATGGAATCATTAAAGAATAGAAAGCTTCCTCCAACCATGACACAAGCCCAGATCAGTCTGATTCTTAAAAAGGACAAAGATCCAAGTGAGTGTAAAAGTTACCATCAAGTTTCCCTGATCCAACTAGATGTAAAAATATTGTCATAAATGTATATATTAAATAACTGATTAAGTAAAGTTACGATATCTCTTATACATTTAGATCAGGAAGGATTTATTAAGGGCCGTAGCTCAGTCTCCGATGGGTGACATCTCACTTGATGCCGAAAAGGCATTTGATATGGTAGAATGGGATTATATTTTTAAGATTTTAGAAATGTATGGGTTTGGGAGTATATTTATTGGTTGGCATAAGTTACTTTATAGACACAATGTAGCAGCGGTACAGAAAAATTTATTAATTTCAGGCTATTTTACTCGGAATAGGGTTGCCCTCTTTCCGCATTATTGTTCTGTCTTGCCCTGGAACCATTGGCAGCTGCGATAAGACAGGATGATTTTCCAGGGGTGGTGATGGGCGGTATGGTGCATAAGCTTCTGCTTAATGCAGATGATATTTTATTATTTGTCTCTGACCCTACTATATCTATGCCTTGCCTCCACAGAATTATTCATTCTTTTCCAAGTTCTCAGGATACAAAGTCAATTGGTCTAAATCCGAAGATTTGACTCTGACAGCATACTCAGCCGGGCACCTTCCAGTGGCCCAAACAGGGCATTGACCTGTTGATACGCAGTTCCCCCGATAAAATTGATATTTTATCCCTCGGTGGTGATGTCACTCTGCTTAGATTTAATATATAATTTACCGTCTATAAATGTAATTAATGTTAACAAATTATACATCTTTTCAAAGGTCTAAGGGTTCAACATTGATATCCGATCTCTGTTTCACGATTGCAATACACCAGGAAGCAGCAATTTAGTTATTTGTGCCAGGAGTACAAATTAAAACATGCAATATCAAAACGGGACTTCATACCTTTGTTATGAAAATGCAATCACCAGATTAATCCAGTTTGCCACACTTGTCCATGTCACGCATTCATTGAAAAACATCCAATAGCAATTTTTTCCATAAAAGTGATACATCTGAAAAATATAGATATATTTTCCATTGTTTACTTGAGATCTCACCTGAAAAAATTACCCTTTGTCATCGTTCTTCAACAAACTATGCAATCTGAGCAGCATTCATGTTGTAAAACTGTATATTATCTTATATATTAGAGTCTCATAAACAAAATGAGCCTGTCTCCAAAGTCTATTTTTAAAAATGCAGCGTAGTTTTATTCATAATAGCCAAGCAGTGCAGTGTCATCTTGAGAGGCTGAGCCTTAATTTTACTCTATACGCTTCCAGCGATTTTACAGAGATAAAAGCTAGCAGGAACCAAATTTTTTTGTTAAATCATCTTCAAATTAGAAACATAACTTCTTTAGACTTGTGGCTTTGAGAACATTGTATTTCATTGTCAACATTGGTTGACTTGGCACATTTATTATTGTTTTTTTAGATTATAAAAACATGTTCAGCACAAAATATTTCCATTAATATAAACTTCAGCTTCTCTAACTTTATAAAATAAAATAAAAAACATATATTAAAACTTGGCAAATAAAGCCTGAAGTGTCTTCTTTCAAAAGATACTACAACTGTGTCCATACTCCAAAGGGTTCAGTAAATACAACCATTTAAGTTCAGGTATGTCATTTTCATGGTTTGTGCTCAAAAAGGGGGCAGTATCAACAAGTTAAGTTAATTTTGACCCTTTAATAAAAAAAAAGGTTTGAGTGATGTGGACAGGTGGGCTTCATTACATTTATTGATGATTGGCAAGGTTATTGTTATTAAAATGAACTGTATTCCAAAAATCAACTACCTGCTTCAATCACTCCCTATAGATGCCCCCCTCTCTTATTTCAATCAATTTGATATCATCCTGCACAGTATATAATTTAGACATTTATTTAAACGTTACTGTAACACAGCAGGCAAGAGAGAAGATCTAAGTGCAGCTTTTTAATAACAACAAAACAAGAAAACTTGGAATAACAAAATCCATGGAGAATTTAACACAAAACATGCAATAACAGACCGGGGGAAACAAGGGCTTAAATATACAAGGGAAAACTAGGAACACCTGGGGAAACAATCAGGGAAAGGGAGACAATCAGGGGAAACCAATCAAAAAATTGAACTACAAAGGACTACAAAAACCAAACAGGAAAAAGGAACTAAACAGGAATTTCAACATAAAAGCACAGAACAAAAGTCAAAAGAATGTGACAGTTACCTCAAGCATATGGCCGAACCCCAAATTATATATCAA
Organism: Moxostoma hubbsi; assembly: GCA_032164185.1. Taxonomy (NCBI): domain Eukaryota; kingdom Metazoa; phylum Chordata; class Actinopteri; order Cypriniformes; family Catostomidae; genus Moxostoma; species Moxostoma hubbsi. The sequence continues at coordinate 42,667,558 of JAVLUX010000006.1, forward strand.
CAAGTCCCATTTATGTTGGTCAGAGTGGATTGTGAGGGGGGGGTTACTACACTCTGTAGCAGCCTGTATGAGAGTGAAGTGTTGAGATCTTTTGAGAATTTGGGTCATCATTTTGGGATTCCCAGATCTCAGCTGCACCACATGGGAGTAGCATACATGCCCCCCTGAGGTGGCAGGTGCATTGGGAGAGGTGATTGCTGCTTTTGGAAAAGATCATGAGGCATCAGTGTATTACTTCCTGCTAAATCAGAGTCTGGGGGATGGAGGTTTAACTTCTATCAAGGGGTTATGGGTGAAAGATTACAATTTTGGTATTGGAGGAAGGAGTGTGGGCTAGAATTCTAAAAAAGTCTGTATCTAGAGATGCAAGGGTTCGCCTTATGCAATTTAAGATTTTACATAGATTTAATTGGACCCCCTCTAGATTATAAAGGCTTGGTCTTAAAAGACATACCCACCAATCAGAATTTGGAGACACAAGGTTTTTGGGGGGGACTCTCAGGGAGGAGATGTGGAGAGTGTAGTTTAGTTTGTAATTTTTTGTATTTATTTGGGGGGTGTTGTGTGTGTGTGTTATTATGTGGGACCACAGGGGTGTTTGTTGAGGGTCAGCGTGGGATAGTATTAGTGGGGTTTTAATGTAAATCTTTTTTTTTTTTTTTTTTACATATGAATCTTTAAAATAACTAAAAACTAGCAAAGTGCGCAGAGCTCGCCATGCACACATCCGATCCTTGCATGATGTCACGTGACCCTCCATGGTTTTACTTTTCTAATGATTGATGAAAAAATTGCTGAAAAAATACCATAAACTTGCATTGAAGGATGGGCCGAGCCATATCTTTGAACGAGAACATGAGAGACTTAGGGTGGGCTCTCTTGACTTGGGCAACCAAGAAACCTTTAGCAACCATAGAGCAATGCCATAATAACCACTATGAACACCTTAGCAACCCCAGCAAACACCCAGAACACCCTAGCATAGTTGCAATGAGTTTTGCATTTGCAAATAACACTCATTTTCTACAGAAAATGCAAAAATCTAGTGTTTAATTGCTGTCAAAATATTTTAGCAAAACCTTGGGTCACATGAGCATATTTTTGACCGAATCAAAGCTGTATAATAGTGTAATGTTAATGTTGCATAGTTACTGCAAATAGTTAGGAAATGTGATGTTCGAAAAAGTTAAGATAAAAGGGTAAAATGTGAGCATATAATAAACAGAAGATTAGTGAGAAACAGAGGTGGTGAATGTCATAAATGAAACATTACAATTAAGGTTTAGACATCAATCAAAAGTGACAGGCAGCATATGTCTCAGAAAAGAGGGAAAGAGATGCCAGGATTGGCTGAGATTTTTTACACAGCAGGAGACAATCCCTACACTGAAGAAAGCAACAACAGAGAAAATGTTGAAAAGCATAGGCCACTGCATTTTTCTGTCATTCCATTTTCTTTCTTTGAAATGTGACTTAGCGCAACTTAAAACATATAAATTGGCTATTCAACAGACCGAAGTTAACCCCCACTGTACTACAGATGGAGTGACAATGAGCTGCCCCAAAATTGCAAAAACCTCAACCAGCATGCTACAGTCTCTACCAGCAGCTCTGTATGCCTGCAGATACAAAATGCTACATTTTGTAAAGGGAGGTTACACTGTAAGTGAATTTTTATGGTAGAATTTTTTTCCAATAGTAGTACTAGTAATTTTAGCCTTGAAATGGGGGAGAGAGATTGTAAATGGATGTTTGTATGTTTATTTCTTGGAGTTAATTTCAGGCCTTTTAAACTTTATTTCCTTGAGTATTACATAACTTCGTTTAATGCTTTATTGAACTTTTTCTCTTTCACTTCCACACACACAGAAAGTGAGCGATACGTGTGTTCATATTTGCAACATTTCAATGTTTATATTTATTTTTAAATACAAGAAACTGAATTTCAAAAGTTTATCTTTAACTTCCTGAGACCAGAACATGATTGCTGTATGCATTTTCCGTTTATCTTTGTGATGTAACTAGTAGCAGCTAATACCCATGCAAACAAAGCAATATTTTAGAGCAGCAAGTAGTTTAATTAATACCAAGCTGTAGAAAGTCAGTTGTGTGTATTAAATTGTTTATTAAAATGTTTTATCTACTTTGGCAGAAAGATCGCTAAATTTTCAAACAAACAAGTGGTAGCCAGTGCTGTAGTTTTTGAAGAATCAGAAATTAGCTTAATTATTTTTTACAGTTATGGTCAGTCAAGTCCAATGTCTGCCAACCATATTGAAACTAAAATTAACTTAATCTATGTACTGTTCAAAATTGTCCAATGATTGTCAATCATGTCGATCGGTGCAAAATACCTCTGCAACCTGGAATTTAACTCATAGCATGATGTCAGGAGTGAAAGCTACAGGCAGCTGTATACAGCACAACTGTCTGGTTGAGGAAATAAAAATCCTATATTTTATTTTCCATAGAAACATTTATTTTTAATGATAACTTTAATAAACCTTTAAAAAAGACAGACCTACCCTGAGCTCAAACGTTGTTCATCAATGGTACTGTATATGCTTCCGTTGAAGCCATCAGTCTGCATTTTTTTTAAATTCATCATTTAAAAATTGTGTTTTAAGCTCAATTCCTGGTAAACAACTACATTACCCATGGTCCAGCAGAGAAAGCTTAACCAAACAGAGAACCGCGGCCAACAAAGCCTGTGAAACAAGCCCAGCAGCGACTGCCCACTCTCATGACACACTGAATGACACATTCAAGTCAGAATATTTTGAAATAAATATAAAATATATTTTTTATATACTTACAATCAACAACTTCATATATAGTTTTATACAATATTTTCCCATCTAATCATTTTTATATAATTAGGTCATTCACAAATTTCCTCCTACCTCAGTATACAGCCTTCCGAAGGCAGCATTTTCCAGCTTTCCGATGCAGACATTAATTTCTAATGGTGATCATGCCCAGTGGGTTGTGGGTTTTTCATAAATAAAGTCCCAACGTGCTTGTATACGAGGACACTGTTAACAACAGTGTGCTCTCTTGTGATAAATCTGAAATGTTCAAATTGGCATATCAGATGAAACTACAGATATTACTCTTTTGACACAAACAGATTTCAATATAAAAACTTCATGAGGTTTCTTACTAGATGCACTTTTGTTTGGTTTACTTACATAGACATTGCTGCTGTCTTGTTTTGTAATATGACCACAGGCTTGGAGCCAGAGCACTTGAAGACAAAAAAGACAAAAAATTTTCCTGATAATTGAGGTGTTCTATCATATTAATTTAGTTGTGTTGTAGCTTATTTCCATTGTGCTGTGGCTTTTTTTGTGTGTGTTATGGGTTTATTTCGTTGTGGCTTATTTTGTTTGTGTTGTTTTGTTTTTTTCCATTGTGTTTTAAGCTTTTATTTGCTTTGCTAATTTGGTTGTGTTGTGCAACCCTTGGCCACCATAAGCACCACTGCTAAAAAGCAGTACAGGAAACACTGTTACACTGTCCATGGTTCTGAAACCCCATAACTTTCTTCAGTGGTTGTTGCAGTGTCTGTGGTTCTAAAACCATCAGCATTCTTCAGTAGCAACTTTTAAAAAAAAAGAAGAAACCATTTTTTTAAATAAAAAAACCATGAACAAACCCTAGACTTTTTACAGTTTAAAGCATTCCTTGTCTAGGCCTTAAGGCTGAATGGGTAATTACACAGAACTATCTCTAACTGTATCTTTTTCCATATTTTAAACAGATGTCTGACATTGACATATCTCACATCTCAGCTTTCTAATTATAGAATTGCTGTGTTTTTATCCCAAACTGTTGCAAAGGATCGTTGTCAGAAAGTATTTTCATTTTAATTTCTAAATAAAAAATAAATAAAAATAAGGCAAATAATAATTTAAGTCAAAATAATTAGATATACACTCACCGGCCACTTTCTTAGGTACACCTGTACATCTACTTATTCATGCAATTATCTAATCAGCCATATTAGTCTAATCTAATCTAATCTAATCTAATCTAATCATCGCGTGGCAGTAGTGTAATGTATAATATCATGCAGGTATGGGTCATGAGCTTCAGTTCATTTTCACATCGTCCATCAGAATGGTTAAAAAATGTAATCTCAGTGATTTAGACTGTTGCATGATTGTTGGTGCCAGTTGTTTTGAGTATTTCTATAACTGCTGATCTCCTGGGATTTTCACAAGCAACAGTCTCTAGAGTGTATAGAGAATGGTGCGAAAAACAAAAAACAACCAGTGAGTGACAGTTCTGTGGATGAAAACACCTTGTTGAAAAAAGAGGTAAGCCTATATACACTCACTGAGCACTTAATTAGGAAAACCTGTACACTTACTTATTCATGCGATTATCTTATCAGCCAATCGTGTGGCAGCAATTTAATGCTGAAAATGTCAATGGGAAAAAATGTGATCTCAGTGATTTTGACTGTGACATGATTGATGGTGCCAGATAGGCTGCTTTGAGTATTTCTGTAATTGCTGACCTCCTGGGATTTTCATGCATAACAGTCTCTAGAGTTTACTCAGAATGGTGCCAAAAAAAAAAAAACATCCATTGAATGGCAGCTCCCCTTCTGTCACTCACCCGACGTTGTGTTGAATGAAGTGACACAAGGGGACTTCCTGGGACGCCAAATGTACCTCTGAACCTGAGAAAAGGATTTTTATTTGGAGCCGAACGGTTGTGCAACAGCAAGCTGAGTTCACCATTGTTTCACTCACCTCTACTAGCAATAAGCACTGCTGTTGGATCTACGCCGCGTTTCCAGCTGGCGTTCTCTCTCTCTCTGCAGGCTGTGCAGTCTACACCCCTGGGCGCTTCAACAGTGCTTTCATTGCCTGAAAGAGTGTTTCTCCTCCTAAAAAGAGTTTATTTCCTCTAAAAGAGTCTGAGTTCCCACTCATAAAAGAGCAATATACAGCAGGCGTTGAACATCCTTTTCAGGAAGTGTCTTTTTAAAGATGTTGCCTCTGTGTAGTTCCTGGATGCGGTTGATTTCTCTCAAATTCTGACAGTCATAAAAGCTGCCTCGCGTGCCAGGGCTGCGATCTTACGCAGGCAGCGTTTTATGAATTGTTTATGTTCTCAGTGCGAGAACATAGCCATGGCAACACTGCAGTCGCGTCTTAGTTCTAGTCAAAGCACGTGGCCGCATCATTCCTTCTTCCCATGGGATTGAGCACAACCCGGTTGGCGATGAAGATTTGGGGATGATGCCAGGTAAATCCCCATGAACCACCCGCCCCCCGGCACGCTTGCTTGCTTGCTTGCTTCCATCCGAGCTCGGGATGAGTGCGGCTCGCCTCGCGGCCAGCCGGCATTCTCCCTTGAGCCCCCGGAATTGGATGACGATATCGCTGCTGCATCGGAGAATGTTACATCGGCGTCTGATGCTGATGACTCGTCTGGTCTGCAACCTTCGTGTCTGCTCGCCCAGTCTGAGGCTGATACGCATTCAGCACTGGCTACAGACTCGAGTCCCGAGGCAGGCATGACGCCACGGCACATACCGTGTGACAATCACCCATTCTTGCCATCAGATTTTCAACCCTTGGACAGACCCCTGCTGAGTCCCCTTGCAGCAGGTGTCCAAATGTGTTGTGGTGACCACAGACACCTCTTGACAGGGTTGGGGCGCCATGTGCAATGGGCACGCTGCTGCTGGCCTCTAGACAGGACCCCGGCAGCGTTGGCACATCAACTGCCTAGAGTTGTTGGCTGGATCTCTTGCCCTAAGGAGGTTTCTCCCACTAATCTGGGGCAAGCACGTCTTGATCCATTCAGACAGCACCACGACAGAATTGTACATAAATCACCATGGCGGCGTGCGCTCTCGTCATTTGTCACATCTCCTACTTTGGAGTCAGCCGCGACTCAGGTCGCTGCACACCACTCACATCCCTGACAACCGCAACATGACAGCGGACGCGCTGTTATGGCAAGTTTCGCTCAGTGGAGAGTGGGGACTCCACCCCCAGATGGTCCTGCTGATATGGGACCAATTTGGCAAGGCACAGATAGATCTCTTTACCTCCCAAAACAACTCCCACTGCCCGCTCTGGTACTCCCTGACAGGAGCTCCTGTCGGGACAGATGCACTGGCAAACAGCTGGCCCCGGGGGATGCGCAAGTACGCGTTTTCCCCCAGTTAGCCTTCTTGTCATTCAGGTGGCCCCTTAATTCTCCTGAGGAAGGACCTTCTTTCTCAGGGACGGGGAACACTCTGGCACCCGCACCCAGACCTCTGGAACCTCCACGTCTGGCCCCTGGACGGGATGTGGAAGATCTAGTGGATCTACCACCTGCAGTCGTAGACACGATCAACCAAGCCAGAGCTCCCTCCACCAGGCTTGTTCGTGTCTTTGTCAGCTTTGGTGGACCGCGGAAAGGGAACGTCGTCTCCAAACAGAGGTTAGCTCACTGGGTGATTGATGCAATTTCCTTAGCTTATAACACCCAGGCCGTGCCCGCCCCCTTGTGGGTTCAAGCACACTCTACGAGAAGTGTGCCATCCTTGTGGGCACTGGCCCATGGCACCTCCTTTGCAGACATCTGCAGAGCAGCGGGCTGAGCAACACCCAATACCTTTGCCAGATTTTACAATCTCAGGGTTAAGTCAGTCTCGAACCGTGATTTGTCAGGTCCGAGCCGGTAGAACTCGGTAACGTGGCACAACCGACCGGGTGTTCCGCTTGCACACAGCGCCCTTCACCAAGTTGATCCAGTGCGCCTTCTATCCCAGGTTAGCCACTAAGCGTCGATCCCTGGAAGTTCTCCTCCCTAGCTTTCTGACCTGTACTGGGTCGGGTCCCACGGTCCCCCTGTGCTTGTAGAGTCCCCCCTCATTAGACTGGACCTACCACTGCACCATTTCCCACATACGGCTTCACAACCCTCGTGGTGTATTGCCACATGTTACCTCCCCCTAGACTGGGCAGCATGTGGCCTCCGCAGGGTCTTTTCCCCCTGAAAGAATAGGACCGGGAAAGACCGCCTTCCCCAACACATTTCATCCCGTTAAGATAGCCCCAGCTGCTTCACGTCCTATGTGAGAGACATAGTGTGAGAGAAGGCCGCGGCTGCTGTTCCCCCCCTCTGGGGTGCGGGGAACCTAAGGTCTGTATGTGACACCTCTTTGGGGGCGTTGGTGAGGGCTATGTGCAGCCAACACATTTGCCTCTAGCATGCAGTAGCCTGCTTGCACCTGTCCCGACAATTCATGTAACACGGTGTGTCACATTCATTCAACACAACATCGAGTGAGTGACAGAAGGAGAACGTCATGTTACTGTTGTTACCTCTGCTCCCCGAGGGAAGGAACAAGACGTTGTGTCCCTCCTACCACAGCACTAGACCTACCCCAGTAAACGGACGTACCTTATTTTCGGTTCCTCAGTGCAAAATCCTGACTGACAACGCTGCCCCGGTTCCCTTAATACCCGTATGTCCGTGGAGAAGTATGCAAATTCTGTCTACCAACTTGACATTGTCCTTTTCTCAGGTTCAGAGGTACGTTTGGCATCCCAGGAAGACCCCTTGTGTCACATCATTCGACACAACATCTCGTTCCTTCCCTTGGGGAATGGAGGTTACAAAAGTAACCATGATGTTTTGCAGATGGAAACACCTTGTTGTTGAGAAAGGTCAACAGAGAATGGAAAGACTGGTTCATGCTGAGAGTAAGGGTTCGGTAACTCAGATAACCACTCTGTAGAATTGTAGTGAGCATAAAAGCATCTCAAAATGCAAAATCCTCTTGAGGCTGATGGTCTGCAACAGCAGAACACTATGTCGGACACTTTAGTGGGTTCATCGTTTTCCTAATAAAGTGCTCAGTGAGTGTGCATATATATATATATATATATATATATATATATATATATATATATATATATATATATATATATATATATACTGCTCTTGCTTTTTCAGTGCACCTATGTGCATATTAATTCCTTCAGTGTTTAAATAACATCAATGCAGGCTCATAAAGCAAAAACATATCCAAAATAAGCCATACACTTAAACACACTTAGAGTTCCATGGGGAGATTGCACATCCACTAAAAGAGTCTGAAATTAGTTGTATCCACTCCACATCTGTTGTCACATATCCAACAGTGATGGCATTTACAATTTGTAGCCATATGCTCTTCTCTAGAGTTCATTTTTTGTAGCTAACTAACTATGGACATTGGATCACATTCCTGAGGTAAATGAGAAGCAATGATCAGAGAAGAGATGCTAAATGCTGCTCTCCCATTTAAATTGACAGCAGCTGAAGTAATTTGACACACCGCATTTAAAAAGAAATAAAACTTTTATGATTTGATTTAATGATAACATTTACATAATTTTAAAGCTTTATCAAAAACAATAAACAAAAGTTTTTTTTTTTTTTTTTTTTAAAGTTTTTTTTACCAAATTTCAAGTTTTTCCAAAAGCGGCTCATTGTGACTTATGATTCAGTTTGACAAAGCATATAGTCAGATCTGAGGGTTAATGTATTTAGAATATTCATTGTTAAGTTTTTTAAGCCAGTACATAGTTTTAAGCCTTCACAATGTTTTTTGGAGAAAATGTTAAGTCTAAGATGACAAGGTTTCTGTTCTACATTGTCTATATGTGAGACTTGTTGAGCATATTTCTTATGATAGCATCCTGAGGCCAAAATAAAAGGTTAGACTGGCTGTTTCTTAGATAGGTATCCATCATCTTTCTCTGTTCCTACTCAGATCCTGATGAGAAACATATCCAGAGAGCTAACTGCATTCATAGAAATTCCTGTTTCACTCTTTTTCAAACATCACTTCTATTCTTATATTCACCTTTGCTCTCAGTCCCCTACCCATCTGTATGGGCTGTTTTCTGTTACCGGCACACAAAAGCCCTCCTTTGCCGTGGTAATGGAGATGTGAGATGTTGGATGAAGCTGTTCCGGGGGAGCGTGTGCAATTACTAAAATGAAAAAGTGGAAAATGGAGTCTGATTTTACATCTCCCTCCTTTTCTCTCCCGCCCTGCGTTTCAGCATCCTGCCCCCTCTATATTCTCACTGTCGTGTTTTTCTTTTAGGGGATAATTCGATTTTGGAGATGATCTACAGTGCCTCAAAACTGATAATATCAAACACCCCCTCCTGTTTTTCACATTACAGTGTGAATGCTATTTCTTTTCCTCTCCCGCTTCCATCCTTACCATCTTGTTTCTTTTTCAATGCATACTTTCTCCTTTCTCATTCTTTCTGTTTACTTCCTTTATTGCCAAGCTAGGTAGAGGTAGGCAAGGCATGTCTGCTTAGGGGAAGTACTCACTTTTTGTCTCTTTTCATATCTCTCTCTCTCTCTCTCTCTCTCTCTCTCTCATGTTTAACATGATGTTCCCTGTTTTTGAAAAAAAAAACCCAGCAAAGAATATATGGATAGTGCCACCTAGCATTCTTAACCCTCCTAGAGTCTTAAGAGACTGCACTCTCCTTTTGTCATTTGGGTCATTTTTTTGACCCGTATTGAAAAAATGCATACATTCTTGAATACTGTCCAATGCCACTAAAAACCCCACTTATTGAAAATCTTTTTTTTGTTGTGGTCCCAAAGTGTATAATGTTTGGAAAAAAGGGCTTCATCCTGAATATTAATGAATGAACAAATTTTAAAGAAATTTAAAAAAAAAAATGAAAATTGGCAAACATTGACAAAGGATGTCTCAGTTTCAATCACTTCAATCACTTTAGTAATAGTACACAACTATTACAACACTTTATGATTTATTCTACTTGTACAAAATCAACAGTGTACATTTTAGAGTATATACTTATTTCCAGCATTTAAAATGGACAAACTTGCATTTCTATTGCAAAAAATCCATTCCTTCCCTCTAATTTCAAACAATGTTGGGTTTTCAAGTTTTATGAGGACTCTCCATAGATATAGTGATTTTTATACTGTACAAACTTTATATTCTATCCCCTAAACCTAACCCATTCTTTCTGCATTTTTACATTTTTACATTTTTTTAAAAAAAAATTTACATTTTCAAAAAACAGAATTTAGTATGGTTTATAAACTGTTATCCTCAGGGGGACCGACTGATTGTCCCCACAATTGCAACAATGTCAGTTTTGTGGGGACATTTGGTCCAATACCTGGACACACACACACAAACACACACACACACAAACACACACACACACACACACATACACACACACACACACACACACACACACAAAATAAGAATCTCTGAATTGTACTTTTCATGCGGCAACAGTTTATTTTGACCAGGAGCTTATCAAGCCCCTAAATCAACAAAACTTGGTCTTTTAGACTTCATTTATGCTGCTTTTTGTTTTCTTTTTTTTTTTTTTATTCATCAGAATTTTTCATTTTGTGTTCCACAGAAGAAAATGGGATTTGTAGTGACATCAGGGTAAGTTAAGATGCTGAACTTCTGTATTTTCTCCTTTGGAGCCAGACATATATTTATTTGCCAAGAATTGGTGAAGCCATTATTTATTTTTGTTATCAGATATAGGAGAGAAAGTTAAATTTCAATAGGATATTGGTATAAGATGGTCTCCCCATCTTTCTTTGAAGATGTTAACTCGTCCAGGGCGTACTCTATTTAAGTACATCCTTAGGGGGCAAAGACAAAAAAACTTCCTCTCCATTACACATGTTATCTGGAATGTTGTTACTGTTCAAGTTTTGGCCTAGGTAATAAAGATGTGTATGTAAATTATTTAAGCTTATAGCAAACATATAAAGGCAAATGTGACAACACAAAGACAACATAATATAAAAGTATAAATGTAATAATATAGTACAAATGAATAATAATGCTACAAAATGATTAGGAATAATAATAATGATTAATAGGACTGATCAGCATGAATGTATCAGTATGTATGTAGACAGAATACATTTTTAGGTTATTTTTTATTTTGTTTGGCAAGCCAGTTATTTTCAGTTTATGAATTGGGGAAACCTTGGCAATTTACAGCCATTCAGCTGTGAAAAAGCAAAGCAAATGTAGTCCTTCAACTAGCATATTTTCTACATAACATTTGGGGATTTCATCTACTGTTTAAGTTCTGGCAGCTGGAATGGTGTTCTATGGTCAAATATAAGCAGCTCTATAAGCAGCATCTCAGTTGGATGGCAGAAACGACCCAGTGGGACACACACTTCCCATTAGAGCCGATTCACAAAGTGCTGATGAGGCCTTAATTCATTCAAAAGCAGTCCAGACACACATTTGTGCACAGATGTGCTTTTCAATCTATGTGCTTAAATGAAATGTTTTTCTTTTAAAAAGCTAGCATGAATCACAAAGAGCAGTGTTTTAATGTAGCTATTTAACCAATAGACTAAAGCAAGAATGAACAACTGGAAATAGAACATAAGTCCGTTTTTAATCATTTGGCTTGTAGTCTGCCCCAATGCCACCATGCAACTATGCTAATCTAGAATCGACATGAGTATACTCATTCCCCTTGTGAGACCACAAATAAATCTCACAATCTGACATTGTTCCATGGAGATTACATCAACACACTGGAGCACAACAACCATTCTAATATTACACTTTAACTATAAAGCAGATAGTCTATCCACTAAAATGAAAAGTAGACTAAATTAGAGTTAAATTGAATGCTATAAGCACAACAAATAGCAAAGCTTCAATTTTTAAGCATAGTTGAAAATAAAATAAAGTAGAAGCTAAATTGTAATGTGAACTGTTTGCTTTTACTGCACTTGGCAAGACTTCAATGGAGATTCAACAACAAAAGCTCTCAAACATTTTCACATACTTCTACTTAACTGCTTTCCCATATTTGCAGAAACAAAGATTTGTTTTGTGCCTCAAGGCAACAGAGCTGCATTTTAAGCAAGTGCAGATTGTCTGAAGCTTTCTAATATATGTATGCATAGCTTCAAATCAGGAGTTCATTGGAGAGTTTTGCACCATGTTTCACACAAATTAGTGCACAACATGATGGACTGTTTCTAGCAGTCATTAAAAATGAATGTAAAGTTAAGATTTACTTCTCACTATCTCTACAAAAAAAAATTAATTTTGTGAATAATGACTACTCTTTCTAAGTATTCTTGTAGAGGGGCAGCTAACCCAACCTTTGGCTAACCAATTTTCAGAACTAACACCTCACACAGTAAGGTTGCTATAGCAACTCAAACCCCAATCAGGATTCGGGATGTAATGAGACTGAAAGGAGAGAGGCTGGAATGTTCTTTTTCTTTGTTATTTCATTTTAAAATGTTAACAGATAGTTATATGGCCTGCACTGATCAAAGACTGGATTTTTTTAAACCAAGACTCCTTTTGCTAAAGCCAATGATTTTTTAATCTCCCTGCCTAGGGTTTAGCTTATTATCAAACAAGGCAGATAAACGGTTTCCGTTACCCTTACATCAAATTGCAGAAATAGTTTTCTTGCTTTTTTCTATGCCCAAGATAGATGAATATTCAAATAAGGTTTTGCTTTTGTGACTTCAGAAATTCAGAATGCAGTCAGAGAGTTATTATTTGGCTGCAATGGTGTGGGAACATAAAGCTGTCACAAATGAATTGAGTTTATGTGCTTACTCTTTTAATGAGGACAGAACTGCACTATATAAAGGCCACAGTTATTGGGTCAAACCAAAAATAGATGTTGCTTACCACTTATTAGTTAGAGAAACAATTGTTGATAGTGTTGGGATTTCATGAGAGTGATCAGTGGTCCTTTTATTCCTCATAAAATGGAAATTATGCCTTGTATTGCTATTTCTATATTGCAGTGAATGATAAAAGTAACTGTAACAATTATACATTTAGTATTTGCTTGCTGTTGATCTTACTACTTAACGTAGCAGTTTGGAACAATCGTTGTTTCAAAGCAACACACCGACACTGGTTAAATGAAAACAGTTATTTTAATTAATTGTGTTTGACCTGACAGAAAGTGCTTGTTACCTAGTGTTAATGAGCACTGTTTCACTATCTTTAATATTAATATGCAGATATAACCACTGTGACTTTGCGTGTTGATACAGAGAACAATTAAATTATTGCAATGTCAATGCACATGAACTATTTCACATTCCTAAGCAGGGTTCCCACGCATCCTGGAAAACCTGGATTTTGCAATGCCTTTTCCAGAGATTTAAAATATATTTTATGATAATTAGAAAAATTCCTAAATGTTCTTGAAAATAATCATTTGTCCTGGAAAAAATTTCAGTAGAAAAAATGGTTTGACTGTGTTGCTAGAAAGGTTACATGTACAAAAACATGGTAACGATCAGGTATGGGGTTATTTTAGTTTCATATTAACATAAAAATGGAAAGAGTATTACAAATAAAAAGAATGAGATTATTTATTTGTGAATTCACTTTATTTTTTGTTAAAGTGAGATTTGCAAATGTAAAATATATTTACAAATACAGTATATATTTTTAACTCACAAACACAACTCAGCATTCATTTGTGAATCACACACATTTATTTGCGGATCATTTCCTGTGCATTTGCGGATCACTACATGCATTTGTCAGTTTTGAAACAAATCTAGCATCAAGACGTGCACACAAATCTACAAATAGGTGGACTCCACCCATCATCTCCTCTGACCAATTGTAGCATGTTCTATCTTCAAACAATCATGCTTTGTTTTACTATCAGGGCGGGACCAGAGTCATAATGCTCTCATGAGCATGGAATCAAGCACATAAAGATAAGCTCCAAACTCAAAGATAGGCAGCAAACTCTAAGAAACAGATACTATCAGAGGAATACTGTGATTTAAGGTCCATATACTGTTCTCTCGGTTATAAACACGTGTAGTGTCTTCCCAATCCTGCAAAATTAGCCTAAATGCCTGTTCAAGGCATACCCAAAGTAAATTTAAAGCTGTTCTTGAACAATTTGGAGTACATGCATGGTTTTGGTCTCATTTGAAAGGTGACACTCTGAAGATTTCTTACCAGTAGAATCACTAGAAGTGCTACTGGTTTTGAGTAATAGAAGTTTGAACACACTGAAATAGAAGTTTTTTTTCCACCTGATTTAAAAAAAAAAAAAAACATTTTTTTTTGCATACAGGTGCTTGCAGATGACTATAATTGGGAGATATTAGCTGAAAAATCCAATGGGACCACAGCATGAATCCTTACCAAGTCTAAGTTCAAATTCTTTAACATTTCTCCAGAAAATTTATATTTTACACATGTTTTTCTAAAGGTATGTCCAGGCGTTTTCCAAAAGTGCCTTTTGGATACTCCAAATGACCCTTGGTAACCATGGCCGCATACCTAGGATAAAAAGGCTACTACTTTGGAATGCTTTAGTGTACATTCATAGTTTTGGGCTCTAATGAAAGGTGACTATCCCATATCCAGATCCACTATTAGTATTGTAGACACAGAGTAACTGAAGCATAAACATATTAGAGTGCTTTTTTCCTTTCTTGAAATTAAACTTTGTGCATATAAAAGAGTCAAAAAAAAGTGCTATGGTGCGAAATAAGTTTATATAAGAAATACACACCAAACTATTTACATACTTTTCTACACAACATTTGTACATACAATTACACCTTTTACAGGTTTTGGCAACATGCCAGTCATTGTAGCAGTCACATTTGGAGCAAAAAGGCACATCACAAGAGGAACACGTCATTACATGGCACTGCCTGCACTTCAGTCGACCAATGGTGCTGAGTCCCCTGATATGCAATGACCTGTGATGGGCTCTGTGTGGAGAAGGAGATATTTATCTCTGCCAGCTCCTCTGCAAGGGTCTCTCTGAATGCCTTCTGCATAGGTACATCTCCTTTACCTTTTGCAATGTCTTTGTGGAGGAGAAGGCGTTCACAATTGCCATGTCCATGAAATGATAAAAGAATATCTTGTACCACTTCTGGGTCTTGTGGATGACTTTATAGTACCCTATCAAGGCGTCTGAAATGTCCACTTCACCTATGCACCTGGATGGACAAAAATAAAACAACATTGAGAAAAATATACCAAAACATATATCAACACATATCAACCACAAATATTATTACATTTCATAGAGCATAAAACATAGTTGAATATATAGTACATACAGGTTGTACTCCTTTATGGCTGGTGGAACTGGGATATGCTGATCTGCACCTCACATCTCAGCAGTTCACACAAAAACAAAGAGCCACACACACCTCCCCCACAGGTCAGCAGTAACACCTCAAGACACAACTTATATACTTATATTCAATTTATATATATATATATAGATTTTCTTTTTGTGTAAATATGTATGCATGTATGTATATTTACTGTAAATACTGTATGCTTTCTTTATCTTTATACCATGTCATTAGAGCTACATGAATCTGATGCACAAACAAATACAAACACCTCCCGCAAACAGTTCAACAGACAACAAATTGTAATCTCCAAAATGTGCATTTATAATTCAAACTAAAGCATATTTATGCAGAATATACAGTAATATATGTTATATAATATAAGAAAATACTTGTATATTTCTCCTCCCTCCAGAAACATTGCATCTTCCTCAGTCAATATATGATTCATCACTGTTTGCTTCTGAAACTTTATCCCTAGACTCATCTGTTTCACACCGTGTACCTTTTTCCAGCACATCTTGGAGCGAATATTTTGTTTTCTTCATCAGTTTCACCATAATTTATCTTCCAGAAGCATCAAAATTCACAAACCTATACTTTTCACCTTTTGCGCGCGGACGCACAAAACACTTGGGAATAGATATCCAGCTTTATGCATGGACTTCTTAGTTGTAGCTTCGAAACTTCATACTAAAGCTGCATATAGTTGTTTTCAGAATTTCACTGGCTATATGATGTTCCAGTCATCCACACAATTGGTTGCAATTGGCTCAATCTTTACACCAAGGAAAAGAGACAGGCATTTCTATTTGACTCTCGTTGGCTATTGAAGGCTATGGACAGGACATGGATGTCTAATGGGTCAAATGAGGTGTCAATCGAAAGGTCAGAGTGCAGCAGCCATTTTGATACCAAGATATCAGAAATGTTTACATGTGAACTGAAGTTATGATGGAGAATACATGAAAGATTAGGCACATCTGCCTGATACTTTGAAATGATGCAACAAGGATCCTTGGGTATTTACTTCTAAAGGAATAAATGGAAAGGAGGAGGCGAGTACCGGCTTGACAATATAAATAATATTTTAATATGAAACTTAAGCAAAAAGACAAACACACAAAGGTGTTGGGCAGCTGTCCGTAAATCAATCAATCAATCAATCAATCAATCAATCTCTCTCTCTCTCTCTCTCTCTCTCTCTCTGCAGCTTCTAGTCGGCCTTTATCCCTCTGAAGCTTGATTAGCCTGATTAGGGGACGGGTGTGTGGAATCATGACCCGGCCCTGTCACATTCCTCCCTCATTTTCTCAGGCATGGGAGATGTACAACCCCCCTCTTTCCCTGGGGAGGGGCGTGCCTTCCACACCATGTGCCAGCAGGTCACCCCCATCTACCTGGATGAGGGAGGGGACAAGGGGAGGGAAACAAAAAAAAGTGTGGCACCTACATGCCATAACGGCGATTGTGCCAAATTATCAAAACATTTTAAAAAGAGAGAAAGACCAACACAGAGAGGCAGTGGAAGAGAGTGAGGAGAGAGAGAGGGAGAGAAAAAAAAACACTTACTCAATGGTTCTCCGATATGCCATAGCTTGGCCTCGGCCACTCCTGCACTCTCTAATGGATGACAGCTGTGCCTCCCCGGACAAGTTGGAGGCAGACCTCCGGCCCCTAGTGGATGGAACGCCCGCCGTGTTTTTGGTGGACGGCAGGCAGCAGTAACCGCTCCAGGCGGTTGGTTAGGAACCCTTCCTCCCCTCGCGGTCAGTGGCCGTTCCTCCACTTCCAGACGGCCGGGCTCCTCCATCCTCCGGCGGGTGGCTGCAGCTGCTCTGTTGGGGTGGATGGATCAATTTTGTTATTGTTTGTTTATATGTTGGTATAAACAATATGAGATATATGAGAGACTACCATCAAAAACACACAGAAACCCCAAAATTAAAAGCTAGATTTAAATGGACACATGTGTTTTTGCAAATATTGCACTTGGCACATAAAATGCCCTGCAAATGTCCTGGAAATTTTTGCACTAAAAAGAGTGAGCACCCTGTTCAAGTTAAAGGAATAGTCATTTGAAAATGAAATTGAAAAACACACACACGTAACTGAGGCAGATTTACTGTTAAACCAATTAACCTTTCTCACTGTCAATGTTCATTATGTTATTGTTCTGTTTGTATGCTCCTGTAGAACGAGAGAGAAAGAGAGAGGATATTATTTTTGATCTTTTTAAAATGTCCTCATCTGGTCAAGTAATTTTTCATCAAAGCTTTTCACTAGTACCTTCAGTTGTTTACTATTACACCCACTGTGTCATACATGCAGAGGTGCCCCAGTGTTTCTCAAAACCAGAGTACCAGCTCTTATTAAATCACACTTGTCATATTTATATCAGGCGTCAGCGCTCCTCCATCCCATTTCCTTCTGCTACTTCTTTGACGTGTGCACTTATAATAGATATTTTAATGGCACTATTATTTCTTGCCAGTAAATGAAAAACAGAAGGGGTTGAAGGACACTGCAGTTTGGAGGACACTAAAAACTTACTCTGGGCTCCATCTTGGCTCAAGGCAGCCATTTGGATCGAAAGTGAGTAACTGAGCAAGATCACCAACTTTTAATTTTTAAACATTAACACCGTGGCATAAAGTGACAAATACTGCAGCTATGTCATATCATTCATCAAAACACTCATCCCATATTCTTCTAAGACTTGCTAATCTATCTAATGGGGGTCTGAGATGATGCTACAAAACCATGCTTCATAAAAATTATTCCTAAATGAGCTCATCAGGACTGTTTTTCCATGATAGAAGACTGTCCCCCCCCCCATGTGCTTGTGCCGCTGGTTTTGTCTTTGATGAATTGTTCTGAGCTCAGGCCCCTGCAGTGCGTGTGTGAGAAAGAGTGTGTCTCCATGTATGTGTATAAGCATCCTTTCCCCTGCCGTGAGTGTGTTATTGGTTACATTAGCCTGCACTGTTGGGAGGCCACAAGGCCCCAGGCTATAAAGACCGGCAGAACCAAGGCCAGATATTTAGATTAAAGGATCTCTTAATAGACAAGAGAGCACATCTTTAAACATGAGTAACACTGCAAGTCAGGCAGACCAAAGCAGTCCATCATGGAAGTCTCTATTTCAAGTCAAGTGCAGCACATTCTCTGACTACACTGATTAAAAAGGGTTATTGAAATGCAGAAACCTGTTCTACACAGCCAAGTCTGATGGAAGCCTCACCGAAAGCAGAAGCAATGCCATCCAATGCCAGACCGAGAGAACAGCTCTGCAATGCCCAGATTCTGATTAACAACTGCAACAATTAACATCTGGTGCCAACTTGATCAATCTGAAGATCTGAACAGAGTCCATTGCCTGCCACTCAAATTATTCTGATTCCATCAGCCAAGAAAAGCAATAGGGGCAACAATAAGTGCCAATCTGATTAGTTCTACACTGAATACGTGGAACATAAGAGGAGCCCAAAAAACCTACTAGCTTTATCAACACGTTCATCATGATCAAGGCTGCTAGAGGCCCGATGCCCAGAAAAAGTTGCCCAGCACCTTTAAACTTATTCACAATATGTTGGAGGGATAAAAAATGGAGAGTGCCATTTGGGAAAATTAATGGACTATAATAGTAGGAGCCAACTTCCTGGATGCACTGTACAGTTTGCCAGGAAAAGCAATCAATCTCAAAAGTTGTAATGTGAATGATGAAAAAAAAAAACTCTATTGCCGTGACAGGCTCTTGTGTTCTCTTAAGGTGACCAATGCACTTCTTTTACTGAGGAACTGACAAGATGTTAAGATAATCTGAAAGTTTTCATCAGCAGTTGCACTCAAGCTGCATATTATCCCAAATCCAGATTGTAATCCATAGTGGTACTGTCACAAAGCGAGTAATAAAATCAGAAAGCAGATGCACAACAGTAAAGTCATAATTTTTATTTGTATAGCGCTTTTCACAACACACTCGAAACATCGTTTCAGTGCAGTTTTACAGAAAATCATGCTGTAATACCATTAATGTCAGAATCATCATTGTGCAGTTTGATTAAAAACGTGATTATAAATTGTGTATTAAGAAAAAAAAAATGTAATTAAATACATTATAATCATTAAATTTGGACCCCCAGTGAGCAAGCTAAAAGTGACTGTGGAAAGGAACAAAAACTCCATAAGATGTTGGTTGATGGAGAAAAATAACCTTGGGGAAACCAGGCTCCCTGTGGGGGCCAATTCCCCTCTGGCTAAACGGCATAATATTAGTTATTTATGTGTAGTGCAAGTCATTGTTTAAAATAAGTAAACTAAATAAGTATTAAGGGCTAATGTTTAAACAAAAAGATTTTGTATGAACTGTAGGATTAATGACTAAATTTTATCCTCGATTAACTACGGAAATTCACATAGATGCACTGTCCTTTTGTTATTTGGCTGATGAAGGCTTAATCTAATTTATCTATGCATTCCATTTTGAGAATTTAGTCCATCCTATGACCAAGGTGAGGCAGGCAGAGGTCAATGAGGTGCACTGCCGGTCGACTGGAAGAACAACATTTCTTGACTCGCAGAAAGGCGTATATGGACATACTCATTCTACAGAAAGCCTCGAAGGGATAAATACACAATCGCACACTTTCACAAGGTAAGGTTTCTCCATGAATCTTTTACAATTGCTCATGCAAACAGGAGTAGTGCTCATGCACTACTCCTGTTGTTATTTTTTTGAGCTACGCGTTACAGGGAATCAAAAAGAGCAAAAGTTGCAGTGAGTTGGTATGTGTGTCACCCTTCCACCATTTTGTGTGTGTGTGTGTTACCGGCCTCCTCTGTAATGCTGAGATGATCTTTGTATTGATCTCAGAAGGCTCATACAGCGAGCTCTCGCTGCCTTTAACTATAATAGCAGCATTATGTTCAGAAGCAGCTATGCTCGTGTCTCATAAAACCCCAAACATGTTCCATCATGCTGTTTTATTGCACTCCCAAAACTCATCCTTTAATGTCTAATGTGTGTGGTTTCTGATTATAAACCAAAACAAGCTGGCATTAAAGGTGGCATTCATCATGAACCGTTCTGTTTTACGAATGTGAGGCTATGTGCTAGAAAGTAGCATTGCCCATTTTAACAAGACCTAGTAATGTGGTGCATTAGTGCTTAAATTGCCCTTTATCCATACTTCACTTAGAGGCCGCTGGCAAATCAAGTCAAGATTGAAGACCACCTCTATTAGGTGTAGTTATTGCTTATGAGAAATTCAGAGGTATGAGCCTGTGGGCTGGCCGGGTGTATTGGCATGTGCGATTGTATCAGCACTAAAATTAAATGATTTCCATAATAAGTGGTATGCTCACTGGAGATGCAAAATATTCCTTAAACAGTTCCATGCTGGAAAATCCATCTTAAGCCATTGTAAGATGCTGCCTGGTTTCTAGCAAATTTGGAGACAAAACACTCCAAGACTCAAAACAAGACCAATAACTGACCACCTAAGACTCAGATCCAGACTAGACTAGACCCCTGGAGGCCCAGATCCATACCAAGAACTGCTGTCTACGAACCACAAAACCCAGAAATGTTCTCTGAATGAAAGATGCTGAACTTTCAAACAGTTAGCCACTTTGTACCATAGCTAAATAGCCGTTCTTTCAAGCAAGGCTTTAAGTTTGGATACTCAGACACAGATCAAGAGACCGATTAAATCAAGACCACTATTATGTGTTCTTTTAGGTCTCAAGACTAAGTCCACAAGATCAAGAATTCAACTCTGTTTTTTAGCTTGCACAAACTGGTCATTATCTGGTTCAAGATGGATTGGGAAGTTGACCGACTGGATTACCAGCTAGCGGGGATCTGGCTAAGCTGGTAAATCATCTTTAAGTTGGTTAAAGCTGGTAGACCACCTAGTTGGACAAAAACAAAAAAAAATATATATTTTTTTTCTTGATCAGGAGCAACACATTTCTTACCATTGTTCTATTCGTTGGGCTCCTTTTTTTTCTTTTTTAATCGCAAGAACATGTTCGGTTTGAAAAGCCCCTTTAGCTTGCATGAATTCGTTTTACCAGCAGTGTGAGAAAGCTACAAATAATTCACATTAAGCTTCACCTGACTATTGTCACTCAAAGACTGAACATGCTGTCAGTAAGGGATGGGTCACTACTGAAGAAAAGACATTTTGTTTTCTTGAATAACAGGGAAATTAATCTACTGAAGAGTTTAGAGTAACTGTCATGTAAGAGTATGTGCTTACTATATGTGCAGAGGTGAAAGACAGTGTGTGGGTGGGTGTGTTTGTTTGTGTAAATGCCACTGCTGTATAAATATTCTCTCTCACATCTGGCTGAAGTCTACTGGATGCTCAACATCGCTGATAGGATCAACGCTTTAGTATTCAGCCTGTAACAGCTCAGCTCACCATGCCGTCACTGAAAGAGAGAGAGAGCGAGAGCAATTGGAAAAGGACAGAGAGATGGTGAAAATACAGAACAGAGAGAACATATGAAAAAGAAAATACAGAATATGAGCCAATGAAGGGAGCTAGTAAAATGACCTGAATTGAGAAAGTGATTAATTAATATATATATATATATATATATATATATATATATATATATATATATATATATATATAATGAGAGAGAGAGAGAGAGAGAGAGAGAGGTGTCATTTGTGAATGTTTGCTGCTTGAATTGAAAATATGATATAATGATGCCGTTTGTAGTTACAGTTAGGAAGATGTATCCTCATCCCCACACTGCAAAAAAATAAAATAAATTTGCTGCTAGAAAGAAATACATTTATTGATGTTTATGTTGAAACAAATAATAATAATCAGCAAATGGAACAAGACAAAATATCTATAAATATTTAAATTAAAGATACATTCCCTGAAAACAAATCTTATGCTGCTTTGCTTAAGTTTATCTTGTTTTAACGATGTGTTGATGGTTTTTACTGGAAAGCATGCTAAAAATACTGTTTAAGAAGAAGCTTTGTTTGTAGTGCGCGCACGCACACAAATTCCAGTTTACACAGACACATTAACACCAGCTTTCACACTGCTTTGTAGTGTACAGTTAACACGTCTCTTTCAATTAAGATACCTTATCAGTTAAACCCGTGTGTATATGTATGTGTTTGAGTATCAGTATGTTTTGTTTTATGTATTTTTTTTTTAGGATTAAGAGTGTGCATCCTGAGACTTTGCACTTCCTTGACTTATCACTCATTAGCGTGTGTGCGCGCGTGCCTGCGTGCGTACCCCCCTGAATGAATGCCCCATTCATTCAAACGAGAATAAAAAGACTGCAAGAGAGAAAAATATAATATTTTGACCTGGTGGGGGCACTGTTGTATCATATTTAAAATGTACGGACAGAACAACTCAACATAATTACACACATTCACGTGTGTGCGCATACACTTTAAATCACTGCTCTTTTACAGGAGCAGTGTCAGCCCAAGCCTTTGCAGCTGCTGCTGGATTGAAAGCATTGAGGTCCCAGAGCCACACTGAATTCATCTGATTACCACTGCTCTTGCCAGAACTCACTCTCTCTTTTTCACACATTCTCTCTCTTTCTTTGCTTCTAGTAATTCGCTCTGGCTGTCCTCTGCTTTGGTTGTGAAAGCATGATTACATAAAATGTCATTTGTGAGCAAAATGTAGAACATCAAACCCCTATGATGAATGACATGATACCTTAAGCTGTGCAGCTTATTCATGAGCATGACTGCTAACATAACATTATGTACAATGTGTGTTTTCCTTGAGTTATTGTGTGTGTGTATGGTTGGTTTGCTTGGACATTTTTTTTAGGTTAAAAACTGGTTAGGTTACAAGGGTATTATGCTATAAATGTGGTTTGTGACATTTCTAGTGTCCCCACAAATCAAACTGCTTAAACAATTTATATGTATTAATTTTTAATTAAATGAGTTTTTTGGGTTAGGGGATCCAATCTATAGTTCGTTCAGTATAAAAATCATTAGGTCTATGGAGAATCCTCATAAGGATAGCCACATCAATGTGTGTGTGTGTGTCATGTACTTGTGTGTAAGTTTGTGTATGTATTTGTGGCATGCCATTTATTTGTGTTCATTTCTGTGTATTTCTCACGCCAGCGGCAAATCATGCCCCCTCTCTCTGCTTCCTCCTTGAGTCCGTTCCTGCTTTTCTTCCCCGGATGCCCTGTGCCGCTGCTGCCTCTCTTTCCTGTCCTCCTGCTCCTCCTCTCCTGTTCTCTCCCTATGGCCAAACAGGTGCTGGACACATGCCCCTCTTCACCCAGACACCTGTCCATTTATCATCAGTTTTTCTCTCTCACACGCGCGTTCTCTCTGTCTGATCTGTTGAAATTAAATGCACTGACATGAAAAGGTTTGGCCACCCTAATAAGCTGTCGTCTTTTCCCAGAATTCTCTGCTCTAGCATTGAGCTATTGCCATGATTACCAACAGCCTAATGACCACATGACAATGCTCAGATGGACCCAGGAGATGATCACTCATGATAAGGAACATTATTTTTGGACATGCAAATAACATCTTGTTACCGTCATTTTATTCCCAGTATTTGTTGATGAGAGCATGTTTTACCGTTTTGTCCCATTATCGGCAAACACTGTAGACCATATTCTGCTATATCCTGACTTTTCACCATATCACCACATTTTGTATGGATTACATTGTTTAAAATAGTAATTTCTAAATGAAAAGGGCAACTTAATAGTTTTTTTTTATATAGTCATTATTGCATATCATTGTCTTCACATCTGTTGTATGACTAAATAATGCAAATGTGATGCCATTTATACTATTAAATATCCAATGTGTCATAACTTGCATGCCATTAGCCAGAAAAGCATCTCAAATCAAGATGTTTTATAAGAGAATCATATCATAATAAGAGGTGCCCCGCCGACTTTGAATAGCTGTATAAAGGATTTCACTCTTGCTGTTCAAGGTTGAATTGAGATCGCAAGCGTTTACTTTGAAGTACGCTTCCATTAACTGCACTGAACATTCATATGGCATGTGTCATACCTGCATTAAGTATTTATGACTGTTTTACAGAATTATCTGCAAGAAGAATGATTCATATGCTCTTTATAGTGAAAGGGTAATTTTCACTGATAGAAAATTAATGAATGTGTGTGAATTTTTTTAACCTTGTTCCTCAAAATATGCTGTCTTATGACATTAAAACATTTTTACTTTTGCACATGACTTGTAATACATTTTAACATTTGCATTATGTAACCATCTACACTTAGAAGCCTGATCAAACGAGATCAGGTTGTGCAGTACTGTAGCTCAACAGAGTTCAGTATAGAGTATTGCACTTGAATTGCAAAGCACTGTGGCACCGAAGAGCATGCGAGTCAACACGTCAGCCGAGAATATCATAGAGTTGCCCCAAAGTTATGTGTTTTCTTTAGCAATTACATTTTTCATTGTCACATTAGCTTTTTTTTATGACACTATCAGTTAGGTTTAGGGTAGGTAGGTTTTGTTGATTTAGAGCATTTTTATTAAAAATCTCATCTGTATGGGAGAAAAGTGATCAAAGTGGCCAAGCGGTCAGGCTGATGAAGGATTCAGTGTTATGCAGTGCTAGACTGAACCATTGGCAGCTGTGCCATACAGGTCAATGTCTTGAATTGAATTCTAGAAGAAATAGGCAGCCAGTGAAGAAGTGTGATGAGTGAATTTATAGAATTTAACAAGTCAGCAGCATTTTGGATGTGCCCAATTGTACATATGCTGAATACAAGCAATCCAAGGCAACACTGACTGAGACCTGAACATGAAACTGAGCACTGTTTGTGGAAAAGAGCCTTGTTTTCCAAATCATGTGCATACATGTAGGCAAGCTCAGAAATATTTATTTTTGACAAACTCACAATGATAGGTGAATTGAGAAAATTTAGATGTAAAAAGTTCTTCCTGGCCATGTAATTATATATTAAAAAATATATATATTAATAATAATGAATGCAAAGTACATTTTGTCCCTATGACAATGTTATTTAGTAGTTTTTTTCAATATGGTACAGGTCATCATGTCACTTGCAGCATGCAAAATGAGCCAGGGTCTGTGTCTTAGTGAAAGTGCATCTGTCACAAATTTATTTTTATTAATTTTTTTGTGTGAAATTTATGCATTCATTATTTTAATAATATATGCTTTAATTTAAGCAGACAGCTTGCTTCATGGATTTGGTTCAATAACGGTTCAAGAGGGTAAATTAAAATGTTCAACTGTGTTGTAAATTAATGTATTTCTGTGAGTTTACTAACACTTTTGAATAATGACATATAATTTTCAACAAAAGTTTTTTTCCTTAAGGTGTCCATGCACCTTATGTATAAATGTGTTTTTGTTTCTGCATTTACCATTTTAAGCACTGGCTAAAATTAAGTTTAGTTTGGCAAGTGAAACTTTTGGACCATGCATGCAGGTATTTGTATTTATGTACACTACCAGTCAAAAGTTTGGATACACTTGATTTAATTTATTATTCGAATGAGCTTAAAAACATTTTGATGTAATGTCTTATGCTTAAGGAACATTGTTTTGTAGTTAAATCTAAATATAAAGTGCCTATATGAATTTCTTTACAAAACTAACATTTAAATTTATTTAAAATGTGGATAATTTTTTTTTAAATGGAACTCTGGAAAACTGTTTAAAAAGCATCACCGGTCATTCCAATCCATATTGGTTGAGAGAATATCCAGTGTGTAGAACTGGAATCTGTAAAGGGTGGTTATTTTAAAGAATTTAAAATATAATAACATTTGATTTAACATTTTTGTTTTTTCATCTATTTGTTATTTCATAGTTTTGCTGACTTTTCAATAATACTATGTGTGAAAATGGTAACAATGAATTCAGTGAAATTACTAGGTGTCCACATTTTTGACTGATATTGTATATGTATTACTGTAAATTACCCAAACCAAACACAAAGCAATTTTTCTTTGTTCTCTTGCATATTTTCACAGTAGTTTTCACACTGTTCCACTGTATCTACCTTGTACGATCTCCCTATTTCTTTTTAGAGTGAAGAAGCAGGCAAAATGGCAGTTTGGATCTCTGTGCTGATAAATCTCAGAGTGGTTAGGTTATGTTGTGATTACATGTCCCATTCATCGCCTAGTGTCACATTCATCTCCGTAGATCATCAGGGACTCCAGTGACCTTTCTTGCTGTTCTGATATGTAATATGCTACTGATGGCCTATGTTTTTTACCTGCCTGCATCCATATCCATGAAAATATAGACACATGAGCACACTGAAAAAATCCAGTGTGGCATTTTGCAAACAGGTGGAAACAGTTTTCAAAATGTAAATTTTTGCTATTCCTGAATAGAGATTTATTTATTTATTTTTTAAATCACATTTAATACATAAAATGTTTTGTCCTTATAACAATAGGGCTTTTTTTTTTTTTTTTGTCCATGAATATTTTTGGAAAACAGATGTAATTGTTACTCACGGTACTATGCAGTGGCCCTGAAATGTAATTGTCATCTGCTAAAAAAATTATGATGGCAGTTTTCTCTACACTTATTTGCCATTTTTTTTAATTACTTTGGCCCCTGTTGGTTAAATGAACTTTTATTAGATGCATGAAGTCAGTTTCACCCAAGTTGTGTTTAAGCAGAGTAACCATAGGTGTAGTTTTGCAAGTTTATTTTTGTTAAATGTTTTGCTAGAAAAAAAATGTGTTGTGCTTTTTATATCTTTTTTGTATCTTTATAAATAAATGACATTTGATCCAAAATATGTACACTGGCAGCCATAAGTTTAGAATAATGTAAAGATTTTGCTCTTATGGAAAGAAAATCACCAAAGTGGCATCAACTGATCACAATGTATAGTCAGGACACTAAAAACATTACTATTACATTACTATTGCAATTTGAAAACAATTTTCAGAACTTTATTAACTACTTCATAGATCTCTCACCAAAAAATCCTCCTGTTCAGCAATGACAGTTTTGCAGATCCTTGGCATTCTAGCTGTCAGTATGTCCAGATACTCAGATGAAATTTCACCCCACACTTCCTGTAGCACTTGCCATAGGTGTGACTGTCTTGTCGGGCACTTCTCACGCACCTTACAGTCTAGCTGATCCCACAAAATCTCAATGGGGTTAAGATCCATAACACATTTTTTCCAATTATCTGACCATAAGACAATATTGACCTTAAGACATACCAGTCTATTGCATACTGTGGCAACTCAAAAACAAACACAAATACAATGTTAAGCTTCTTTTAACAAACCAAATAGCTTTCAACTGTGTCAGATATAATGGAATGTGATATTCTAGTACCAAATTAGCAATTTATTAGCAATTATTCAAGTATAATGTGATTGAGTGATGGCTGTTGGAAATGGGGCCTGTCTAGATTCGATCAGAAATAACTTGTATCAAATAGTGATTGTGCTGTTTTTTTATATCAGTAATGTCATGTCTATACTTTGTGTTCTGCTGAATGCCACTTTGGTGAATTTAAAGTACCAATTTCCTTCCAAAATGGCAACATCTGTACATTATTCCAAACTTTTGGCTGCCTGTGTGTGTGTGTGTGTGTGTGTGTGTGTTTGTCTATCTATCTATCTATCTTATCTATCCACTGACCATTTTATTAGGTACTCCTGTACACCTAATAATTAATGTGATTAGCTAATCAGCCAATTTTGTGGCAGCAGTGGATAAGAGTCAGGAGCTTCAATTCAGTTGAATGCCACTTTGGTGAATTAAAGCACCAATTTCCTTCTGCAAAATCTGTACATTATTCCAAACTTTTGGCTGCCAGTTTATGTATATACATGCATACCGTAGGGCATTGCCCAATCAAAATGGCAGCGGAGACCGCATGGCCCTTTCTTCTATGATCAAAGTTGAGACACTGAACTCGGTTTCCCAGAGTCCTTCACAGTTTCACAGCTGGATGTGAAGTCCTGCTCATGGACCCAATCTCAAATGCCATTGGTCAAAAAGCGGCCTATGACCGATGACGTCATCTTGTCAACAAAACTAGCGGACAGATTTGATTTCGGCCTCTCTGCTCCAGCTTCTAAGCCAGCGGTTTGAAAAGAGACATACGAAGGAGTTTCCCTCTTTCTGGAAAAAGGACAAAGAGACCACGTTTTTCTAACTTTACCATTTGGCCAAGGTAGAGTAAGA
This sequence comes from Moxostoma hubbsi, assembly GCA_032164185.1. Taxonomy (NCBI): domain Eukaryota; kingdom Metazoa; phylum Chordata; class Actinopteri; order Cypriniformes; family Catostomidae; genus Moxostoma; species Moxostoma hubbsi. The sequence continues at coordinate 42,695,952 of JAVLUX010000006.1, forward strand.
TTAACTTAGCTTTGTTCCAGTCTAGTCATATATGTTTTACAACCAGTTCATTCATTTTTACTGCAAGACAACAGTGAATTTACAACAGTAAAGTGAAGACTCAGCAGTGCATGCCTTATTGGAAGAATTCCAAATAAAAGCCACTTTTGAAACCGATAGCAAAAAGAAAAGGTTAGAGTGGGCAAAGAAACAGACGTTGGACAACAGATAATTGGAAAAGAGTGTTATGGATCTTAACTCCATTGAGCATTTTTGGGTAAGGTGCGTGTCAATTGCCAGACAAGACAGCCACATATATGGCAAGTGCTACAGGAAGCGAGGGGTGAAATGTCACCTGAGTATCTGGGCAAACTGGCAGCTAGAATGCCAAGGATCTGCAAAGCAAGTAGTTTAAGAAGTTCTGATTTTTTTTTTTTTACAAATTGTAATAGTAATTTTTCACTTTATTAATGTCCTGACTATACATTGTGATAACTTGAATGCCACTTTTATGAATAAAAGTACCAATTTCTTTCCATAAGAGCAAAATCTGTACATTATTCCAAACTTATTCCAAACAGCGGCTGTATGTATGTATGTATGTATGTATGTATGTGTGTGTGTGTGTGTGTATATATATATATATATATATATTCCACTGTTTTTCCACTGCGGAAAAAGTTGTTAAAAAAGGCACCAGTCTCGCTCCCCTCTTTAAAAATCAAACAGATGCTCCACAATTACAAAGCTGTTCGAAAACCATGTTGCTGTTTCTAATTAAGATACCAGCATTCCCCGTCTGTCGCTCACTTCAATGTTGCGTTGAATAAGCAACACTAGGGGGCTCTTTTGAGTGCCTTTTGCATCTCTGATCTATGAGAAAAGGCCAGTGAGAAATTGGCATACAGAATTTGCATGTCCCGCCCCGGATATACGGGTATAAAGGGAGGGAAATGCATCTGTTTCATTCAGAAATTTTCTTCGGAGCCAATGGTTGTGTATGCAGCACACACTGTTCCTCCCATCTCTGAGTGCGATTGCTGTTGGATCTACGGTGTATATCAGCGTTTTTTTCCTTTCTCTGTAGTGCAGCTTGCCCCTGGGCGCTTCAACAGCGCAATTAAAAGAGTTTATTTTCTCTAAAAGAGTTTGTAACGTGGGTTAGACGGGAAAGGAGGAGGCGAGAACCGGCTTGGCAATATAAATAATATTGTAATTATGAACTTAAAACAAAGGACACAAACTCACACGACGGACATGTCCGTAAATGATCTCTCCCTCTCATCGCACCACCATCTACCATCAGCCTTTGTCCCTCTCAGAGGCCTGATTAGCCTGATACGTCACCGGGTGTGTATCGTTACGACCCAACCCCGCCATCCGCCCTGCCACAGAGTTATTTTCTCTAGAAGAGCAATACACAGCTGGCTTTGAACGTCCATTTCAGGACGTGTCTTTATAAAGATGCCCTTGTGCATGATGAGCTGAATAGTTTGTGGAGGACTCCCTCCTCCTCCCGTCACAAAGCCTCTCGCTCATCCGCTCTCACTGATGGCATGGCGGTCCCCCAGGTGGACAGAGCGGTTGCGATCCACCTGTGCCCCGAGAAGGCACCTCATCCATTTAGGGCTTCAGTTCAAATGGGAAAAGTGCAAGCTCACCCCGTTCAGAGTATCTCTTTTCTCTGAATGGAGTTAGACTCAGTCTCAATGTCAGCGTGCCTCACCAACGAGCACGTGCAGTCAGTGCTGAAATGCCTCGCCGCCTTCAGGCCGGGCACAACGGTCCCTTTAAAACTTTTCCAGAGGCTCCTGGGGTACATGGTGTCCTCCGCGGCAGTCGCGCAGCTGGGGTTGATGCATATGAGACCGCTTCAACACTGGCTCCAGACTCAAGTCCCAAGATGAGCATGGCACCGCGGCCGTGTGATTATCACCCCCGCCTGCCACCAAACGTTCAAAACCTGGACAGACCTCTGCTTTCTGCAGACAGGAGTCCTCTTGCAGCAGGTGTCCTGTGTCCTGGTCACTACCGACGCCTCCAAATTGGGTTGGGGTGCCATGTGCAACAGGCACGCAGCCGTGGACCGTTGGAAAGGGGCCCCGCTGTGCTGGCACATCAACTGCCTAGAGTTGTTGGCTGTACTTTTTTCCCTGCTGAGGTTTCTCCCACTAATTCAGGGCAAACACGTCTTGATCCGATCAGACAGCACCACCACGGTAGCATACATAAATCGCAAAGGTGGCGTACGCTCCCGCCACATGTCACAACTCGCCCTTCGTCTCCTCCTTTGGAGTCAGACTCGAGTCGCTGCGTGCCACTCACATCCCAGGCAACCTCAACGTGGTGGCGGATGCGCTATCATGACAACGCTTTCCCAGCGGAGAGTGGAGGCTTCACCCCCAGTCAGTCCAGCTGATTTGGGAACGGTTCAGCAAGGCTCAGGTAGACCTGTTCGCCTCCCGAGAGACCTCCCACTGCCCGCTCTGATACGCCCGAACGGAGGCTCCCCTCGGGGCAGACGCGCTGGCACACAGCTGGCCCACAGGGCTGCATATGTACACATTTCCCCCCGTGAGCCTTCTTGCACAGGTGCTGTGCAAGATCAGGGAGGACGGGGAACAATTCACTCTAGTGGTCCCCTATTGGCCCACTCGGTCTTGGTTCTCGGATCTCATACTCCTCGTGACAGCCCCTCCCTGACATTCCCCCGAGGAAGGATCTTCTTTAACAGGGATGCGGCACACTCTGGCATCTGCAGCAAGACCTCTGGAACCTCCACGTCTGTCCCCTGGACAGGATGAGGAAGATCTAGCTGATCTACAACCTGTCGTCATAGACACTATCAACCAAGCCAGAGCCCCCACAACCAGTTAACTTTACGCCCTGAAGTGGCGCTTGTTAGCGAATTGGTGTTTTTCCCAGGCTGTAGACCCACAGAGGTGCGCAGTTATGTTAGTGCTCTCATTCCTGCAGGAGAGGTTGGAGGGGAGGCTGTCTCCCTCCACCTTGATGGTGTATGTAGATGCTATCGCGGCCCACCATGACAGTATAGACGCTAAGTCTTTGGGTAAGCACGACTTAATTATCAGGTTCCTAAGATGTGCCCGGAGGTTAAATCCCTCCCGGCCAAGCCTGTTCCCCTCCTGGGATCATAGTGGTCCTCTCCCTGAAGATGGCCCTCCTGATTGCGCTCGCCTCCATCAAGAGGGTCGGGGACCTGCAAGCGTTCTCTGTCAGCGACACTTGCCTGGAGTTCGATCCGCCAGACACTCTTGTGATCCTAAGACCGCGACCGGGCTACGTGCCCAAGGTTCCTACCACCCCTTCGTTGCTGTGTCGGTTACATGCTTTGCGTATCTACTTGGACCGCATGCAGAGCTTTAGATGTTCTGTGCAGCTCTTTGTCTGCTTTGGTGGACAGCGGAAAGGAAACGCTGTCTCCTAACAGAGGCTTTCCCACTGGGTGGTGGACGCCATTTCACTGGCCTATCATACCCAGGCCGTGCCACCCCCCACCCCCCCTTGCAGGTCCAAGCACACTCAACAAGAAGTGTTGCGACCTCATGGGCACTGGCCAGGGGCACCTCCCTAGCAGTCATATGCAGAGCAGCGGGTTGGGCAACACCCAATACCTTTGCATGATTTTGCAATCTCAGGGTTGAGTCGGTTTCGTCCCGTGTTTTCTCAGGTCCGAGCTGGTAGAACTCGGTAACATGCTGACAAACTGACCGGGCGGATCGCTTGCACCTAGCGCCCTTTTCCTCTGCTGAGGTAAAATTGTGCGCTCTTATCCCAGGAGATCCCACTAACTCGGCTCCCTGGATGACTCCTCCCTAGCCCTCTGGTCCGCAAATTCAGTGGAGGAATTTGCCGACCAAATCCAATGCGGGTACTCAATCTACCCTGCACTAGAATAGGTGCTTCACAGGTCGGGCTCCTACGTAGACTTCCCCCCTGTGTGTATTTTCCATGGTACTGTCCCCTTGGGAGCGGACCCACGTCTCCCCTGGGCAGTTCCCATTGGTCCCTGGTCACCATGTCTGTAGCAACTCCTCCCTCCCAATAGGCAGGACCTACCACTGTGCCACTTTCCACATGTGACCTAAAAGCCCATGTTATGTATTTCACCACTCTTTACCTCCCCCGGTCTGGGCAGGAGTGGTCACTGCAGGGTCTTTCCCCCTGAAAGAATAGGAATTGGGGAAGATTGCCTTCGCTGATGCATATGATAGCATTAAGATGGCCCCAGCCGCTTTAGCTCTATGCGAGAAACATAGAGAGAGAAAAGGCGCGGCCTGATCCCATGCTTGGCACGTCGCCTTGTTCCCCCTTGTCGGGGGTAAAGAACCAGAAGGTTCTGACGATTTTATGGGTCATTGGGGAAGGGTACGTGCAGTCTAACACAGCCGATCATTTTAGAACTTAAGATACCTGCCCGCTCTTGTGTCAGCAGTACACGTACACGACTCAGCGCATGGCGTGATTCAAATTGGACCCCTAGTGTCGCTTCTTCGACACAACGTTGAAGTGAGCGACAGACGGGAAACGTCTAGGTTACGGATGTAACCTCCATTTCCTGATGGATGGAACAAGACGTTGTGTCCTCCCGGCCACGTCGCTGAACCGAGCCATTGTTGCGGCCGATCCATTGTCGGCTCCTCAGAAAAATCCTGAATGAAACAGATGCCCTCCTTTCTCCACCTTTATACCCGTATGTCCGGGGGCGGACATGCAAATTCTGTCTGCCAATTTCTCATTGGCCTTTTCTCATAGATTAGAGAGGCAAAAGGCACTCAAGAGAGACCCCAAGTGTCGCTTCTTCAACACAACGTCTCGTTCCCTCCATCATTACATCTGTAACCTAGACGTTAAGTACTTGCCAAATCCAAATGTATTCTTGCAGTCAGTGCTGATTTTGGACCATGTGTAAAAAATACTTAGTCAAGAGTGCTCTCCCCTCTCCTCTCTTTAAACACAAACATTATTCATGATATTTATGAGTGATCATAAATGCCATAGATATCCCACAGAGAAGTTTGTACATATCGAAACATTGATGTCTAAAATTATTTCCTGTAGACATAAAAGTCATATCCTTCCAGATAGGGACTTAAAAAGTACCCGTATGGTACCAAGTTGATACTAATATTAAAAAGATCTATTTACACCAGACCTATTGCAATACTTGTAGTGCAGATTACAGACTCAATTTGGTACACATGTGCAATGCTATGTAATGTGACTAAACTGTCCAATAAACTTACAAATTTAGTCAGAATGTCTGCCTATAATATGAGAATAGCTTTATTTTACATTTCATTACTTTTTCTGTGTCTGAATGTTTTCTGAATACTTGATGCTGTTGTTAGGTTTACCTGTAAATTTTAAAGCACTGTTTACTTTATTTGCATATTTGTTCTGTTGTCTTTATTAGTTCTATTGCTTGTAAGGTGTTTGTTATTATATCGCTGATTGTTTACTTGTCATGAATAATTGCTTGAGAACTTTAAACAATGTTTAAAAAAATTTGTTAATATTAGTTTTGCTGCAGTATCCAAATTGGTATTTGTATATCGTGACATTTTAATATTGTGTTAACCCTACTTCCAATAGCACCCACAGACAGACATGTGGAGAAGGTGTATACGTACATGTGATTAGGAGTGATAATGGGCACATGTATGTCCACATGATTGTGAATGCCAGATGCGATGCAGTGTAATAGTCAGATAAATAAATGAGTGCTACAGTATTGTGTTTGGAAGATGGTAATCATACAGATCTGAAACACAGCCTGAGGGTAAATGCCCCAAGACACACACACACATACCTCAGCATTCACGCACATAAACATGCATAACACATAACTTAAACCAAATGACTGACAAACAGTTCAGACTTAAAAAAAAAAAAAACTCTTTTAAACACACATACAGCTGGTTTATAATTTGCGGAGCACCGAATGTACTCATCAAGCTGTCTCTAAGAGTTCTCAGGGCATTTTCTCAGTGCCACAGTTCATCTGTCAATCACTCCCCCATCCAGAACTCAAATCAAATTTGAATATGTTTTTAATAATTGTGTTTTTGTCTATGGCCCCCCCCCCTGCTGCTTGCATAGCCCAGAGTCAAATTTTACATTTATACATTCATTTTAAAAAGAAAAGAAACAAACTTTATTTCTGCGCTTAAAACTTCTTGAATATAAACCAAAATAAAACATGTCTTCTGTGAACCTTCATTCAGCAGACAGCTGCTAGCAATTTAAATACAAATTCACACATGGGATTATGATTTTTTTTTAAAGAGGCAAAGAAGGAGAGAGACAAAGATGGAGAGAGAGTGTTTTCTGTTCGTTAATATAAAGGCAGGAGGGCTGGGCTCCTTTCAACGTCCATGGCCTTGAAATTATTGCAGAGCAATGCTTTAAATAAACTCAGATATCTGCTAGCAATATTGCGACATTAGAAATTATATAGATTTGTGTAATTTTGCACCAGTTGTTCTACATACCAATACACATACTATCTATTTTAAGTATGTGAGATTAACTCTTACATTAATTACTATTTCAGATTCACCTCAGAAAACTGTTGCCTGGTTCACTCCCCATATTTTTGGTCTCTTTCAAAGCCTTGTTCTTGATAAATAAAATCAACTCCACTTTTTCAAATGCATTGGGCAGGAATCTGTAATTTCTTTTTGTTTATGTTGTGGGAATAACCATGCAGTCATACAGTATCCTCCAGCTGACCTACAAGCAGGTTGAAGCATATTGCATGCATATTGTGTTGCCATTTACTCTTTCTCTCCATCTTCCTTGCTGTCTCTCTATTTCTCTAGTGAATATTAAGGCAACTTTTTAGGATAGATGGACAGATTAGATGGATGAGTGTGTCAGCATGAGGCATGAGTGGAGGGAGGTATGCTGATAGAACTGATGATAATATTAGATGGAGGAATGATGTTCAGATGACTGAGAGGTAAAAATGCTGTTCACAAACACCACAGAAATAATTGATTAAATATTAGAACTCACAGAAGTGGAGTCAAAGGATTGTTTGCATTCACATGCTCAGTTCCAAAGCCCAGTGAGCTACCTACGGAGGCAGTAGTTTAACACTAGAACTTCTGGAATTCTATAACTACTAGAATGGCCATAGCTGCCATTCTGACCGTTCATACTAGACTGTACCAAATGTCATTTTTTTCATGTCATATTTACATTCGAAGCTTCTATTGAGGTTTTAGAATGAAGCTTCTAATGTCTGTCGTCATATTTTATGATGCCATCACCCTAAAAATTTTTAAAATTCTCAAACAAAATTCTCAATTAGAATAAAATAGAATAATATGGATTAATGGAGCACGGAGCGCCAAGTGAACGCAGATAGGACTACATAATACAATCTTTTTTCTAATATATAATAGTGCTAGACTATACAAATAAATATATATATATTTGCTGCTAGACTGCCCCGGAATGTGCGTGCCTCGCTTTGTGTCCAGCAAGTTTTTTCACCACAGTGAAAATGTTTTTGAAAGTCTAAACGCCAACAAACATGTATTGAGGCAGAATATTTTGTTAGATAAAAACATGTTCACTTTTGGACTTTACAACGCTCTGAAGTTATTGGAAATGTTTGAACACGAATCGGAAACAATCCTATGCAGTCACCACTGGAATCAAAATCTATGAATAAATGAATCTGTTATATTAATAATAAACACCAGGACACGAAATTCAAATTCTAATGAATGTGAAAATGTATTAGTTCATCGACAACCACAGAACCTGCTATTGTAGCTAATTACAGATACAAATTTGATTATTTATATTCTATTAGTTTCTTTGTAAAATAAAAACAAATCTTAGGATACAATAGCTTATAAAAACATCACCAATGTGTATTTCAATGCATAATAAAAACCTTAGACATGTATGAAACACATATAGGCCTAACCCAAAATGGCCAAAACAGTTAATAAAGAATTTGAACATTCGTTAAACTATGGGAAAAATAACTGATTTAGAAAGCAATATTTCTTTTACACTGAGCAAAAATATCCTGCTGTAAAACTATAATGAAAATATTATGCTGTAAAATCATTATGAAGGAAATACGGCACATCATTCACTGACACTAGTGGATCGATTACTCGCAGTTAACACCTTCCATGTGCAGCTCCCACACACTACCTTTTGACATTTGTCACAAGTGTCCTTAGTTTTGTTTTTCTTGCAGTTTCTCCACACTTGGCACTGCCTTCTCCTCTCCATCTGCAGCTGCTCCTGCCTGGGTCCTCGCACCATCAGCTGTGTGGCTTTTGCTCTCATATGGCCGTAGCGAAGTTCATTTGCCAGTCGCATTATGAAGTTCCTCCGTGACATTCTCTCCTTTGTGCATTTCTTGAACATGATGGAAGCATTTATCGCAGCCAGGTCAAGGATATTATAAAACACAGCCACTGGCCAGCTATGTGTGGGTGCTTTCACATAGTATTTCCTTGCCATTTGAACTAGCACATCATCTCCGAACTTGGTTCTGTTGTAGTATGTGACTGTCTCTGGTTTAGCCTTTTAGCCACTTGTGATGGCAACATCATGCTCTTGTCACTTCTCAGTACCTCCGTGGTGAACAGTGCCCATTTGTTCCTTTACGTAGCAAACGCTGAAATGCGTGCGGTCAAAATGACCGTTATAGCCATTCAAGGTAGAAATACTCAGAACTCTTTTTTGTTTTGAAATTTTAATAAAATAACAATGTTAGAATAAAATATACACACATTTAAGAAAAGTCATGGTCCTATGGTTATATGGGTTTTATTTCAACAAAGTTATTACGTTGCTAAATTTAAAAATGGTCAAAATGACTGCCGTGGTAGTTCTAGCGTTAAGGCATTTTAGAACATTTCTAATACCAAGGCTGTTATAATTATGCAGTGTTGTATGATTTTAGCCAAATTCAAACACTGTGTTCTAACAAGATTCCAGCTACAAGCAGTTTGTCTGTCCAAACTGAACAGAATAATGCTGTGTTATGTTGCACAAACACAGTCAATCTAAATAGATTTGATGTTTTCTCGGCGTCTAACGCGGAAGACTCGATTGGGCTGCTGCCTTCAGCTCGGCCCACCCAACAGAGGGTTCCAGTCCAACCCAGCACTCATGGTGGCCTGGGCAAGCATGTTGGCCTACACTGCCTTCAGGTCGGCCCACCCAGTCTGAGGCTGATGCCTAGATGGCCGACATGTTTGCTTGGGTCGCCGTGAGTGTGGGGTTGGACTGGAACCCTCCGTCCTTACAGCTTGACAATTGATTCCTTGGGTCCGGCCGGCACTCACAGCCACGTCCAAACATCAGGCAGCTCCGGCTTAACCTGGGCCCAGCTCTCAGCCCCAGTATCGAGCGCCCCGCAGTCTCTCGGACATTCTTGAGGACCCGGAAGGCTCCCAAGCATTCCAGAGACGGTTCCCCCTTTAGTGAGCCGCCAGCTTTCATACATTGCATAAATGTTTTTTTGCGCCGCCACCACCCCACTCAAAGCATATAAAGGGACAGCACTCCTCCTTCAGCCCACTCAACAGATAAAAGGGGTGCAAAGTTTACATACATACTCGAAAATGGGTTGTTACACCCTTCAAATCAAATCAATTTATTGTCACACTACTATGTACACAAGTGCAACAGTAGGTGAAAATCTTGTGTGCAGTTCCTAGCAACATAGCAGTCATGACAGTGACAAGACATATACCAATTTACATTAAACAACATATTTACACAACACAAGTTACATATCAAATGTACATATACTTACACAACACAATATTAATATACAATGTACAGTAAACAATACACAAAAAAAAAATTAGAGTATATAAAAATATATATGCAGTAGTTATATTGTGGAGAATATATTGACAGTCCAGTGTGAGATAATAAGAGGAAGATTAATATAGTGCAGTGCTGATTGTTGATTGTGAGAGATCAAGTGTTCAAAAGTCTGATTGCTTGGGGGAAGAAGCTGTCATATAGTCGGCTGGTGCGGGTCCTGATGCTGCGATACCGCCTGCCTAATGGAAGCAGTGAGAGCAGACCATGACTCGGGTGGCTGGAGTCTCTGATGATATTCCGAGCTTTTTTCACACACCGCCTGTTATATATGACCTGGAGGGAGGGAAGCTCACCTCCAATGATGTTTCTGGCAGTTCGCACCACCCTTTGCAGGTCTTTGCGGTTGTGGGCGGTGCTATTGCTGTAGCAGGCGGTGATGCAGCCAGTCTGGATGCTCTCTACATTACTGGTGTAGAACCGTGTGAGGATATGGTGGTTTATTCCAAACTTCCTCAGCCATCTCAGGAAGAAGAGGCGCTGGTGAGCCTTCTTCACAACAGGCTCAGTGTGGACAGACCATGCGAGTTCCTCAGTAATGTGGACACCGAGGAACTTGAAACTGCTGACTCTCTCCACTGGTGCACCATTAATGGTGATGGGGCTGTGTTGGGTGCACCCCTCATATTATGTATAAAAATAATGCCATTTCCTAAAGAAATATATTATAGCACTAGAATACATTAAAATATAGATCAAAATTAACAATTTAAAAGGGGTTTTATGCCTTTACTTAAAACTTTATTTTTCCATGGTATTGTTGACAATTTCATGGAATTGCTCTGAACTGAAAATCTATCACCATTTAAACTATCAAAATCACTTGCTAGTCAAATTCCTGTGTGGATCACTATTTGTTTCCGTTTATGCTGAGTGTTCCAAATCAGTTACTTTTGAGGTTAAGATGCTCCCTTAGAAGGCAACTGAATATGTAGGCAATAGGCAGCGAGGCAGCTCACTAGGATTTCAAACGAAGCTACAGTGAGGCATGTGTGTGCATTTGATGGTGTTTACATGACAAATACCATGTCCTTTTCATAAAGCAATAAAATACTCATTATGCCATTAGTGATCAGTTGTTGCATGCTATGCATCATGAAAGGGTGAAATTGATGACAAATCCATAATGCATGGAGGACACATCTGTTCTATCGGGAAGACATGCAGGCTTGAGTGGTTTAAGATGCCATTTATTTGATGAATGTAGAACAGAAAAGTAATGTCTCTCTTTGGCGTAGGCCCCGTCTGGCGGTCCGAGGGAGTTGTACTCGGAACCGTCATATCCTGCCGGAGATAGGAGGCAGGGGCGAGGTGCCTACCCCTGTGCGGGACGGGGCTCAACTGGTGGTGGTAGGGTGGTGGAGGTTGCCGTGTTAGCACACTGAAACGGCAATGTGATAGATTGTGAGCAGACTTACAAAGCAACGGCTTACCTGCGATTGGCTAGGAATTACCCAGTTAATGGTGTGATGATGTACAGCTGCTAGTCTTCCCGCTAGAAATACGCTGCGCTCACATTCCTTTGGTCTCTGTAAGATTATGCTCTTCAAACCTGTTGTAAGAACAGACAACTTTTCTCTCTCTCATTCTCTTACTATCTCGCTTGCATCTTCACTCTCAAAATCAATGGTTCCAATTAGAACTAAAAATGGTTTGACAGCCTGATGAGACAGGATAAACTTAAGTTACAAACTTGTTCTTTTCTAGTTCTTTCTTTTTAGTTAACCCATGACCTTAGTTACTTGTGCCATGCTCTATCAGTTGCAGATCAGCTACAGAACACCATTTATATTGCGGAGCTTAGTGTTCTCTAGCGCCATCTGTTTGCTAATGATTTACAGTAAGTTAAAATTAAACATCCCTCACAATCCATTTTACTTCCAGAACACAACATAATTCTGTGTGAAACAGGATATTAAACTAAAAAAATAAATACAAACATTTATGGATGGATTGAATTTTATCCACCAGGAAATTACTGGATCACAAGTTATAACATTTTGATAGCAGATTGAGAAGACATTTATTTAAATTTTTTTTAGCATGATCTGTAAATCTTTAATTAATTAAAACAATTTTAAAGCAACTGTTGATATGTCGATATGCACCCGATACGCAATGTGTTAATGAGCTGACTGACCACTGGGGTTCAGTGGGAGGGCCTGAAGTTGACAGGATTCTGTGAGATCGGGTGAACTTTCTACAACAGAATGAAAGACATGCAGTAATGACTAACTATTCAGGGCTTCCAATAAAAGCATCTCTTTCAGGACTAGCGACTTTCAGCTGTGTTTTGCTTATTTATGTTGTTTGTAGATTTCTGCTAAACACTAATGATTTGTAATATCCATCACATTAGGTAATGAATAATTGATGACAGACCATAGAATTATTGAAAAATATTTTTCAATAATTCAATGGGCCAGAGTCAATTATTCCTCTTATACCACGGTTACCACACCTTAAGACATCGTTCAGGGTTTTATCTTAAGACATTTTCTGGTTTTCGTCCCTAAAACACTCTTGTGAGTGGAACTAAATTCTTCTGCCATGGATTCAGCATCTTGCTTTGATACAGTCTGTGCCTTCATTGCTACTTAAAAAATTTAACTTTAGAAATAGCTACAGAGGATTGCAAGGCTTGCACTGCTTTATGGAATCACTTACTGTGTGTTTGTGCATGTGTGTGAGTTTATTTTTGAGGGATCGAAAGAGAGAAACTCAGAATCTGAAAGATATCGCTTCTGGGATTATCTTTTTGTTGCTCTCATCAGAAGTTCAATCGCTTCAAAATCGGCAAGATTTAAGTTTAAGCATTTCTCAGCAGCAGTGAGTGTTGCCATTTTTGTATGTAGCTTTTCCGTTGTAAACCTTAACAACTGTTTTCAACCCTACTGAGAAGCAGGAGTGCGCTGACATGATGGCTCTGTTTTTTGCTTGTGATTAAGTGTGTGCGTAATACATATATATGTGTGTGTCCACGTGTGTGTGAGCGTAAGAGAGGGGGAGCGCCAGTGTGTTTCCCACAGATATTTCATATAATGTATAAACTGCTGTATTGATCCTTTTTTGATCTATTTATTGAGAGAATCTAGCTTTGATACAGCTCAAGCCAGTTCTAAAATGTCACTTTAGAACGGAGGCAACTGAGGTTCCCTATCTGTCACTCACTCGACATTTTGTCGATGTAGTGACACTAGGGGTCTCCTTTGGGAGCCCCAAACACATCTGATCTTTGAAAAAAGGCCAATGGCAGTTGGTGAGTGGAATCTGCATGCCACTTCCCCAGACAAATGGGGTATAAAAGGAGCTGGCTTGCAACCTCTCCTTCAAGTTTTTTCTTCGGAGCCTAGTGGTTGTGTTCAGCAAGCTGAATCCCTCTGCTGTTCCATTCACCTCTAAAAAACTGTTGGATTTACAGTGCATTACAGCGGTATCTCCCCCTCATGACTGGTTGCTGAATGCCACTGGGAACTTAAGCAGCCAAAAATAGTATTCTCTTCCTCTTAGAGAGTATATTTCCCTTCTAAAAGAGTGGCACTGATGAAGAGCGTGTTTTTAAAGATGCCTTTTTCATCTGTGTATAATTCCTGGTTGCGGTTGTTACCTCTCCACTTCAGACAGCCACGAATGCTGCTTCACATGCTTGGGCACTGCACACCGTCTATGCGGAGACAGTGTACATGGATGGGTCATGTAATCACTGTGAGAACATTACCATAGCAACGTTATGGTCACGGCTTTCCTTCGTCCTCTCCTCTCACTAAGGTGGGGCTGCCAGGGGGTACTCGGCGATTTCCCAGGTGGATAAGGCAGATGCTTTTCACCTGTGCCTGCAAAATGCTGCCATCTAGTGGAACAACCCTGCACGGCATGGCTCTCCTGCAGGTGCACTAACCCAAGGCACTAAGAGATCTGTACGAGGGTAATTCTGACCCTGGATTGATGCAGGAGCTGCGCTAGGCAATGGATCTTGCCCCCGGGCAACGAAGGTCACAGCACGGACGCTTGGACAGGCGATGTCAAACCTGTTGGTCCAGGAGCACTACCTATGGCTCAACTTGTTCAAGATGAGGGAGGCTGACAAGGTATGGTTCCTTGATGCCACCATATCCCAGGTTGGCCTATTCGGCGACACCATCGAGAACTTTGCACAGCAGTTTTTGGTAGATAAGAAGCAGACGGAGGCTATTCAACATATCCTGCCCCAGCACGGATCAATATCCCAAACCCTGTCTGCTCATCGCCAGGGGCGTCCCCCTGCGGGGATGACACCGGCTCCACCGCAGCCCGGGCCAGCGGCCCAGCTGAAGCAGACGCCCACCATCTCACGGCCCACACCCAAGAACCTGAGTAAGGCTTATAGGTGCCCCTGAGATGGGCAACCTATGGACGTGGAGACCCGCTGCAGGCCTGGAGCTGGCAAGACGACCACTCCATCCCCCGGTGTAGGGGCGGGAGGAGAATCTTTTGTTGACTTTCTTTTAATTTCGCCGAATGTCAGAGGGGCTGCAGTACCCAGATTTTCAGAAAACAGTTTCCTCATTCCCTGGGTCACACAACTGGTGTTTAAGGCCGACGTTATCACGAACGCCGGACACTGCTCATTTACAGTAGGCATGCCGCTGCTGGGTGCCCACAGCTGTGGCACAAACATGCCCAGGCGGTTGTGACAGATTACGAGGGCAGTTCCCCTCCTCCCCTGTTGCTGACCGGTCCTATGGTGGGTACCCGGAGTCATGTAAGAGTGAGGCCTCTGGCTCTGCCCTGCCACGAGCCTCAACCCGCCAGTACGTCCAACACGATTGTTCCCTTGGTCCCCCTCGCCTGGAGCTTGGAGGCATGGCTTGCGCTCCCCAACCTGTCACAATGGCTGATCAGGACCACCTGACTCAGCTATGCGATTCAGTTCGGCAGGCTCCTGCCCTGGTTCAGCGGCATCTGTTTTACCTCAGTGAAGGGCGAGAACGACGCTGCCCTGCGTGCGGAGATCTCGACCCTTCTGTGGAAGGACGCGATAGAGCCTGTCCCTCCAGCCAAGATGAAGAAGGGGTTCTACAGCACCCATTTCATTGTACCAAAGAAAGACTGCGGATTGCAGCCAATCTTGTACCTGCAAGTACTGAACCGGGCATAGCACAGACTCCTATTGTAATTCGGCATCAAGATTGGTTTGCGGCAGTAGACCTGAAGGACGCATACTTCCACGTCTAGGTTTTACCTTGGTTTCTGTGTTTGCCCTTGAGGGCCTGGCATACACAGATCCTCCCTTTCGGTCTGTCCATGTCGTCTCGAAAGTCGCAGAGGCAGCCCCCAAGTGGACAAAGTGGACACTTATGGCCCCCAGCTGAAAGATTTCCACTCTTTTTTTGGGGAGAAAAAGAAGAGAATAATCCATGGCTGGGGTGGCCTGTCCACATTTTGGGAGCGAGGGACCGTACAATGCTTGTAGGAGCATTGGGGGAAGTTACATGACTGGCTACGAGGCATGCAATGGTTTCCCAGTCCACGTAACACAGTTCAGCTAGTTGTAGCATTTTGTATAGGGACCCCTAGTGTCACTACAACAACATTGAGTGAGTGACAGATAGGGAACATCCTGGTTACTTTCTGAAATTCCATTTCCTGATAGAGGGAATAAGACATTGTTTCCCTCCTGCCACAACACTTAACTACACGCTGAAATGTCCGGGCTCCTCAGCACAAATCCTGCATGAGTGGTTGCGAGCCAGCTCCTTTTATACCCATATGTCCGGGGGAGTCGCATGCAAATTCCAATCGCCAATTCCCATTGGCCTTTTCTCAAAGATCAGAGGTGATTGGGGCTCTCAAAGAGGACCCCTAGTGTCACATTGACACAATGTCTCATTCCCTCCATCAGGGAAAGGAGGTTATGAAAGTAACCAGGACGATGCGCTGCTTTTCGGCATTGGAGTGAAAAGGTAGTGTGTGAGTTTGTGGGTGGGACAAGAGAGAGAACGAGAGGGAGCCCAAGGATGCTTTTTAATCGAAATTGAAATACATTTAGGATATTAGAGGCATTGTTTGTCATTCTTATCTGATGTACTTTACAAATAGAATTTACTTGGTTTAGCGACTTTCACAACACACATCGTTTCAAAGCAGCTTTACAGAAGATAAAACTGTAATGTCTATAATGTCGATGAATCATTATTGTGTAATTAAATAAAATACAATTTTTAATCGTGTTTAAAAATAAATAATTAAATAATAATTGTAATAACCCCAGTGAGCAAGCTGAAGGCGACTGTGGCAAGGAACACAAAACTCCATGAGATGGAGAAAAATGACCTTGAAACCAGATTCACTGTGGGGGCCAGTTCCCCTCTGGCTAATATCAAGAATACAATGTCAATATTACTTATGTATAGTGCAAGTCATGGTTTTAAAAGTCATGGTATTGTAATTTAGCAATATTTCTTAGGTGGAAGAATGCTGTTCTACAAACATGGGTAATTTGATTTTCAAAGGACAGATCGGAATCAAATAGGACACCTAAATCTTCACTGTTGAAGACAATGTAACAGTACATTCACCATTCATACATTCACAAGCATATACAAGGAGAATAGCCTAGGCCCTAAAACTGATCCCTGTGCCACTCCATACTTTACTTCTGTTTGGTTTGACAATTCCTCACTTACATAAACAAATTGGTAGCGGTCTGATAAATAGGACCTAAACTATGCTAATGCAACACCACAAATGCCAACATAATTCTCTAGCCTATTCAAGAGAATGTCGTGATCTATCGTGATGAATGCATCAGTAAGTTTTGTTAGCTCTTCATGACCTATTACACGGAAGGATTGAAGTTGCACGTGAGAAAATTATGAGACACTGTTTTCTGAAGTACCATGACAGATGATTGCATAATTCCATAATATAATGATTATTTCAATTTTATCAGTAAAGAAATTCATGAAGTCATTACTATTGTGCTACGATGGAATATCTGGTTCTATTGAGGTTTTATTCCTAACCAATTGAGCCGCAGTACTGAATAAACAACCAGGATTGTTGTGGTTATTTTCTATGAGTTTGCTAAAATATGCTGACCTGGCAGCTTTTAGCTACAGACACTATCCTTCCATGCACCACCAAATACATCTAATTTTGTATTCTTTCACTTCCGCTCCATTTTCCGAGCTGCTCTCTTGAGAGTACGAGTGTGATCATTGTACCATGTTGCAGGGCTTTTTTCTTTAATTTTCTTTAAACGAAGAGGGGTGACACTATCAAGAGTGCTACAGACTGAAAAAACAATTTATATTTTCTGTTATTTCATCAAGTTCTTCAAGGCTTTGGAAGATTCAAGATCTGGAAGACTAATAGTGAAGCTATCTTTAGTGGTCGAAAGAATATTTTTACCTGAACGATAGAATGGTGTAGATTGAGTAACACTAGCTGATCGCAGCATACAAGAGATGAGGTAATGATCTGAGATGTCATCACTCTGTGGTAGAATTTCTATTGTATCAACACCATGTGACAGGATTAAATCTAGCATATGATGATGGCGATGAGTTGGTCCTGTTACATTTTGTCTGACTCCAAGAGATTTGAGAATATCGATAAATGCTAATCCCAATGTATCATTTTCAATATCTATGTGAATGTTGAAGTCACCAACAATTAAATCTCTGTACAGTAAATAAAAGATCTGATAAAAAATTTGCAAATTCACCAAGGAAATCAGAATAAGGCCCAGGTGATCTATATACTGTAGCAAAGGTAAAAGACGACAGAGTTTTTTTTATTTATATCTGATAGTGTCATTTTAAGAACTATTAGTTCAAAAGACACATTTATGTTCTGTTCTCCGAGTAAAACCAAAAATTTCACTTTAAATTGTAGCAGCGCCTCCTCGACCCTTCAGATGGTCTCATGTTTATAACAATAACCTGGGGGAGTAGATTTGTTTAAACTAATATATTCATTCAGTTTAAGCCAGGTTTCAATCAAACAGAGCACATCCAAATTATGATCTGTAATAAATTAATTTACAATTAGTGCTTTGGTAGAAAGAGGTCTAATGTTTAGCAGCCCTATCTTCATATTATGTTTATATATTAAAACAAATTGTTTTGTCCAAGTTTGACCTTAAATCACAGTTTTTTTCTACATGATTTAGTGAGAGTTTTGTGTTTGGTAGTTCGGGGAACATACAGTGATATCTAGGTGATACAATCTCTATGTGTTGTAGTTTATGTGACATCTCAAGGCAGCTAACAGACGTTTGTATTAACCAGTTTTTCTGCTTCCTGACCTGGGCCCCAGTTATTCAAATGCTATCATTATTAAGACTATGAGCCAAATTACTAGAGAGGAGAGCGGCACCTTACCTGGAAGAATGGAGTCTGTATCTCTTTAGCAGGTCAGGTCTACCCCAAAAACTCTTCCAATTGTCTATAAATCCTGTTATATTCTCCAGATACAACATAGACATCCAGCCATTCAGTAACACAAATCTACTATAAACCTAGTCACCACAATGAGCAGGGAGGGAGCCAGAGCATATTACTGCTCTGTATTACATATTGTCTGACATTGTTTTTGAAAATTCACACACCTATTTAACATTATCTTTAGTGATTGCCAACTGGTAAAGCCGGAAATCATATGAGCTGACATGAAAAACAATTTTAGAAAATCTACATTTAGCATTAGCCAGCTCTTTTTAATTTGATCTGATGTCAGATGCTCTGGTACCCGAAATGCATTTACCAATAGTGGCTGGAGACTCTATGTCCATGTTCCTTACAATACAATCACCAATATCAACATGAATCTCGGTAGTTGCATCACTGAGTGGAGAGAATCGATTCGAGACCCTAACAGGAATGGGAGAGTGATGTCACTTTGCTGAGCAAGTATGCTGCTGAGACATCACCCAAACGCCCTACATCTATATTTGTAATTCTCTCTCATCACTCGTGTGTGTGAATTTGGTTTGTCAGTCATCTTAAGCACCTGACAGCCTTCTGTGCATGTAATATGAGTTGAAGAGAGTATTGGATAGCGTGAATGAGATATAAATGGAAATAGCTAACAGCTCTGCTCTACACACTCCTAGAATAAAAAAGTATGATTTCTAAACATCTGAAATATGAGTGGGTGGTAAAAGCAAAATTTTATATTAGAACATTCTCAAAATGTTAGAAGATAAGTATAAATATCACTATACACATTAAGAAAAAGTGATACAATGTTACTTGAACAATAATCTAATTTGCAATAAAATACATTTATAAATTTGTAGTCAATCTACTTGTACAATCTACATGTTTTTTTATTGTATATGTATTTAAATAAAAGATGAGGCCTTAATAAAAATACAATAAAAGTCAATATGATTCTAAGGCACACCTATCATCACACGTTTCTTTGTCCAATTTCATGTTCTGGATTAAGCCTTCCATGAAATTGGTTACTGGAGATCTTTAAGGTGACTAGAATTAATTACAAGATATGAATGCATGGTTAATACAGATATTATTGAAAAATTCCTGATATAATTCATTTAAAACTATTGCTTCTCTCTTCATGTTTGGTGGCTGCAGAACAAGCATTAGTAAAGCCTTAAACAGCAACAGTAACAAAGGGGGTGGATCTTAGCAAAGTGTCAATTCAAAAACACAGTGGACTCACCTTTAAAAAAAACAAGACAATTCAGACATTTGATAGTCACCTATTACTGCTCTGGCGCCTTCCTCCACATATGGTCTCAATACATGAAGGACTATGAAGTAACTGGAATGCCAATTTTCTACCATGCTGCAAAGTTTGAAACACTACATAAATATGTTTATCGTTTCAAATTATATCACTCACCCTGCTAGTCTTTAGCCTGCATTTTCTTGTCTTGTTTGAATATGTGGAACTTTTTAATGCAGTTGTTTACATAACATAATATTGATCTGGTTCTAATAACTTCAAATGTCATGCTGTGCTGCACGGAGTTTCTCAAGACATCTACATCACACTGACTAATAGACATCTTCTACAGTGTAATTAGATTACTGTACTAATTACTCTGTCTGAAAATTAACTGCTTTACTTATTACAAATTACCCTCTAAAACCATTTCAACCTCAGTCAGATGAACAATACAAGGATAGGATCTTTTAATTCTTTCAAATAAATAATATAAAAACAATTAAATTATTCTTGAGTTGACCAAATAATTTAAGGGGGCAGCATTGAGTTAAAAAACATACATTTTAACATTAGACATTCAATTCATCATAGAATATAAAATTAGGTTATGAAAATATAAAAATTGTCCTTAAATCCTTATCTATTACAGTGATATTTTACAAAAATGTATTTGTTTCTTTTTTAAATTATGAGCAATACATATATGGACCATAATTAAGATAAAAAAAATGGTCTGGCAACTTTCTGGTGAACATTAACTGAAGCTCCTGACCTGTATCTGAATGATTATATCCATTGCACTGCTCCCATACTATTGGCTGAATAGATAATCGCATGAATAAGTAGGTGCACAGGTCTGCCTTATAAAGTTCTCAGTGAGTGTGTAGTTAGATTTATGCATTTCTCTCAATTTTGATCAACAAAAAGGTTGAATAGTCATAGTTAGTGTAGGCCTATCATACATTAGTATGATGCAAGATGCATAATTTAGGGCCCTATGAAATCAGTTTTATTTTTTCTCAAATTCTGTTTTATTTTTTTCGAAAGTAGTCAGCAAGGTTCAGGGAAGTTGAGAGGGCTTCATTTTGGACACAATGTTGATATGCAACATTGCAACAATGAAAATTACGTATAATACTTCTTCCAAACAGACGAATATGCCTTAGGTGTTAATATTAGAAATGTACATGAATTACGAGCATCAGTGAGCTAAATCAAAGTTATAGAATACCTAGCCATTGTTAAACATACAATCGAGTTACTACAATAAAAGACAAAGCTAATTTAATAAAACACTCACCTATTACAATGTTGAGGACACTCTGATCTCGGTTGTCTGAGGTTTCATCGACAACAACGAAGATTTTCTTTCCGTGGATCTCTTGCAGCACTTTTTGCATGTGATGGTCAAAGATGCGCGGCAGGTGAATCTGTCTCAGGATCCTTTCGTTTTCTGGGAGTGCGCCTCCCTGTTTGCAATGATTCACAAGAAAGGGACGCATCTTCTTCATTTTCTCAAACGATATGTCCGTCTCCGCACACATTGCAACAAAATCCTCTACAACTCGTGTCTAACATCGATTGATGATGATGTAGCTTCGATAGAAATTGGAGGGGTGAGCTACCGGTAGTTGATTTTGCCTTGTTCTTCAGATGGACTCTCAATTTTAGATGGTCATTGCAGTCCAGTCAATAGTGTGTTGGCAAAACTTACGGAAAATCTGTTGGCCAGACTCATAGTAGTCATTGGGATATTGTTCCACCCTGTACTTGGCGGTTAATTGTGTGTTTCTTAATTTTTTAGATGCTGTGGTATTAAGTGTCCAGACCCTTTTTGGAGCCGGTGTAGGTGTTAACATAACAATAAAACCTTGAATATTTAGATTTGTCAGAAATAATCAGTCAGATATAGTTTTGTGAAGGTTTGATTGATGTACTGCCTCAACAGGATGCAATTTTGCCTTTATATAAAGGCATTCACTTTCTCTCTGTCAAAGTAATCATTCAAAACCAATAACACTGGAGGCTTTCTGTGGGGAAACAGGGATTCACTGCTTCAGACCTCTGAAGTCATTACATAACAAAGAGTGAGAGTTAAGGAGTGTCTTTGAATGCGAGTGTGAGAGAGGGGGTTTATTAATTGGTAGGAGTGTAATGGGTGTTCAGCGTCTGAGAGCTCAATACTCATTTATTCCCAATTAATCAGAACAGGATCGGAGAGACAGCTGGGCAAACTGACACATACACACTGGCTGAAAGATAAATGCATAGACATACACAGCTACCTGCCCCTGAAGAGGCCCATGGTCCACTTACTGCAGGTCTGCACACACTGGCAAGCTCTCAGGCTCTCTTCAGTCAAAGAGAGCATTAGATTAAGACCTGTGCAGTTAATGGAAATCAATTTCACATAAAAGGAGGAAGTGTGTGTAAACAGAATTCTTACTGCATGTGTATTCCATGCAGTCAATAAGATCAAGTAAACTTACACTCTCTAATCTCCACACTTGTTTGCTCCCTCCCTCCCTCACTTACTTTCTTTTTTCTTATTTTGCTTTCTTTCCCGAGCTTTTCTTTGTCTTCTTCTCTCTCTTGCTGTATGCAGAGCTCTTTTGAATATTTGCTTTCTAAGACTAAGGGGGATATTGAGAGGTGGTTTTATTTTATCATGGGTCAGTGTTTGAATTGTGTCAGTGCTCTTGGGGGGTCCCTTTAAAACCGAATTGCTGTTTGACATTATTGAATAATTACCACAGACACATGACTACAATTTAGTAGGATTACTCAAGAATCCCTATGGTATAGTAAAAACACAGAATAATTTGATATATTGATTAAAATTATTAATTTTTATATTTTATTGTGTTGTAAAAGATTATACTTTTTTTTACATTTGTAATAGTGCCACCTTGCATGAAATGCATTGTGTATTTTACAGCTACAAATAAGGCATAGCTCAACAGGTATGTGTGGAGGCGAGGATCATTTGTCTGGGGTTTTCACCTGAGATGAATTTTTGATAATTGTTGTTTCTTTGTTCACAGTGAGAGACCGGGGAAATAAAAGGGGCCAGACCTCAGGAGAGAACCTAGCTGAAGCTATTGAGTGTGTTGGCCACTGCCAGCCTCACTGTATTGAGTGTTGTGTGATGTTTTACCATTAGGTATTCAAGCGAATGTGTTTAATGTGTGAAAACTAAAATTAACTTTGAGTTGGATTCAACGTCTCCCGCTTCCTCATTCCATGAACTTGTTACAGAATGATTATAAAATAGTATAAAAAAAAAATTGCTATTGTTTATGGCTTGAGTATTTAAAGATTCTGAGGGCCCACTCGTCACGTGCACAAAATAATAGATTTATGAATGTATCTCTCCACATAGCATCCATGTAATAACTTTACAACTGTTTGGGGAAGACTATGTGGATATTAACTTTGCATATTAATTAACCTGTGACTGTTCAGTTTTATGATAAACAACTTTTTAATATTAGTAAGTTAGGTGTACCAGCAATCATAAATCAACAAAAAATTATATCTTATCTGGTGAAAATGAGGATCCACCCTTCTAGTGTCTCTCAGATGCCATCTGTAAATACCTTCAAAAAATACCTTGGGCATGTTTACAATTTTCAGACAGATTTTATGTTCCTAGTGTGGCATTCCCGACTGAAGAGAAACGTGAATCAATTTAATTTAAACCCGACTACGCCACACTGGGGGAGAGCCAGGGAAATACTCCCAATATAGAGCACACAGGTAAGTTGTTCCAATTAAAGGCAAAGAAATAAGCAAAAAGGGAGACGCGAGTATCAATACAAAAATATAACTTTTATTAACACTTCTGCATTACTAAAAAAAAACATACCATTATAGGTTGTTTCTCCCTTGAAGCATGATAAATATTTAAAAAAACAACTAACCATTCTCCAGGGCCAGGCTTAGCAGGAGCAAGGCAGGCCAGCCGACTCGGGGAATAATCCAAACCCACCTCAAAGTCACACCAAATCGTCAAACACCACACACACACCATAAAGTTGTGTCGGCACACTTAACACACAGGTGAAGCACCCCACTGAATCAAGACAGCTAGCCTCCCCTGCTCCCCACAGAGACCACACTGGCACTTGGAGAAAAGAGAACACAAATTAGACCAAGATTACACAGAAATGAAAATATACCATAACACAACATATACGATAACACAACATACACCACATATATACATATACTTTATACAAGTATAAAGTTATGGTGTGGGAACTACCAATCTGAACTAACAGGTTGGAGGCGGAGACATACACCAATTTGACAAACCATCTCTCACATTATATGTGGTCACAAAACAAATTTACTCAACCTAAAAAAAATCTAAACAATAACCACAAAAATAACTTAACGCTATAACATTTAAAGAAAACAAAAGAAACAACACCAAGCACTAAAGGGGAAACAAACTACCCAAACAGGAGCTAATATGCAGCACCGCAAACGCGAGGCTACTAACAGGACAGCCTAGGCGAGCCGCAAAGCGTAACAAGGGCTCTTGAGCAAGCCGCAGAACCAAATACCCGAAGGCACAATAAACCAAAGCAAAATAAAGGCAAAATGCCTATAAATCAAAATAACCAAAGCCAAATAAAGGCAAAATTCCTATAAAGCAAAACAGCAGCAGCGTCACATCTAGCATCTTCAGCTAGAGATTTCTTAGTATTTGATGTTCTACTCCCCACGCTCACCGGACTTAACAAGAAGACAGAGTTAAAATTACATCTACCAAACTCCGATGTAAAAAAAAGAAGGAGAGGCGTACTTACAATTTGGTTGAGCCACCACCAGACGCAAAGTTGTATGATCGTTCACAACAAAACCTGCGGCTCTGTGTACAAATCATCATTCACCCACCTGCTAGGGCTGCGGTTACTGTGAACATAACACAATAAATACCTCCATAATATGCAATCTAGAGATTTAATAACTACTAAACATACCTGTAAGCGACCTCCGCCGAAAACTCGCCACAACGCGCACGGCACCAGCTCCGCTCTGAATAGAAACTGATGGGAATACCAGGAAGTAAGGAAGCCGGACTCACCAGGACATGTAAACACCCGTCAAAATAAGGGTCCTTAAATAGAATGGTAGATCACACCTCATTGGGCTGCCAAACCCACTCCAATCAGGCCAATAGGATTGTAAAAATCACTTATCCTGCCACACTAGTATGCTAGCTTTGGTGAAGGTCCAAGGGAACACCCCCAAGATATATTTTTTTTGTCTTATTGGTGCTCTGGGACTGGGATGCATTTCTTTGTATTGGAAAAAGACATGAACATTCTTTTGTAATTTCTCCTTTCATGTTAAAAGGAACAAAGAAATTTATACAGGTTTGCAACAACATACAGTAAGAGGGTGTATACAGAATTACAATTTTTAGGTGAACAACTTATTTAAGTGATTGATGGACATTGGTAAATTTGGTGTAAAAATTTTGGCTTTAGTGAATTGGGCAGGAAGTTCAACCTTTTAGCTGTCAAGAAATGGAAAAATGGTCTCCATGAATTACAAGCTTGGCTGGAAGATTAATGGTTTACTGGGAGTTTACCTTGTTGATGTTACAGGACAGTTTTAGAGAAGGTTTTTTGGCAAACCAATTACTTTTTTTTGCTTCCTCCACAAGCATCATAGAGAGGAAAGATTATAATCATTAAAAACCTGGTGACATCTGCTCTTTTGGCATCAGCTGGCTTGCATGGCTGCCTATTCTGGGCTTCTGGCAATGTTGCAATCTATTGTACTTCACTTCTTCAGGAACCAATTTCATTTGGTGCCTCAGGGTGTATTCTTTCTCCCAAAGGAATAGAGAACTTTCGATGCATCTGCCAAATGGAGAGGCAACTTTACTTCCAGAACCATACTTAATCAGTTTGAAAACAAGCTGGTGGTTGGGGTGTGGAATCTGCATTTTTTTAAGTATTTCGTCAAGTTTGACATGGTGTCTGAGGTCTAAGTCTCAGCTTCAGGGCAACATTCACTAATCATTTGATGTATATGTGCACAAACCTGGCAAATGCAGCTTTCAATTTAATTGGCTGGCTACTATGCAATTTCCAGGAGTCAAGGTGCTAGTCGCTGAGATTGCGAGACTCGTGGTTTAGAAAATTTAGTAGTATAAATGTACACTATATGGATTAAAGTGCCTGTGTACTTCCACCATTATATGTTTTGGTTGTATAAATGTACACGATACGGATTAAAGTGCAGCAATTCTCCACCATTATATGTAGGAACAGTATGTGTGAGCTTGGTTAACCGGTCTACTCCTAAACCGCCGTTACCCGTTCTGCGTTGCGTATGAAAAAGTGGTCAGACAATTGCCACATCTGATTAACCAAAGAGGTTTATTGGTCTGGTTCACTCTTTCCTCAGCATACATAGGGTGAACTGTGTAAAACATTGAATGTTCCAAACATTTTCAGAATGATAAAATGTCTCGGGTTACTTAACTGTAACCCCTGTTCCCTGATAAAAGTGGAACGAGATGCTGTGCTGATTTAGCACTTTGGGAACGTCTTTAGGAGTGACCAGCTGTGAATATATGTGCAACACGTTAATGAAATTGACCAGAATTTATAGCCTCTGCTGGTGACATCATAGGATGAACCTGTAGCAGGTCTATAAATAGATGCGTCACGGGTGCATCATCAGGTATTTTGAGAATGAAGTGCAGTATCTTATTCCGCTTTTATCAGGGAACAGGGGTTACAGTTAAGTCATCCGAGACATTCCCTATCAAAAAAACTACGCTTTGAAGCTGCGCTGATTTAGCACTTTGGGAAATGAGAATACCCACGTCGCCACACTGTGGATGTCCGGACCCCTTACAGTTGTGTAGTTGAGCTCACAAGAGTGCGAGAGGTCTCAGACATGAGCTTGTGATGTAGACTCAAGGACATA
Source organism: Moxostoma hubbsi (assembly GCA_032164185.1). Taxonomy (NCBI): domain Eukaryota; kingdom Metazoa; phylum Chordata; class Actinopteri; order Cypriniformes; family Catostomidae; genus Moxostoma; species Moxostoma hubbsi. The sequence continues at coordinate 42,722,463 of JAVLUX010000006.1, forward strand.
AGAGCCCGGAGTGGAATGAACATCCAAACTATAGAATCTTATGAATGTATGCGGAGAGGACCAGCCCACCACATTTCAAACATGTTGCTGAGGGACACCTTTGGCCAAAGCTTTAGAGGAAGTGACCCCTCTGATAGAGTGAGCCCTGATACCTACTGGCGAAGCTTGACCATGCACCTCATAGGCCAGGGCAATAGCATCCCTCACCCAATGTGATATAGTTTGCTTGGTGGAGGTCACCCCTTTGTTACGACCCCCATGACAAACGAATAGTTGCCTGACTTATGCCACTGGCTAGTGTGGTGGACATAAGTCCGTGAAGACTTTCCTGCTCTGGCGTTATAAACGGCAGAGAGCAGAAGGCTTCAAGAGTGACTGGATGTACGATTGAGAAAGGAACCTTAGGCAGGTAGTCAGGATAAGGGTACAATATTGCTTTAGCCATTCCTGGGGCAAAATCTAAGCAGGATGGCAGACTGCAGCCTGCAGATCCCCAGTTCTTTTTAGATAAGTAATTGCCATAAGAAAAAAACATCTTGAGAGTCAGAAGTTTATTAGGCACTGACTCTAGAGGTTCAAAGGGGGTCTCAACCAGAACCTCAAGGACTATTGCTAAGTCCCATGAAGGGATCCTGGTCCTAGCAGGAGCTCTCAAACACATGGCTCCACGAATGAAGCGAGCAAGCAGGGGAAGTTTCCCCAAAGACATCCCGTCAATCAAGGCATGGCAAGCCAATAGAGCGGCCACACGAACCCTTAGAGTGGCGGGGCATGTGCCTGTTGCTAATTCAGTCCTGAACTGAAGCAGTCTGGCAGTTAACTGGATCTGCATTATGTGCACTGCACCGTCTTTCAAAGACACCCCATTTATTGGCATAGCTAAGGTCCACTTCTGCTCTGTAAAATCTCAACCAGATTTGTTCCACTACCTCGGGGTAGAGTTTCCACTCCCCCGTCTGTATTTTCTGTCTGGACAGTAATTCTGCTCCCACATTCCAGCATCCAGGGATATAAGCTGCTCTGATTTAACAGGAGCTTGCCCTGGGCCCAAAGGAGAATCTACCATGCCAGTCTGTTCAGCTGGCGTGAACGTAGACCTCCTTGATGGTTTATGTAAGAGGCTACCGCTGAGTTGTCCACATGCACCAAGACATGGCAGCCAGCTGGCAGCCAGCATTATGACTCTCTGCTAGTATCACCCAGTCATCTACGTAATTCAGAATGTGGATACCCTGGAGCCGCAAAGGAGCCAGTGCTGTATCCATGAATTCCGTGAATGAATTCTGTGAATGCGGGGTGATAAGGCTAGACCGAATGGAAGAACCCGATATTGGAAAGCTTCATCCCTGAAAGCGAACCTCAGGAACTTCCTGTGTTGTGGCAGACTTTCTATATGAATGTGCACGTCCATGAGTTCGATCTTGACCAACCAATCGCAATGTTGGATTTGAGACATGACTGTCTTGACTGTTAGCATCTTGAACTTGAATGCCCTCTGAGCGATTCAAGCCTCAAAGTTCTAAAATCAGACGCAACCGTCCATCCTTCTTGGGAACCAGGAAGTATCACTGTAGTAACCTGACTCTCTCTCTGGAAGGGGAACATGTTCTATGGCCCCTTTGACCAAGAGATTTGCAGTTCTTCCAACAATATAAATGCTTGTTCTGGTTTTATGGTATTGGGAACCACGCTGTTGAAACACGGAGGACGGCAAACAAATTGAATTCTTTAGCCTTTTTCTACTGTTCTTAGGGCCCTCATAGAAACACCAGGAGTCCTTCCCTGCTCACGGTCGGCAGTCTCAGATCCTGCTGCTTTTCAGTGGCTGGTAGGGGTCTCCTCCACCCTGGAAGCATCCCTGACCACTCCAGGCGGTCGGTTAGGAGCCCCTTCTCCCTCAGCAGTCGGCGGCCGTACCTCTGCACTGAGGTCGGCCGGGCTCCTCCATCCCCCCGTTAGATGGCCATGGCTGCTCCGTTGGGGTGGATGGTAGTGGCGAGGACTCTACTATGATGCATCCCTCCTCCTTCCCAGATTTCGGCACCAGTGTTAAGGGATTAATGGAGGAGGTGAGACTCGGCTTGATAATATAAATAATAGTTTAATGAAAAGCTAAACATAAAGACAACCACACAAAGGTGTCAATAGCTGCACGAAAATCTCTCTCTCTCAGTCACACTGCCATCTTCGTTTGGACTTTATCCCCTTTAGGGGCCGGGTGTGTAGCATCAAGACCCGGCCCCGCCCTCTGCCCTGCCACACAAACCTTTCAAAGAAAACCTGCTTTAGCTCTGTGTGGAAATTCAGAAGGTCATGCTACTTTATTGATCAGCTCTGTCATTACAAACCCTAGTTTGAAATTAAACAGGCATGGGAGAGACATTCTCCTTCAGCAATTTAGGCACCAAAGATTAGTATTTATGACTCTCTAATGGCTCAGTGGGAGATCTTTCTGATCAGCAGAATGTGATGAGTGTTCATTTGATGGCTTTGTTTGTGAATAATCCTATAATGGCATCACAACTTTGAAAGGTTTTTAGAGTTTTGTTTGAGATACTCAGTAGAAGAAGATGTGTATATTCAGAATCATATACACATATACATATATTGATCAGCAAAGATCACGTCACTTGTTGACATCACTGGAATTCCTGTTGCTGACAGCATGTTGCACGAGTGTTTGTTTGTAGCCTGCTTAGGCTGCAAAGCATTGCTTATTCTTATTCGCAAACGTTCATTGTTATATTCATTGTTCATCGTTATAACCTTTGTCATTTTACCACGTTTCAGGTTTTTCCACTTTTCTACTGTTTCATCTGTACCTTTTTTTACCTGTTGCTGCTGGTGCCTAGCTAGTTTTTTTAGCTTTGCTTATATATCTGTCTTCAGCCTTTAATCCTTAGCATCTGCCATTTTAAAGTGCGCATCGGGTTTTCCCGCATATTATTCTCTAATCGCGATTCAACCTCACGCATATTCCACCTGCATCCACTTTCTATTTTTATCTCGATTAAGCTGCGTGCATTTTTCAGCGTGCACCCTTTTTTCTCCTCTGGGTTACACAGATTATTGCATCGATCTCAAAGCACCACTTATCAAGAACAACCAACAACAACAAACAACTGCTTGAGGGATTCACATCATCTCAAACCCTCACCCCTCAGGAACAACCAACAACAACAAAAATTTGCAGCAAAGAGACACCACTCTCCTGTTCCTGTTAGGGTTTCCAATCGATTCTCCCCACTCAGTGATGCACCCACTGAGAATCATGTTGAAAGAGTGATTCTATTGTATATAACGTGGAAATAGAGACTCCAGCCACTATTGTTAATTGCATTTTAGGGGCTAGAGTGTCTGACATCAAATCAAATTTACAAGTGCTGTCTAATGCTAAATGTAGATTTTCTAAAATTGTTATCCATGTCGGCACTAAAAATGTCCGGCTTTGCCAGACAGAGATCTCTAAAGATAATGTTAAAAAGGTGTGTGAATTTGCAAAAACAATGTCAGACACTGTAATATGCTCTGGTCCCCTCCCTCCCTGCTCATTGTGGTGATGAGGTTTATAGTAGATTATTGTCACTGAATTGCTGGAGTGGTGTCTGAAGAATAAAATAGGATTTATAGACAATTGGAAGAGTTTTTGGGGTAGGCCTAACCTGCTAAAAAGAGACGAAATCCATCTCTCCAGGGAAAGTGCCACTCTCCTCTCTAGTAATTTGGCTCATAGTCTTAATATTGATAGTATTTGACTAACTGGGGCCCAGGTCAGGAAGCAGACAAACTGGTTAATCCAAACATCTGCTAGCTGCCTTGAGAAGTCACACAGGTCACATAAACTACAATACATAGAGACAGTGTCTGTTCCCCGAACTACCAACCACAAAACCCTCTCTAATCATTTAGAAAAAATTTGATTAAGGTCAAACTTGAACAAAACAAACAAATTAAACATACACATCATATAAAAATAGGGCTGCTAAACATTAGATCTCTTTCTACCAAAGCACTAATTGTTAATGAAATCATTACAGATGTGCTCTGTTTGACTTAAAGCTGGCATAAACCAGATGAATATATTAGTTTAAATGAATCTACTCCCCCAGGTTATTGTTATAAACATGAGCCTCATCTGAATGGTCGAGGAGGTGTTGCTACAATTTGCAAGTTTTTGGTGTTACTCAGAGGACAGGATATAAATGAAAGTCTTTTGAACTAATAATGCTTAATGTGACACCGTCACTGTCTGTCATCTTTTGACCTTGCTACAATGTATAGATCAACCGGGCCTTATTCTGATTTCCTTGGTGAATTTGCTAATTTTTTATCAGATCTTGTAGTTATTGTACATAGATTTAATTGTTGTTGACTTTAACATTCACATAGATAATGAAAATGATAAATTGGGATTAGCATTTATCGAAATTCAATAACAGGACCAACTCATCACCATAATCATATGCTAGATTTGATTCTGTCATATGGAGTTTATGTCGATTTTCTTTCGAACACTAAAGCTAGCTTCACTAATAATCTTCCAGATCTATCTCATACACTCAATAAACCCCAAAGCCCAGAAGAACTTGAAAGATGAAATAACAAAAAATATAAATGCAGTTTTATTCTAGACACTCTTGATATTGTCACCCCACTTTGATTAAAGAAAATGAAAGAAATAAGCCCTGCACCATGGTACAATTATCACACTCATGCCCTCAAGAGAGCAGCTCAGAAAATGGAGCACATGTGGAAAAATACAAAATTAGAAGTATTTTGTGCTGCATGGAAGGATAGTGTCTGTAGTTACAGACAGGCACTAAAAGCTGCCAGGTCAGCATATTTCAGTAAACTCATAGACAATAACCACAACAAGCCTAGGTGTTTATTCAGTACTGTGGCTAAATTGGTTTGGAATAAAGCCTAAACAAAACCATATATTATGTCGCAGCACAAGAGTAATGACGTCATGAATTTCTTTACACATAAAATTTTAATAATCAGAAATAATGGAATTGGAATTATGCAGTCATCTGTCATAGCACCTCAGAAAACTGTGTCTAATAATTTTCCTCATGTGCAAATTCAATCCTTTGCTGTCATAGGCCATGAAGAGCTAACAAAACGTATCGAAACATTAAAAGCCACAACATGTTTGTTAGATTCAATACCAACTAAGCTCTTAAAAGAGGGATCTCCTGTAATTTCAGAACCTCTTCTTAATATTATTAACTCCTCGCTATGCTTAGGACATGTCCCAAGAAACATTAAAATGGCAGTTATCAAACTGCTTATTAAGATCCTGTAGAACTGGCTAATTATAGACCGATTTCAAATCTCCCGTTAATGTCAAAAATACTAAAAAAGGTAGTTTCCTCCCAAATATGTTAATTTCTACAGAGAAATAGTATATACAAATAATTTCAGCCAGGATTTAGGCCTCATCACAGTACATAGACTGCACTTATTAGAGTTACAAATGACTTGCTCTTATCATCTGATCATAGCTGCTTTTCTCCTCTAGTTCTTCTAGACGTTAGTGCTGCATTCGACGTGATAGATCACGACATTCTCTTGAATAGGCTAGAGAATAATGTTGGCATTTGTGGAGTTGCATTAGAATAGGCTAGAGAATAATGTTGGCATTTGTGGAGTTGCATTAGCATGGTTTAGGTCATATTTAGCAGACCGCTACCACTGTCTATGTAAAAGAGGAATTGTTAAACCAAAAAAAAAAGTAAAATATGGAGTGCCACAGGGATCAATTTTAGGGCCTCTGCTTTTCTCCTTGTATATGCTTCCCCTGGGAAATATTATCAGGAATCATGGAATAAGTTTCCACTGCTATGCTGACGATACACAAATTTATATTTTGTCAAAACCTGATGAAATTTCAAAATTCTCCAAATTAGCAGAGTGTATCAATGAAATAAAAGATTGGATGGCCAGAAATTTCCTTCTACTCAATTCTGACAAAACAGATGTACTAATGATTGGACCAAAAAACTCTACATCCATTGAGAGTCAAATTATATTGTAGTGGCTTATTTTTACTGTTAAATCATGTTAAACAGCGAAGAACTTGGGTGTTATATTTGATACCAAATCTGTTTGTAGAATAGCATTCTTCCACCTAAGAAATATTGCTAAATTACGGCACATGCTCTCTGTTGCTGATGCCAGAAAACTAATTAATGCATTCATGACCTCAAGACTAGATTATTGTAATGCATTACTGGGAGAATGTCCAGCAATATCAATAAATAAACTTCAATTGGTTCAAAATGCAGCAGCCAGAGTGCTAAGGAAAACCAAGAAATATGATCATATTAGCCCCATTTTATCATCGTTGCATTGGCTACCTTTTAAATTCTGTATAATTTAAAAATTCTGTTAACTACGTACAAAGCTTTGAATGGTCTAGCTCCGCAGCACTTAAGTGACCTTCTACTTTGCTATATTCCATCACGTTCATTATGATCGCAAAATTCTGGATTGTTAATAGTTTCTATAAAATCAAAATCCACAAAAGGAGGTAGATCCTTTTCATATTTGGCTCCTAAACTATGGAATAGTCTCCCTAACACTGTTCGAGATGCAGACACACTCCCACAGTTTAAGTCTACACTAAAGACTCATCTATATAGCCAGACATACACCTAATTTATCCTCCAACCCACAATTATGCTGTTTTAGTTTAGTCTGCTGGAACCATAAACCAGAAACACTGATTATGATTTATAACTCTGCAATAAATTGAATGGCATCAACACTTATATTATTTTAATTGTTTCCCTGTCGGGAGTCCTATCCTGAGGTCACCAAAACCGGCTGGATCCAGCACCATTCCTGCTTCGTGTTGGACTCAACTGCTACGTGTTGCTGAATGATGATGCTAAATGCAGCTGGTGCCAGCCAAACATCACTTCAGTCTATTATGATGGACTTCAGAGGATGAACTGCTGCCAACTCCAACCAAAAGACATGGGATACTTCATATGCCATTGTCTGAACCTTGGATTTAGGATGGACCACACCGAACCTCACCGAAATTACCGGCCAGGTTGAACTGCGATCCACCTCACTGATCTCTGCCTGCATCACCTCGGTCTATTGATGGACCACGCTCTTTAAATGGAATACATTGACTAACAAAAGCCTTCATCAGCCAATTAACAAGGACAATTGCATCTATGTGATATTCTGCAGTTAATCCAGGATGGACTTCAAAGACAATAGTCATTAATCTTACAGTTCAAACAAAATCATTGTTTAAACACTGACCCTTAACACTTTGTTTAATAATTTTAAAACATGACTTGAACTATACATAAGTAATATTGACATTATATTCATGATGTTAGCCAGAGGGGAACTGGCCCCCCACAGTGAGTCTGGTTTCTCCCAAGGTTATTTTTCTCCATTAATAAACATCTCATTGAGTTTTGTGTTCCTTGCCACAGTCGCCTTCAGCTTGCTCACTGAGGTTATTATTACAATTATTATTTAATTACTTATTTTTAAACATGATTAATAATCATATTTTATTTAATTAAACAATGATGATTCATTGACATTATAGACATTACAGTTTTATCTTCTGTTAATACCTGATCTTCTGTAAAGCTGCTTTGAAACGATGTGTGTTGTGAAAGGCGCTATACAAATAAAATTGACTTGACTTATTTCAATTTGTTCTCCAATTTATATCTGAGACTACATATAGCAGTTGATCTCATTAAAATTATGTGACTGGCAATATTTTTGCAAAATGAGCTCTGAGTTGAAACATCAACTTTGTTGTGGTAAAAAAAAAAAAAAGAGTTACATCTCCCAAACAGATGAGTGCCCATATTCACAAATATTTTTATCTTGCCACTAGGAGTTCTCTAAATAGTTCCTAACTAAGTGTTTACCCAGCTAACAATTTTATGTTCTAAGAACGTTTTCCTAACGTTAGTATTTGGTTGTGGGAACATGAAAATGTCCAGTTTTCTTAACATTAGTAGAACGTTTTTTAAGGTTAATAACGTTATAAGGATGTTCCATTAACGTTTTATATAATTTTTTTCCCCCCAAACCTTTAAATAATGTTAGCCAAAGTTGTTGGAACGTTCCCTGTTAGGTGGGTAGAGCTTAAAACCAATTCACAAAACTGCTCTTAGCAATTTTTCCTTTTCCTTTTCTTTTTTTCTTTTATCCCCTTTTCTCCCATTTTCGAATGCCCAATTCCCACAACTTTGTCGGTCCTTGTGGTGGCACAGTTACTCACCTCAATCCGGGTGGCATAGGATAAGTCTTAGTTGCCTCTGCTTCTGAGGCAGTTAGTCCATGGATAATATCACGTTGCTCACTGTGCATGACAGCAGGGAGAGTAATAGCATGTGGAGGCTCATGCTACTCTCCGCAATCCACACACAATTTACCATAAGCCCCACTGAGAACCCCTAATTGTGACCACAAGGAGCTTACCCCATGTGATCTACTGCGTAATTTAATTGTGCCTGAACAAGCTTGTAAATGTAGTTTGTTATGTAATGTAAATGTATCACCTTATAAGTCATGCATTATATAAAAAGTGTTTAGATGTCATAAGATAGCATTGTCTGAGGAAATGGGCATTTTTCTGACATTTTTATTTGTGGTTTGTCTGAAAGGAATTAAACGTGATTGTTGGTGTAGTGCCTCTAGTGTTAATTTCAACAGGAATGTGGCACACAATATGTACAAGGAGTAACATACAAATCATTTTGAAAAAATATAGGTATAGTAACATGATTCTTTGATACCAGGTTGAGTCCAGGATTTTGAGTCACTTTGTGCAACAAAAACGGGGTGTGTAGTAGAAGTTAGTAGAGCTAAATTAGATAATACCCAAGCAGTGACTTAAAAGGATTGAATAGTTGTCAGCATGAGAGGTCAGAAGATTTGTGAACCATCTAAAACAGCAAATGACTGTAGACAAAAACATTGCTTTAAGACAATTTTGGTTGGAGAGTACTGAATGAATCATTATTAGCAAAAAGGTCAGGTGGATTTTGCATGGCGCTGTTGATTTAATGCATTTGTGTTTGTCATTAATCTCAATGTACGCAATGCATGAGAGAACAAAGCTAGGCCACAGGTGGTTTTGCTGTTTAAAGGGTTGGTTTAAACCCAGAACCTTGACTGGTATGATCAAAGCCATCAAGGACTGTGAAAGCTTGTTATACCAATGGTGTTATTTGCACAGTAACAGAGGGGAAATTAATTTTATTCACCTGTGAAAAAAGCTTGGACTTTTGAGTTAAGTGTTAAGTATTGGAAGGGAATAATTGTATTGGTTGATCGCATTGAGTTACATCTGTAATATGCTGTATTGATACACTAATGAGCCAAAAAATTATGACCACCAGCCTAATATGATGTTGGTCCTCTACGAGCCACCATAACAGCACCGACCCGCCAAGGCATGGACTCTACAAGACACCCGAAGGTGTCCTTTGGTATCTGGAACCAAGACATTAACAGAAGATCCTTTAAGTAAGTCTGAGTTGGAGCCACCCACAATCAAACTTGTTGGTCCAGCACATATCACAGATGCTCAATCGGATTGAGATCTGGAACATTTGGAGGCCAGGGCAACATCTTGAACTTACATTTACATTTATGCATTTGGCAGACGCTTTTATCCAAAGTGACAGAGCACTTATTACAGGGACAATCCCCCCAGAGCAACCTGGAGTTAAGTGCCTTGCTCAAGGACACAATGGTGGTGGCTGTAGGGATCAAACCAGCAACCTTCTGATTAACAGTTATGTGCTTTAGCCCACTACACCACCACCAGGGTGCATTATCCTGCTGAAAGAGCCCACTGTCATCAGGGAATACCATTGCCATGAAGGAGTGTACCTGGTCTGCAAAGATGTTTAGATAGGCAGCACATGTTCAATTGATGTCCACATGAATGGACAGACGCAGGGTTTCCCAGCAGAACATTGGAGCATCCAGAGCATCACACTCTCTCCACCGGCTTGTCGTCTTACCACAGTGCATCATTATGCCATCACTTCTCCAGGTAAATGGCATACGTACACGGCCGTCTATGTGATGTAAAATAAAATGGGTCTCATCTGACAAAGGCAAACTAATTCCACTGCTCCAAGGTCCAGTTCTGATGCTTCATGTCCATTGTAGGTGCTTTCAACATCGGACATGGGTCATCATGAGCACTCTGACTGGTCTGTGGCTATGCAGCCCCATACAGAGCAGGGTGCTATGCCTCCCAGAAACATCATTACAATTTTATGTGACTTGTGACACAGTAGACTTTCTGTCAGTTTGGATCAGTCAGGATACCTTCGTTGACCTTGCGCATCAATGAGCCTTGGCATCCAACACCTTGGCTCATTTGTGATTTGTCCCTACTTGGACCACTGTTGGTAGATACTCCGCACTGCTGACCAGGAGCACCCCACCCCACTAATGAGCCAAAAAATTATGGCCACCAGCCTAATATGATGTTGGTCCTCCACGAGCCACCATAATAGCACTGAACCGCCAAGGCATGGACTCTACAAGACACACGAAGGTGTCCTTTGGTATCTGGAACCAAGACATTAACAGAAGATCCTTTAAGTAAGTCTGAGTTGGAGCCACCCACAATCAAACTTGTTGGTCCAGCACATATCACAGATGCTCAATCGGATTGAGATCTGGAACATTTGGAGGCCAGGGCAACATCTTGAACTTACATTTACATTTATGCATTTGGCAGACGCTTTTATCCAAAGTGACTTACAGAGCACTTATTACAGGGACAATCCCCCCAAAGCAACCTGGAGTTAAGTGCCTTGCTCAAGGACACAATGGTGGTGGCTGTGGGGATCAAACCAGCAACCTTCTGATTAACAGTTATGTGCTTTAGCCCACTACACCACCACCAGGGTGCATTATCCTGCTGAAAGAGCCCACTGTCATCAGGGAATACCATTGCCATGAAGGAGTGTACCTGGTCTGCAAAGATGTTTAGATAGGCAGCACATGTTCAATTGATGTCCACATGAATGGACAGACCCAGGGTTTCCCAGCAGAACATTGGAGCATCCAGAGCATCACACTCTCTCCACCGGCTTGTCGTCTTCCCACAGTGCATCATTATGCCATCACTTCTCCAGGTAAATGGCACACGTACACGGCCGTCTATGTGATGTAAAATAAAATAGGTCTCATCTGACAAAGGCAAACTAATTCCACTGCTCCAAGGTCCAGTTCTGATGCTTGCATGTCCATTGTAGGTGCTTTCGACATCGGACATGGGTCATCATGGGCACTCTGACTGGTCTGTGGCTATGCAGCCCCATACAGAGCAGGGTGCTATGCCTCCCAGAAACATCATTACAATTTTATGTGACTTGTGACACAGTAGACTTTGTCAGTTTGGATCAGTCAGGATACCTTCGTTGACCTTGCGCATCAATGAGCCTTGGCATCCAACACCTTGGCTCCTTTGTGATTTGTTCCTACTTGGACCACTGTTGATAGATACTCCGCACTGCTGACCAGGAGCACCCCACAAGCCTAGCCATTTCAGAGACGCTCTGACCCAGTCGTCTGGCCATAACAATTTGGGCCTTGTCAAAGTCGCTCAGGTCTTTACTCCTGCCTATTTCTCCTGCATTCAACATGTTGACTAATAGAACTGATTGTTCGCTTACCATGTAATATACCCAGACCATGACATGTGGCCTTATTAGGAGATGATCAATGCCATTTGCTTCACCTGGGAGTGGTCATAATGTTTTGGCTCATCAGTGTATGTTCTTGTAATCATGATTTGCCCTATTGATTGTGTAAAGTTGTGGTTAAAAGTCAGACCCATTATCCTAATACTGTGTGTGACCTCACAATGGCATTAATACTCTCTAGGTTTGTGTATTAGTGTGAGCAAATATCATCGATTACTCAACAGCACGTTTCTTAATCGCTGTGTTCTTTTAGAAACTGCAATCTCAAAACAGTTTGAGGTTCAGCCTTGATCCATTAACAGTCAAATATCTCTTCTGTACCAGGTTTGCACCCTACCAATCAATCAATTTCAGAAGTAATACTAATGAAGTGTTATTGTCACAATGTGAGCAGGATTCAATAATGTTCGAGACCTAATGCTACATGCAAACTGCAGTCGATACCTTAATTACATAAATTAGTTATTTTTCTCACACCCACCAAATTGTGCGGAGACTCTTTTTTATTCTTGCCAAGAAAGTGAATCATCAGTAATTGCTCACAAAGTTGGATGCACTCACGTTTGCTGAAGAGGACAGAATAGAACAGAACTTGTTGAATTTCAGATACTTCCTGTGGATATGGACCTTCCTGTGGATTTATTTATAAATAAATAAATAATAATTAAAAAAAAAAAAATATATATATATATATATATATATATATATATATATATATATATATATATATATATATATATATATATATATATATATATTCATGTTTGATGTTTTTCTCAGCTTAGTGATAATGCCGCTCACATTAGGAACACAATTTCTTATTCAAAATATTTTATATATTGATTCTATCCTATGCGATTCTGATCTGTGCAAATTGGATAAAGTTGTATAATTTACAGTATAAACTGGATAGTTCCAGTCCTGGATGCTGTTTGGTCCATACAGTGTTTTAGTCATGCAAAAATACACAATGGACTACGTGCACAACTGCTTCGGCATATGTGACTCAGCCTTTTCCTGTAAATAACCTACCTACCTACATGCAGAGATTTATTAATTTGAAAGCAGATTTTGTTTTTGCCGTTATTGTGACTGATCTCGAATTTGCCTCTAAATATATTTTTTTTCCTTACCAAATGTAAACGCAGTTCCTGAATAATAAAACAAACATATTTAACCTGCTGGCCTTCTCAATAACAGTATGTTTCATTCATTGATGTTTAGCATCAGTGAATAACTTTAAACCTTACCATTTCCACTTTACACCAAATTACATTATTTTTGTTAAATGCCTCATAATACTTTGCTCATTCTGCTGTGTGTGATTTTAAAGACTGGTCAGTTTTAATGACAAATGTAATAAATATGTTAACTGCGCTAAAATACATTTACATGTAACAGCAATAAACATATTTGGTTAGCATGTTTCATTCATTGAGGAAATGTCATACATGTTGAGCATCAGTGAATAACTTTAAACCTTACCATTTCCACTTTACACCAAATTACATAATTTTTGTTAAATGCCCCATAATACTTTGACCAGTCTTTAAAATCACAGAGCAGAATGAGCAGAATGACAAATGTAATAAATATGTTAACTGCGCTAAAATACATTTAACAGCAATAAACATATTTAATGAACCTCCAATTCATTAACTTTGGCAGCTCTACAAATTATTTTTTTAGATATATTGCTGTATGCAAAAAATATGAACTTACATCTACAGACCTCCGTGTGAGGAGAAACAGTACAATGTGCTTGGAGTGTTTACCAGCCATTGCTACTTCACAGGCGTGGAATGCGAGATGCCTAGTGGGCCAGTTTTTGTAAGCAGAACTGGCGCTGCGTGATGAACCGAACGACGGGTTAAGGTGCCCGATGCCGAAGCTCATCAGACCCTGCAGAAAAGGTGTTGGTTGATATAGACAGCTGGAGGGTGGCCATGGAAGTCGGAATCCGCTAAAGAGTGTGTAACAACCCACCTGCCGAATCAACTAGCCCTGAAAATGGATGGAGATGGAGCGTCGGGCCCATAGGCCCAGTAGGAGGGCTGCCGTGGTGGCTCAGAAGCCTAGGGTGTGGGCCCGGGTGGAGCCGCCATGGGTGCAGATCTTGGTGGTAGTAGCAAATATTCAAACAAGAGCTTTGAAGGCCAAAGTGGAGAAGGGTTCCATGTGAATAGCTGTTGAACATGGGTCAGTCGGTCCTAAGGGATGGGCAAACGCCGTTCAGAAGGGAGGGGTAATGGCCTCCGTCACCCCCGGCCGATCAGAAGGGAGTCGGGTTCAGATCCCCAAACCCAGAGAGGCTGAGATGGATGCCGCGAGGGGTGTCTGGACATGCGCCGGGCCCTTCTCGCGGATCTCTCCAGCTATGGCCTGGCCAGCCGGCCGGCACCTAGCAGCTGACTTAGAACTGGTGCGGACCAGGGGAATCCGACTGTTTAATTAAAACAAAGAATCGCGAAAGCCTGCCTGAATTTCTGTCCAGTGCTCTGAATGTCAAAGTGAAGAAATTCAATGAAGCGTGGGTAAACAGTGAGAGTATTTATGGCGGGCGCCTCCTCGTTGGCGACCACTGGATAGGGTGGAAACACCTAAACTAAGATCCGGGCCACCCCAGAGAGGGCCAGCCACCCTGTCTGGGTGAAACTGCAGGTTACTGCTGGTCATTTATGTTATAAATGAAAATGAAAATCTAAACGGCAGAAGTGAAGCCACAGCAAGGGCTAGCACTATCCTTATGGAAGACAGAACATCTCCGTTACTATGTACCGATTGTGGGAGAACCTTTCCCTCTGTGAGAAGCCTGGGGATGCACAGATACCATCATCCTGAAGAGGTGAATGAAGAGAGGTTAAATGGGCTACAAAAGAAAAGGAAGATGTGGTCAATAAAGGAGGATAACCATCTGTCTAAACTGGCTAGCATGGAATGGAAAACGAACATTCTGCGGAAGGAACATCTAAAGGTTCTTCAGCAAAAGCTTTCCCACCATTCAACAGATGCTATCAAGAAAAGACTGCAAATGGTCGGATGGATTGCAGTTAAATAAAATGCAGATAACTTCCCTACCGATAGACCCATTGCCACATTTACAGCCGCCAATGTTACCCCTCCAACCCCCATCCCATGAAAGGATAAACAAGATTGCTGGAGGAAGTAGGAAAGGCAAAATCTGGACAGAGGAGGAAGACAAAAGTCTATTAGATCTTTCGGGAGACATATGGAAGAAAGGTATGCTGAAAAAAGACCATGCCAGAGAGATAGGTATGGTAGGGCGGCCCACTGAGGCAATAAAGAAAAGGCTTCTGAAGCTCGGTTGGACCCCACCAATAACTTTTGAAAATGCATACGTCAACAGCAGTTTATCCTCTTAGGGATACTACCCCAGAGAAGGAAATAGGACAGGAAGGAGCAACAGCACTGGAAGAGGAAAACATCACTACTACCTGGAAATAAAAGAACCGAGAACCAGGAAGTTGAAAGTACATGGCGACATATGATGTTGGGAAAGGCAATGGAGAGTTTGGAAGAACCGAGGATAGGGAGCGAGGAAATAACAGCAATGATAAACCAGATGCTTAAAGGTTTAATCACAACAAAACAAGCAGGGGATTTCCTTCAAAACCATATTGGAAAATATATTGAGATAAAATGGTTATGGAGAGGAAACACAAAAACAACAAACTGGCATCAAACAAACAGATAAGACGGCCAAGGTACGCACACGTACAAAAACTATACAAACTGAGAAGGAAGGATGCAGCAAACACCATCTTACAGGGAAACAGACAAAAGCATAGATGGAATGGAGGACTACTGGGCAAAGATATACGAATTGACCACAGTGAGCGCGGAGATCTTAACATAGACACAAGGGGAGCAAAAATGGAGGATCGTAGATCCAATTGAGGCAGCAGAAGTCACAGAAGATCTACAAAGCATGAAAAACTCAGCGTCAGGGATGGACAGATTTACTGCACAGGAGATACAAAAATGGCATCAACCATCAATGGCTGGATTATTTAATACCATTCTGGCAACTGAAACACTGCCGGCAACATTATCCTGTGCAAGAGTGATGAAAGACATAATATTATGAGGAAGCGAAGTAAGCTTGGAAAAAACAACTGCATGCATCAGCCGACGGGAGGGAACTACAATAGGAGGATATCGATACAGCAAGTTACTACTGGCTGGCAAACATCTTGGGATTATATTCAAGTAACCCTTTTCCCTGATAAAAACGTAACGAGATGCTGTGCTAAAATAGCGCTTAGGGAACAACTTTAGGTGTGACCAGCTGTGAATATGTGTGCAACACCTCAATGAACATTGACCGGAATTTATAGCCTCTGCTGGTGTAATCATTGGATGCACCTGGGGCAGGGCTATAAATAGATGCGTCACAGGAGCATCGTCAGGAATTTTGTCTGAAGAGCAGTCCTGGGGCATTCCTGAGACGTTCCCTTTCAAAAAGCTACACTTATGATGCAGCGCTGAAATAGCGCTTTGGGAACGAGAATACCTGCACTGTGGATGTCCGGACCCCCTACGATTGTGTAGTGTGCTCACAAGAGCACAAGAGGTCTCAGACATGAGCTTATGATGTCGACTCAAGGCCATAAGAGCCCGAAGTGGCATGAACATCCAAACTGTAAAATCTAATGAATGTGTGTGGAGAGTACCAGCCTGCCGCATAACAAACATGCTGGAGAGGGACACCTCTAGCCAAGGCTTTAGAGGCGGCGACCCCTCTGGTGGAGTGAGCCCTGATACCTACTGGTGAAGCCTGAAGCTCGTAGGCCAGGGCAATAGCGTGCCTCACCCAATGCGGCATAGTCTGCTTGGTGGTGGCCGCCCCCCCTGTTGTGGCCCCCATGGCAAACTAATAGTTGCCCTGACTTACGCCACTGGCTAGTGCGGTGGACATAAGTCTGAAGGGCAAGGACTGGACAAAGTCTGTGAAGTCTTTCCTGCTCCGGCCTTGTAAACGGTGGGGAGCAGAAGGCTTCAAGAGTGACCAGATGTAAGGTCGAGAAAGGCACCTTAGGCAGATAGTCAGGATGAGGGTGCAACATTGCTTTGGTCATTCCTGGGGCAAACTCTAAGCAGGCTGGCAAGACAGACAGAGCCTGTAGGTCCCCAATTATCTTTAGAGAGGTAATCAACATAAGAAAAACAAACTTGAGAGTCAGATGTCTGTCAGACTCTGACTCTAGAGGTTCAAAGGGGGTCTCAACCAGACCCTCAAGGACTATTGTTAAGTCCCATGAAGGGGTCCTGGTCCTAGCAGGAGGCCTCAGTCGCATAGCTCCACAAATGAAGTGAGCAAGTAGAGGATGTCTCCCCAATGGCACCCCGTCCATCAAGGCATGGCAAGCCAAAACGGCGGCCACATAGACCCTGAGAGTGGAGGGGCATATGCCTGCTGACAGTTTTTCCTTTTTGTGCATGATTGCACAATTGTGTTTTCAAAATTCAGGTTCGAAAACAATGCAGACAGCATGCTCAAACCACACTCTCAACGGGTGCAATTTATGCTTAGTGAATTCCCTTCTAGATATTTTGGGGCAGTCAGATTTTGATTTGCTCTGTTACTGTGAATTATATTTTTTAACTAGGGTGGACATCAATAAATCGAATCCGAGACTGCCCATGGAGGTCTGGTAGATTTTGTTGATTTAAAACTTGCATTAACCTCAACTGTTTGGGAGAAAATTAAACTCACTTTTAGCGCAACTCAGTGGACATTTCACATTGGAACTGCCGCAAAACATGTAAGGAGCTGTATAACATAATTTTTGCAAAAAATGTGCCACAGTCACATAATTTTCATCAGATCAGGCTCAACATATTCAGTACTGAGAGGGAACAAATGTGATGATATTTACTATTGAAAAAACTATATTCGGATGACTGCTAATCCAAATATTGTGATCAGTGCTACAGTGTATCTAAAGTGGTAATGGCCCTGTTCTGCAATCCCATACTGTTTGCAATGTAAGTATATATTTAACTGTTTGCAAAACACGAGGCCACTCCAGGTCTACATATAACCACTAGATGACCAGGTGGAGGATCGGTTTGAGGTATTCAAGGTCTGAAAACACTGCATCTGTTTAGTTATTTTGACCAGTTGTCATTTTCTGCAAATAAATGTTCTAAATGACAATATTTGCATTTGGAATTTGGCAGAAATGTTGTCAGTACTTTATAGAATAATAATAATAAAAAATGCATTTTACTCAAACACATACCTATAAATAGTAAATCCTGTGAAACTGATAATTTAAAATAATGTCCCTTAATGTTTATCCAGAGCTGTATATGCAGTATACAGTATATATACTATATACTATATCTATATATACACACATTCAATTGATCACAAAGTATAGTCAGGACCAAGCACCATCACTATTTTAAAATTTGTGATCAAATCTAGACAGTCCCCATTTCCAGCAGCCATCTCTCCAACACCTTATCCTTGAGTAATCATGCTAAATTGCTAATATTGCTCTAGAAAATCACATATCATTATATCAAACACAGTTGAAAGCTATTTGGTTCATTAAATGAAGCTTAACATTGTCTTTTGAGTTACCACAGAATGCAATAGACTGGCATGTCTTAAGGCCAATATTAGGTAAAAAATGACAAAAAAAAGAAACAGTTTTCTCTAGAAACTCATCAGTCAATCTTTGTTTTAAGGAATGAAGGCTATACAATGTATGAAATCTTCAGTTTTTTGGCAATTTCAAGTAAAGTTGTATACTACAGTCTTCAAAGACTAAGAACAACTGGCTCTAACAAGGACAGAAAGAGATGTGGCTGGCCAGAAGTACAACTAAACAAGAAGGTAAGTACATCAGAGTCTCTAGTTTGAGAAATAGACACCTCACGTGTCCTCAGCTTCATTGAATTCTACCTGATCAACACCAGTTTCATGTACAAAAGTAAGGAGAAGACTCAGGGGTGCATGCCTTATGGCAATAATTGCAAAGAAAAATACACTTTTGAAACAGAAAATAAAAAGAAAACGTTAGAGTTGGCAAAGAAACACAGACATTGGACAACAGATAACTGGAAGAGAGTGTTATAGATCTTAATCCCATTGAGCATTTGTGGGATTAGCTAGACTGTAAGCCACATCTATGGCAAGTGCTACATGAAGCGTGGGGAGAAATGTTACCTGAGTATCTGGACAAACTGACAGCTAGAATGCCAAGGATCTGCAAAGCTGTCATTGCTGCACATGGAGAGTTACTACAGAGTTACTTGATGATAACTCTGTAGTAGTTTAAGAAGTTCTGAATTTTTTATTTTTTAATGCTACTTTTGTGAATAAAGGTACCAATTTCTTTCCATAAGAGCAAAACCTGCACATTATTCCAAACTTTTTGGCTGCCAGTGTGTAGATGCAGGGCTTGTTTCTCCTCTCATATTTCCCTGATATGCAGTATACATGAAGTTGTCTCGATACAGTAAATATTTACAATTAAAAATAATAAAGTGTGAGTCTGATGAAACAGGTGTTCTATTCACACAGTGCACACAGACCGAGTGAGTAAGCAAAAGAGAGAGAATAATCACATAAGGACAAAATGTGTGCAGTACAAAATACACAGATTTTATAATAGTGCTAACTGCAGAAAGCACAGCAATTTGAAGACAAAAGTCAAATCCTACACATTTCTAGCCAGTTTTGAAATCCTGGCCAGAGGCTTTTTTCATGTCCTAAAAACAGGACATGTTTGTGAAAAAGAGGATGTTTGGTCTTCCAAAATTTCACAATGAAACATTATTTATTTTGCTGTGGTGCTGTGGACTGATGCAGAGGCGGAGCATGCCAGTGAATAGCACTCAGTTAATGGTTTTAGTTATTGGAGCATTCATAGCCAACAGTTACTGATGCAAGGTGGACAGACATTTTCAGAGTTGAGTTGAGTGACTCATCTCTCCCTCACAGCTACCTAGCTTACTGATCTGTATGTTTAGTGGAGGAATGGCACCTGATATTTGTATTTCATGAGAACGGCACACCCATTGGAAGTAGCAGTGCCGTTTAGAGATGAGAGTCGAGAAAAATCACAAGGCGCTTTTATGTAATGGTGAGATGTTATTTAAATATAGGCTTATAATGCTATAACTTACAAAGCAATACGTTTACACATATTTAAAAATGAAATAATTTTAGGTCAGTTGGACAGGCAAAATATGTGATTTGATTAGCAGTACAGCACATCAAAAATAGAAATGGAGCGGCCATCACCTGAATGCGTATCGCATCAATGGATGCTTCTAGTGCAGACAGCCCCATAGATCATGATGGATGCAATCTAGTTTTGTTAAGTGTGTAATAAACCATGTGGAATACATTAGGCTATAGTTAAATAATCCTTCAAGAGAATTACAGGAAACAACGAAGACCAAAACAAAATACAGAATGTAAAAATATATTTACTGGCCAGGTTTTAGGATGAAATATTAACAATCATGCGGGCCATATTTGGGCCATGGGCCAGTGCTTTGAGACCCCTGGATAAAAGCCTTTCAAATAATCGAACAAAAAGCCCATAAACTATTTTTCTCCATCTTATTTTTCTTCATTTTAACACCCCATCTACATTGAAAGGAAGCGAGCTATGCCAAAAAAAAAAAAAAAGAACATTCCCATTATTGCAAAAAAAATGTCTGCACTGCTAATGTGCAAGCAGTGTAGATTGGGTGCACTTGAGAGAAGAATCTGTAAAACTGTTTAAATGGTTAAGAGCTGTCCGTGACTGGTGCACATTTACTGAGAGTGCAGCATTTTGCCTCAAAGTATGATTAAAGACACAAGGCAAGGCATTTCTGACTAACGTTCAGACAACCATGTTAAGATTCAGGGATTCTATTAAACAGACTATTGATGCACAACCTTTGCTGACTTCACATCTTCACACGCAGGAACACACACACACACACAGTAAGCTTCACTGGAATGACAAATAGTGGTACATTTGTATTCCCAGTCCCAGCTCTGAGATGTATAGAAATGTGGACCACAGGATTGTCAGGGTTGCCATTGGAAATGGCAACATATGGAACCTTGATCTACCAGTTAATATAATTATGTGATTGCATTATTGCATTGTTTCGCACAAGGCTGGGTACTACTACTACTACAGTTTTCTGAATAATCTTTGTTTGTGTCTTTCTTAATGCTCAGTCTGACCACCACAAATTCAAGAAGTGTGTGACGAGTAGGAGGGCAGGGGTGGGATGGTCGGCCTTCAATTGGGCTAATAGGAGAGTGATAAAGCCGAGCCGGATGTGGCAGTTCGGGATAGAGAGAGCCACACGCAGCTGCTGTGTGTGTGTGTTTATGTTTGTCTTTTTAAGATTTCACTAAACATTATTTTGACTGATCAGCCGGTTCCCACTTCCTCCTTGCCCACATTAACCGTGCTACAAAGTGTTATACCAAGCAAATACAAAGGAAAATTGCTGCTTCACAACATAGTCCTGTGATGAAAAAGAGCCAACTGTTTATCTCACACTGGTAATGACAATACAGTGCACAGCATAACAATAAACAGAAATAATAAGAGCAGGAAAACTAAAAGTAATAATTAAAATTGCATATATAAAATTAATATAAAGAAATGAATAAATATATAAGTAATATGAAACAATAAAAAAAAAAAAAACGGATGAATTGCAACAAAGACATACCATTAAAAACTCAAATTAGATCCTTCAACACTGAAGCAATTCCGTGCAGGGTTAAAGTTGCCTTTGAATTTCTGCACCAATTCAATTAGTAAATGCATTATATATCATGAACTAA
This sequence comes from Moxostoma hubbsi, assembly GCA_032164185.1. Lineage (NCBI taxonomy): Eukaryota > Metazoa > Chordata > Actinopteri > Cypriniformes > Catostomidae > Moxostoma > Moxostoma hubbsi. The sequence goes on from JAVLUX010000006.1 coordinate 42,744,030, forward strand.
CAATGAATCATATGTTTTTACAGCATTTATTAATCTTTAAGTTAGTTCGTGTTAGTTAATAATGCATTAGCTGATGTTAACATATAATGACTTCTTGCCCAGGCTGGCGCTTGTGTCATGCTGGAGTGGAACACTCCACACACCCTTGAAACTCACGGCTTGATGACTGGTTCCTGGGTTCGGGGCGCCATGCACGGCCGCGCCCCCTGCCAGTCTCTTTCTTCTCGGAAGTGCACAACGAACTGACAAGGTCATGGGGGACACCTTTCTCTGTCCAATCCCGACTCTCTAGTTCATCCACTTTAACTACCCTCGATGGCGGGGCGGCCGAGGGATATACAGAGATTTCTTGGATGTCCTTGTCCTCGATGTAGAGCCCCCCGCAGGAAGCTGATGCCCCCCGCAACACGGAACGGCACTAAGACCACAAGGAAGGCTCCTGAGTGCCCCTGAGATGCACAACCCAGGTAGGAACATGTCCACTGGATTCCTGGAGCTGGTGTCCAGACCACTCCGTCCCCCGGTGGAGGGGCCAGATGGAGAATCTTGTGTTCCCTTTTGTTTTTGTGTTCGCCGCACCCCGGACGGGCTGCAGTACCCACATTTTCAAAAGAAAGAGCGGTTTCCTCACTCCTTTGGTCACACAGCTGGTGCTTACAGTTGCCGTACACCAAGCACTCACGGCCAGGGTGCTGCGAATGCGTGCCCTCCACCTTTGTGCGCCCGGCCGTATGACACTCACACCCATGGCCAGCAGTTGTGGGCTCTGAGGATGGTCAGAGGGCCCCTCCTCCCATGTCACTGACCCACCCTATGCCGGGTACAGAGAGCAAGGTAAGTGCTTCGAGGTTCCCCTTAGCACAGCCACGAGCTCGGGATGAAGCAAGGCCCCTCGACATGGCATCTCCTGCTCCCCCCGCCATGAAGCCCCACCCCAGGTACATCAGGCAAGATTTTCCCTTTAGTGCCCCTTGCCTGGAGCTTGGCTAACATTCTCCAACCCATCACAATGGCTTGCCAGGACCATCCGACTCGGCTACAAATTTCAGTTCGCCAGGCACCTGCCCCGGTTCAGAGGCATCCGCTTCACCTTGGGGAAGGGTGAGAATGCTACCACCCTGTGTGTGGAGAATGTGGTCCTTCTGCAGAAGGGGCGACCTCAACTATACAGCGGACTTGCTGTCACAGTAGGAGATGCTCAGAGGAGAGTGGAGACTCCACTCCAAGGTGGTCCAGCTTATTTGCAGTCGAATTGTGAAGCACAGGTAGACATGTTTGCTTCCTGGGATTCCTCCCACTGCCTGCTCTGGTATTCTCTGACAGGGGCTCCCCTCAGCACAGATGCATTGGAACACAGCTTACCCTGGGGCTGGGGCTGTGCAAATGTGTGTTCCCCCCAGTAAACTGGCTTGCACAGACATTGTGCAAGGTCAGAGAGGACGAGAAACAGGTCACCCTCATGGCGGAGTACTGGATGGGGCGAAGAAGATCTAAGTGGCCTACAGCCGACAGTGGTAGACATGGTCACTCAGGCCAGGGACACAGCCCTCTATGAGGCAGCCATATGACTTGAAGTGGCATTTGTCCGCAAATTGATATTCTTCTCGAGGCGAAGACCCCCAGAGATGCGCAGCAAGGTCAGTGCTTTCCTTCCTGCAGGAGAGGCTGAAGGGGCGGCTGTCCCCCTCTACCTTGAAGGTGCACGTAGCCCCTATAGTAGTGCAACAAAACGCAGTATTAAGTATTTGGGAATCACAACATGATTATCAGGTTCGTGAAAGGTGCTAGGAGGCTGAATCCTCCTAGGCTACACCTCTTTCCCTCATAGAGTCTCACCGTGGTCCTCCTGGGCCTACGGAGAGCTTTGTTTGAGCCCTTAGAGTCAGTTGAGCTACAGGCTGTCTCAGTGAAGGCTGCCCTCCTGACTGCACTCACGAAATCCATCAAGAGGGTTGAGGACCAGCAGGCATCCTCTGGCAGAAACACCTGCCTAGAGTTCGGTCCAGTGTTTTCTCACATGATCTTGAGACCCCAACCAGGCTATGTGCCCAAGGTTCCCATGACCACTTTTAGGGATCAGGTGGTGAGCCTGTAAGCGAAGCTGCCCCAAGAGGAGGCAGACCCAAACGTATCTTTGCTGTGTCAGATGTATGCTTTGCGCATCTATTTGGATCGCACGCAGAGTTCTAGATGCTCTGAGAAGCTCTTTGTCTGTTTTGGCGGACAGCAGAAAGCTATTGCTGTCTCCAAACAGAGGGTTTCCCACTGGACCGTGGATGCCATCGCATCGGCATACACGACCCAGGGCGAAGTGCCCACCCTGTTGGGATTAAGAGCACACTCTACAGAGTGTGGCATCATCTTGGGCACTTGCCAATGGCACCTCTCTAGCAGACATCTGCAGGGCAGTGGGCTGGGCAACACCCAATACCTTCGCAAGATTTTATGATCTACGGGTAGAGCCGGTTTCGTCCCGTGCATTGTCAGGTATGAAAAGATAAGTTTACGGGACAGCTGGCTGGGAATGCCACTTAAATATACCGCGTACAGTGCCTTTTCCCTCCGGAGGATTTCGTAGCCAGACCCAGTACGTGAGATAGCATGCCCTGTACTGGGGTAGGTGCTCCACAGGCGTTGGTTACCTGTTGTAACCCCCTGTGATGTATTTTCCACCTTACGGTTTTCCTATTGGTAGACCCACTTCTCCCTTGGGCAGAGTACTCTTTGCCTCAGGTCACCATGCTTGTAGAGCTCCATCCTTTCGGGCAAGACCTACAAACACGCCTCTTCCAAGTGTGGCTGGTGAGCCCGCTTGATGTATTTGCCACATGTTAACCTCCCATTCGGGCAGAATGTGGTCTCTGCTGTGTCTTTTCCACCTGAAAGAATAAGAAAGGAAAAGGACACCTTCCCAACATGAATTAAAAGCATTAAAAGGCCCCAGCTGACAATCTAAATATTCCGTGGAGAGAAAACAGAAAAAAGGCAGCGGCTGGTGCGGCCTGCTCCCATACTAGATATTTCTCCACCTTGGGGAGGCTACGTGCAGACTGAGTGCACTTGCTATTTTGCACGCAGCAGCTTGCTTGCACCTGCCTCAGCAGTTCACATAACACAGTGGACCACTAGAGTCACTACATTAACACAGCGTCGAGTGAGTGACAGATAGGGAATGTCTTGGTTACTGTCGCAACCTCCGTTATCTGATGGGGGGGGAACAAGATGTTGTGTCCCTCTTGCCACAATATTGTACTACCCGCTGAAATATCTGGGACCCTGTCTCGGCTCCTCAGCACAAAACCTGAATGAGTGGTTGTGTGTATTGTTTATTAAAAGGTCTATTGCATCTCCAAACACTGCAGGCTCTTACTAATACTCACTGTTCTGATCAATTAAGTTGTATTATTCACCACTTTACAATTTGGTGTGTGTGTGTGTGTGTGTGCGCGCATGTTTATACTACATTGTGGGGACCAAATGTCCCCACAAGGATAGTAAAACCTGAGATTACCTACCTTGTGGGGCCCAGTCAGTGGTCACCATGAGGGAAATGTCATATTAAACATACTAAACTATGTTTTTTATGAAAATGTAAAAATGCAAAAAGGTTTCTGTGATGGTTAGGTTGAGGGGTAGAGTTAGAGGATAGAAATGATCATTAGATCTGTTTAAAATCCATAAAATGCATGGGAGTATATGGAGAGTCCCACAATGAAATAAAAACAAGAGAGAGAGAGAGAGAGAGAGAAAATAATTTGAAAAAAAAAATATGATCTTCCAGAAAAAAGCCAGATGACAGGAAACCAGATACACATTCACTCTGGGAAACACTGCAAAAGAGCACACCCTACACTACGACTACATCAGTCTAAAAATCAGTGCTTCAAGGGTTTTTCCTCTGGCAGTGAATGCTCTAAAAAGAAAGCTAGAAGACCATTCTATGCCATTAAGGGAAAATTTACCCAAACAGATATCCCTGTAACAATTTGGTGTAAAATCTTTGACAGTATTACTATGCCTATTACTCTGGCAGATTACTCTAGATGGGACAAACACCCCACAGCATTTCTGCATGCAGAATTCTGTAGAAACATTCTAAGAGTTCAGAGAAGAACACCTACTAATGCATGCTGGGCAGATACCCCCTTAATTATCCATATTGAAAAATGATCCCTCAAATTTTGGACACACCTAAATTCAAGTTCCCCTAACACACTGCAACATGAAGCCCTTAAAACCCAAGAGTTGAAGCCTAAAACCTTTGTCAGCTGTCTCTGAAACTCACAAACCCACTAACAACTAACAAACACCAGTTTCAGACCAGCACTGCTGAACAAAACCAAATCAGAATAAACCAAATCATAAAAGGAAGCAAAAAATCATATTTGTGCCATTGGGAAATTAAAGTAAAAATAATAAAACCAAATTGGAATGTAATCGGACCCTAAACAGAAAGTATAATCTGGCAGAATATCTCCACACTGTAAGAGATCCAAAACAGAGACGGATTCTCACCAATACAGGCTCAGTGATCACAGTTTGGCCAAAAAGGGAGACACAGACATACATGGCTTTCAAAGGAAGAACAAATCTGTGTTCACTGTGACACTGGCAGAGCTGTACTGGTAATCTGGCATAACGGGCATTTTCCCGGTGGGCCGACGCACTTTGGGGGCGATCAGGGGCGGACTGGCCATTGGGAGAACCAAACGGGCCGGTAGTTCGGCCGTGAAATGAGCCGAATGGGCCGCGATAAGCTAAAATGAGCTGCTGCGTTATGCATAACGGACCACAAAATGGCGGCGCGATATGCAGAAAAGGACAGTTGTGGGCCAGTTGCCATGTAAAATCCCGGGCAGATTTATCTTCCCAGTCCAGCCCTGGACGCTGGTGAGTTCGAGATAGAGACACACTTTCTCCTTCACTGTGAAAGATTTATAGAGGTGAGAGAGTAATACTTTGACAAAAATTCCCAAACCTCATGCCACATTTCCAGTTCAATAGAAACAGATCAACTGCAGGTGTTACTGGGGGAGGACAATCGTGCATCAATTGCAGCAAAATTCATTTTTGAAGTGCACACCCTCAGAAACCAATTACTTCCATAATGTAATTTGTTCACAGTATTTTATTTTATATGTTCATAATATATTGTTAAATGCTTATTTTATACTGTATATTCTTATTATAGTTTTGATTTTATTTTATTAATTGCCAGGCACCATATTTTTATTGTTATATGTAATGTTTTATTTTAAAAGATTTTGTCATGTCATTATCTGTTTTGTGTAGTAATGCTTTGGCAATATTGTATGTAAACATAATCATGCTAATAAAGTACTTTAAATTGAAATTGATATAGAAGAGAGACAGAGAGAGACAGAGCGTGTGGAAGGGATTGACATAATAATCTACCATATTTTACACTGGAAAAAAAACTCTGGCAGGTGCTGAAGTTTAACTGTCACTTGTCACTTACAGAAACAACTTGATTCCCTATAAATATATATGTCTGGAAATCCGAGGATATGACATAACATGTACGCAAAGCTATAGGATCTTCCTCTGTAGCAAATAATTGGATACCCAAATACTTGTCAAATATTAGCCAGCTAATGTTATACATACAGTATTTAGATTTGTTAAAGGAATGGTTCACCCAAAAATTTATATTTTATAATTATAACTCATTATTAAACTATATTTTATTATGAACTGATAGAAGCTGATATTCCCTTAAATCAAATCATCTAATTTATCAACCTCATTGGTTCTTGCGTGTCTCGTGAACAAACGCCAAGACGTCTTGACAGAAGAACCAACAAGGTTTCATGTTATTGAAATGTCGCCATATTTGATTTGTGCTCTGTTTACATGAGGTGATCTATGATTCAAATTTCAAAGCACTTTCATTTCAGTCTTTTCATCACACAAACTGCCTTCAGAATAGATGCACGAGTGGCATGGACTACTTTGTGACTCACTATAAAGCTTAAAAAGCACACAAAAGTGTAATTCATCAACTGCTGTTGTATGGGAATCTCCAATTGTGTTCCACATGTAGGGCTCACGGTTTAGTAGCCGGTTTGGTTATTAGCAATAATGAAATAATTATCATAGATAACTATCAATTATTAAAATCAATAGAACATTGATTAGAATCAATGTTAGCTTTTTAATCCTTTAAATCAACAATCATCAAATCTAATAGAATATTAATTATTATCCAAGATAATAACTAATTATTAAAATTAATTAAACATTGATTAGACTTAACACTAGCTTATTGATCCTTCAAATTAAACAATCATCAAAGATAATTGTCAATTATCAAAATCAAAAGAATATTAATTAGGATTAATGTCGACGGGGCACCACCCTGGAATCAGGGACTAATAACCAGACAGTATAACAGTCTCAATATTAGATTGTTCTCTTAGGAAAATTGATGTCCGTAGATCATCAAGATTAAAAAAAGAGAACAACGAAGGGTTGAATTCGAGCACTGGCATCCCCTGCCAGCCTTTGACACATGTGTATGCAAAACAAACCAAAACACTTCTCTTAATTATAACGAAGTTTATTGAAAATATAATATCAATTAATAATCAACACAATGCAGTCAATAAACTTCCGACATTCAAACTACAAACTAAACAGTGACAGTAACACCTGAGAGGACGGTGTGTGTGTGTGTGTGTGAGGAGTGACGCGCACAAAATGGCGGACGTGACTCTCCTGGAGAGTACGTCACGTGAGATTTCCGGCCAGAGAGTATGGCCGTGAATGTGGGCGGAGAGAAGCCGGTTAATGGCGTCTGCCCGTTTTCAACGTGTCTCCGCTTGCCCGATAACCTGGGGACAAAGCCGAGCTTTATCACAAAGTTATCTACTAGCAAATGGTTGTGAGAGGTCGCGCGCGTGTGTGTGTGTGTGTGTGGTTAGTACAAGAGAGAGAGAATGAAGTGGGGGCATTGAGGCCGGTTTCGCGATCGTGGGAGAGAAGGCAACTGTTTTCCACTCAGAGACGCGGTGAACGGCTCGTAACCCGTCCAGCGAACTCTGGTCCTTTGATGGATAAACACAGTGCCGGTCTCATCCGCGATGGCGTAAACACACAACAGTCCAACGTGGTTGGATTACAACACAGCAAACTCTAATTTATGATAACAGTATGTTGCATTAATACCTTGAGTATTATTAGCTGCAATGAGCGGACTCTACGGTCCGTAAACTGTACAAAACAATAAACTTGATCCACAAGAATAACACACCTAAATATTCTATCTCTGCCCAGACGTTAACCTCTTACTTGGATCGCGTGCGGACGCATGTAGAACGTGTGTTCATCCGTTGTTCGACTCCGACTCGGTTCCTCGAGTCTCGGGTGATGACGGGAGGCCGTTTCCTCGCTCTGTCGGCGGGCGGTACGGCGGCTGATTCTCGGCGGGCTGGTGGAGAAATCAGCGACGTCAACTTGATTGAAGAGGGAAGAGAATTCTTCTTTCTTCACTTCTGCAGGCAAACGGATGAAGTGTTCGGTTGAACACAATGTTCTCAACTCGTCCAGCGAGATGGAGATTGTATTGCCGCAGTTTCAAGTTGCACGTTACTTCCTTGTGCACCGAGGCAACACCACGTCTATACACGGCGGGCAAAGTCACTGGAAGCACCGAAGGAATCGATTTCCGATGCATTTATACTCCTGATGACATCATAGTTGAGGTGCGTTCTGTGCCTCATCCAATAGGAGTTTTGGAATTTCACACAGTTGTAAAGTGAGCAAGGCTTTTTGGGATTTGCAGTTGTTTTTGTACTCCCTTTGTTTGATTTTGGCGCGATTTTTATCAGCAAGATTTATGACTTTGTTTTTGTGGGCCTCAGTCAGGCTTTACGACTGTGTTAGGCCTGCCTTTGTCTTGTATCTGAATACATGAGGCCCTACACACAGAAGAAAGAAATTCATATGGGTTTGTAACAAAATGAAGGTGATTTTTTGGCTGAGCTATTCTTTAAACTATTTTCTTGGAAACATTTGTGCTGTTTTATATGATTTAAGAAATAATTAATAACAAGGTGCAGTATGGCGTATTCATTGTTTTGGATTAGTAGCGTTTGGATTTTGGATTAGCAGCAAATATGTATTAAGACACACAAACATCTAAGACCTTCTCCCAAGCCTGTGCATGTTCTTCCAATGCATTCTCACGCACATATATAGTTGTTTACCCACCATGCACATTTGCACACCCACAAATACACTCGTACAAGCAGAGCAGGGTTAGTGATGCGATCTTGCGGTCATGCCTTCAAGATTCACCCCTGCATCCACACATAGAATGAAGATTACCTGTTCAATAAATACCTTTGCTCTTAGTATTCACTCTCAATGTTAGTATTGAATACACTTTCTCTCATCACCAAGAAATGTTTTTAAATTATATACATTTATATTATATAAATAAAAAGAATACTTAAACAGTTGTTTAACAGTGAGGCACTTACAATGGAAGTTAATGGGGACAATATTTGGAGGGTTTAAAGACATAAATGTGAAGCTTATAAATTTGTAATAGCACTTAGATTCATTCTTCTGTTAAAACTTGTGTATTATTTTAGCTGTATAATTGTTAAAATTGTTTATTTACTGGGATTACAGGCCATTTTTTCACACTACAGGACCATTTAAAATGAAATAATGGATCCAAAACATTGATTAAAAGTAGTAAAAAAGAACTGTTGACTAGTCACGGCTCAAATTACACACTATCCATTACACGTTCACATACATTTTATAGGGATTTTTGTATATCATTATTCACTCATCCTCATGTTGTTCCAAATCCATATATTTTTTTTTCCTTCCTTGGAACGCAAAAGAATATTAGGCACTGACAGCCTCAGTCGCCTTTCAATGTCATTGCATTTTTATTTTTTTTTTGTTCCAAACAATTAAAGTGAATAGTGACATAAGGGTGAGTCATTTTCTTTTAAACACTTTAACATAAAATCTTTATCTATTTTTTTTTATTATTATTTTTTAACGTGCACATTATTATGCATCTGCTAATGAAACACACATCAATACTTGTCTGGTGAATCTTGGCAAAGTGGAAACAATATTACCTGAGGAATTAAAATTAGGCTTCTGGTAGCAGAGAAAAAGAGAGGCACTAAAATGAGAGTAGAAATGAAAAGGTGAAGTGGATTTATCATCTGAAATGTGCATTGCATGAGAAAAAATGAGAGTGAGAGGGAGAGCTTGTACAGTAAGGAAAAAACATGTAGAGATAAACAGCAGGACTCACAACAGCAAAATAGGAGAGATACAAATAAAACAAAGTAGATAGGAAAACCTATTGACGTGAAATGAAAAATAAATAAACGGCGGCGCCTGTGGCGACTGTGCATAGTTTCTTCAGTGTGTAAATGAGTGTGTGCGTGTGGATGTGCTTGCAGGTGTGTGTAAGGGATGACAATATCTGCTCATTCAGACTGATTAATGCACTCACACACACCACAGGCAAATTATGGACTGGGACACTCCACCTTGCTCTATATGAGCATACGCAAACACGCAGCTGAGCTAAATGATGGAATGAAATGCTCCACCTTGCACTGTCACACATCACAGAGCCCTGCAAATTACCTGACTCCCAAACCCAGACAGACAGACACAAGGAAAGGAAGACAACTAGAAAAGCTGGAGGGGGAGGGGTCACTGTGTTAATAGCAAAATAATTCCTTCTTCATAATGATTATAGTGAGATATGTCTGTCATTAACATTTAGGTAAGAAACATGTGGCCCCCATTTGCATGTCCAATGTTAGAAGTTGGCATGATAATTAGCGATGATATCATTGAGTCTTTATCTCTCGATTTCCCTGCTATTGGTGGATTAAAGGTGAAGTGTGTAATTTTTCTTTCTATGATAAAATACTTTCTCATGTCCCAGCTTAAAGAAATAGTTAATGCAAAATGAAAATTGTGTCATCACTTACTTACCCTTATGCCGTTCCAAACCTGTGTGATATTTATTCTTTCATGGAACACCAGAGGACATGCTAGGCAGTTTGTTGAGTCTGATCTCATGAAAATGACGTGACAGTGGCATAATTACATGTTTCTTGACAGTTCTGAGGTAAAATATCCACCATGTGCCAATAAAAGTGAGTTCAAATAAGAAATGTAAGAAGTTTTTAAGGCTCATGCTCGATGAGTTTAAAATCAACAAAGCTTACCTCTGTACCCTAAACCTTAAACATATCCAGTGGTGTCATAAAAATCAAATGTGAGATGAAAAAATGCATTTGCTGAAGTATCTAATTTTGTGGTGCTTCTATGACAATTTCAGCTCACGTGTCGACTCGCATGCTCTTCAGAACTCGTTCTCTCTGTTTTTTTGCATAATAATTTTGCATCATAATCAGTTGAGATACTACAGAATTTGATCGTTCTTGAACAAGCATGTAAATGCTGTTAAAATGCATCATCTTACAAGTCATGCACTATAGTAAAAGTGTTTAGATGTCATAAAATAGCATTGTGTGAGGAACAGGGTGAAAATTAAGTGTTCATGTATTGTTCATGAAATCGTTGTTGTAGCAAAATGTAGGTAAAGTAACGTTGATTTTATGAGACCGAGTTGTACAAACAGGTAGTCCCACCCTAAACACATGCTATTACATTATAGGTGAATAATGTTATACCCAGTAATGAGATCTTTATGAACAATAAAGACCAGGAGTCAAAGTTGAAGTTTCGATCAATAGAGAGAGCGAGTTTACTGAAGACAAAGTTCTCCACATTTCCAAAGGCAAAAGACAGAAACAGAAAATTAGTTGAGGATCTAACCTCAAACTAACTTAGATTATAGAAACAACCATAATTAAAGGCATATGCAAATTAATTGACATCATCTCTTAGAAATACATGGTTCTGATAGGTACCATACAGATATTTATAGAAACAATCCAAATATGTTGAACTGTTGATCTTTGCAGAAGATGTCATTTAAAAACATAACACTGATTAGCTGGAACCACAAAGTCTCAGTTGGTCTGCAAATAAGTGTCAAAGGTAATTGTAAGTCCGACAGGACTTTTCTTCTTTTAGATCTGGGGCCAGAGGGTGACTGTCCATCTCACCCAATCACCTGGCTCCATCACTACAACAATTCCTGTTATTGATTTAGAAAAGACTATAGAAGTGAATGAAAAATGCAAAGACGGAAAAATAAAATACTGCATTTTAAGAGAAAGAAGAGACTGATTCTTCTTAATGCTGAATTTTATAGAGACCCAGGCTGAATATATATCTTCTCTTCTAGAACAAACATTGAGATAACTCAAAGATTGCACATACACACTTTTGGGGCCTGATAATTTCAAGGTGAAAAGGTACAGAAGGTTTATTCTTTACCTAAAATTTAAACACAATAAAACTCTTGCTTAAATTTTTGATCAGCATTCAACTTATCAATAGGCTGAAGAGACAGGGGTAAACCTTCAACTTGATTACACACTTCAACTTAAACAATGAATTCACCACATAGAACATATTAAACATTATAAAGAACGGTTGAGGATGAGGCAAAAAAAGCATTTTTAAAAAGTAAAACTGATGGACGTGCTCACAGCAAGAAAATGTTTTTCTGTAATCTATTTTAATTACTAGGAAGAGAGGCCGACTTTTCAATTTCCTGTATGTTAATTATATTTTTGGAATAATTTTTCTGCAATTTTTCATACTTAAATGCTGATTACAGTGACATAATGATAATGACATAACAAAGAATAAAAAAACAAACAAAATGTTCTTCCTTTATACCCCTTTATACCGTGCCCTCTAATTTCCATGCACCTAAATGGTTTTTTCTCTCTCTCTCTCTCTCTCTCTCTCTCTCTCTCTCTCTCTCTCTCTCTCTCTCTCTCTCTCTCTCTCTCAATTCAATTTAAAGTACTTAATTTGGCATGATTGTGTACATACAATATTGCCAAAGCATTAATACACAAAACAGATAATGACAAGACAAATAATAATAATAAAATAGTAACAAATAACAATAAAAATATAATTAAAATAAGGTGCCAGGTAATAAATAAAATAAAAACGTCATGGTTACTGTTGTAACCTCCATACCCCGATGGAAGGAACAAGATGTTGTGTCAATTGTAATGACCGAACTGCGTATCTCTGTGGGTCTTCAGATCTGGAAGAACACCAATTTGCGAACAGATGCCACTTGAGGGCATAAAGTTGCATGGTAGAGGGAGCTCTGGCTTGGTTTATTGTGTCTACGACTGCAGGTGGTAGACCATTTAAGTCTTCCGCGTCCCATTCAGGGGCCAGACGTGGAGATTCCAGAGGTCTGGTCGCGGGTGCCCCACCCCTGAGAAAGGAGGTCCTTCCTCAGGGGAATTTGCCAGGGAGGTGCTGTCGTGAGGAGCGTGAGATCTGAGAACCAGGTCCGGGTGGTAAAAGATGGCCGCGTCCGGGAGCTGGGACTGCAAGGTTTTGGTGGCCGGGGTGCTGTGAGAACGGCACGCGCCAGTCTGATGACCCAGGAAGTGAGGGAATTGCTCCTTGACAATTTGGGTAAAGCAGCCTGAAGGGGGGTGCGGTGAAGAAAAAGGGAGAATGGAGGATTCTCCTCCCGGCCCTCCACCGGGGGACAGAGTGGTCTTGCTACCAGCTCCGGAGCAAACATCTGGCTTCCTGGGCTTGCTTCCTGCGCCTCAGGAATGCTTAGGCTTTTAGGGGCCCTAGAGGAGATCCTGGAGACGGGGGGGCATACGCCACCTGCGGGGCGTTCGAGCTGGGCTGGTTTCTTCATCGCTGACAACTGCTCGGCGAAGTCGTCAACGATGTCACCGAAGAAACCGAACTGGGAGACAGGGGCGTTGAGGAAGCGGGCTTTGTCAACTTTACGCTTCTTGCCCAAGTTCATTCATTCCTGGACCACGAGGGTGGCCATCGCCGCCCGAGTGCTTACGCTGTGACCTTCGTAGCTCTGAGGGCGAGGTTAGTGGCAGAGCGCAGTTCCTGCAGCACATCAGGATCGGGACTCCGAAGAACAAATCTGTCTGGCATTCGCTCGCCCGCTCCCTTTATAACCGTATGTCTGGGGCGGAGCATGCAAATTCTGTCTGCCAACTTGACATTGGCCTTTTCTCAAGTTCAAGTTCAGAGGCAAGTGGGGCTCTCAGAAGAGACACAATGTCAAGTGAGTGACAGAAGGGGAACTATAATAACAATATACACTATAAAATATAAAATAAGCATTTAACAGGACATTATGAACATAAGAAAATAAAAGTACTGTGACTGAAGTACTTTAAGGCAGTGATTGGTTTCTGAGGGTGTGCATCTCAAAAATGAATTTAGCTGCAACTGATGCATGACTGTCCTCCGCCAGTAACACCTGCATCTGATCTGTTTCTGATGAACTTGAAAACTGTGGCATGAGATTTGAGAGTTTGTGGAGGTAAACCTCTGTAAATTTCTTACAGTAAAGGAGAAATTGTGCCTCTGTCTCGACCGTGTCACAGTGAGCACAGACTCGTTCTTCCTTTGGAAGCCATGTTTGTCTGTGTCGGCCTTTTTTATGGCCAGACTGTGATCACTGAGTCTGTATTTGGTGAGGATCCCAAATGTCTCTGTTTTGGATCTCTTACAGTGTGGAGATATTCTGCCAGATTATATGTTCTGTTTAGGGCACGATAACATTCTAATTAGCTTTGGTTTTTACTTTGATTTTCCCAATGGTCCAAATATGAATTTTGTCTTTTTTTAATGATTTGGTTTATTGTGATTTTGTTTAGTTCAGCTGTGCTGGTCTGAAACTGGTGTTTGTTTGTTAGTTGTTAGTGGGTTTGGGAGTTTCAGAGCCAGCTGACAAAGGGGACATGGGTTTTATGGGCTTCATGTTGTAGTGTGTTAGGGGAATTTAAATTTAGGTGTGTCCAAAATTTGAGGGATTGTTTTTCAATATGTATAATTAGGGGATATCTGCTTGGTTCGGCCCGGCATGGATTAGTAGGTGTTCTTTTCTGAACTCTTAGAATGTTTCTACAGAATTCTGCATGCAGGGATTCTATGGGGTGTTTGTCCAATCTAGAGTAATCTGCCAGACAGAGTGGACCCCAAACCTCACATCCATACACAGCAATATGCATTGTAGTACTTTCAAAGATTTTACACCAGATTGTTACAGGAATGTCAGCTTGGGTAAATTTGCCCTTAATAGCATCTAATGCTCTTCTAGCTTTCTCTGTTAGTGCATTCACTGCCAGACCAAATCCCCCTGAAGCATTAATTTTTAGACCAAGGTAGCTGGCAGTAGCACCAGATCATCTGCATAGAGAAGAAATGTAACTTCAGAATTATTTAGAGTAAGACCGGGTGTTCCAGTAGCACTGCTAACTCATTAATGTAAAAGTTGAACAGAGTTGGACTCAAACTGCAGGCCAGTCTCACTCCACACCCTTGAGTGAAGAATTCTGTTCTTTTACTGCCAATTTTAACTGCGCACCTGTTGTCCAAATACATATATTTTATAGTGTTCGTTTTACCCCCAATACCGCATTGTAGAATTTTATAATATAGGCCATCATGCCAAATGGAATCGAATGCTTTTATAAAATCAACAAAGCATGCATAAATTTTGCCTTTGCTTTTTTGATGAACGTGCTGGTTGACTAATGTGTGTAGCATTATAAATGTGGTCGGTGGTGTGGTGGTTTGGTAGGAAACCAATCTGACTCTTACTCAAGACATTGTGCTTGGTAAGGAAGGCCTGTATCCAGATGTTCAGGATACAACAGAAAGTCTTCCCCAGATTGCTGCTCACACAAATACCTCTGTAGTTATTGGGTCGAATTTGTCTCCGCTCTTATATAATGGGTGTATTAAGCCCATACTCCAGGTGTCAGGAAAATAGCCAGATTGCAGAACCAGATTTAACAGTTTTAACAAGGCCTCCTGCAATACTGCTGTACTGTGCTTCAACATTTCTGTTCTAATGTTGTCTAAACAACATGCCTTTCTGGGTTTTAATTTCTTAAGTGCATCTAACAATTCTTCTCTACTAATCTGATATTCTAAAGGATTTTGGTTATTTTTTATTGTAGATTCCATTTGACTCTGTTTATTTTGCATGTTTTTCTGGTCAGGTGTGAGATTTTACGTTTTAAAAATAGTCTTTCCATAATTCTACATTTTGTATGGCTATGTCCTGGCTGTGTTGTGTATTCAGACTGTTCCATTTTTCCCAGAACTGATTATTATAATTGAGTCTTCAATTTCATTAAGAGTATTTTTTAGGTGTTGTTGCTTTTTGTGGCATATTGTATTTTTATAATCCCTGAGTGCTTCACAATAGTTTTGTCTGGTTTCAGATTTGTGTGGCTCTCTGTGTTTTTGGTTAGAGATCTGTCTGTCTTTATCGAACCAAATTTCATCCCCAGTTTTTAGTTTAGTTTTCTTGTTTGTACGGAGTAAATTTGCTTTGATTGAGCACCTTTAATAAATGTCATTTATTTGTTGTACTGAGGAATTTACATTGATCTTGTTAGCCATAAACCGTGTTATTTGAAAAATATTGATTAGGTTGGATATTTCTTTGGAGCTAATTGCACTAAGGAATTTGGACTCATATTTTGGGGACCATTTGTATGTTTGGTTTAGTTTGAACAGGTTTCTGGGCCCATGGTCTGTTCTATGGTGTTGGATTTTCTTTAGTAACACATTAATTTGACAGTGGTCTGATAGGGTAGACTGTGGTCTGACAGTGAATGCACGTATGTAGGTAGTGTCTGTAATACACAAAACAGATAATGACAAGACAAACAATAATAATAAAATAGTAACAAATTACAATAAAAATATAATTAAAATAAGGTGCCGGGTAATGAATAAAATAAAAACTATAATAACAATAGAAGAAGAAGAAGAAGTTTTATTTATATAGCGCCTTTCCAAAGCTCAAGGTCGCTTTACATTGTACATTACAATACATTTAGACACCGGCACATACATTACAGACACATAGGATACATATAGTAACATTATCCAAAATGTAAGTTAAAGAGATATGTTTTTAACTGGGTCTTGAATGTAGTCACAGATGACGTAGTGTAAGAGGTAGCGAATTCCATAATTGAGGAGCATTAATACTGAATGACCTTCCACCTACAGTGGATAACCGGAAATGAGGGATGGACAATAAACCAAGTTCAGCTGATCTGAGAGATCGTGTAGGGCGGTAAGGGTGGAGTAGGTCAGACAGATATTGTGGAGCAAGACCATTTAATGCTTTGAACGTTAGAAGCAATACCTTAAAGTGGATAAGTGATGCCACAGGTAGCCAGTGGAGGTCATGAAGCAAGGTTACAAATCAATGACGAAGGCTTAACGTGGAGTCCATCAATATCAAAGGACTGGCCCATCCTTTCAACTGAGGCAATAGAGCCAATCACTAATATCTCGGTTTTCTTATCATTTAATTTGAGGAAATTCAGGGACATCCACTGTTTGATGTCCCTGATACATGCAGTGAGTGAGTCAGGCAGAGATGGCCTAGCGGAGCTGGTGGTAAGATAGATTTGAATGTCATCAGCATAGCAATGGAATTTAAGTCCATGTCTGCGTATGATGTCACCGAGTGGATATATGTAGATGATGAACAGTAGTGGGCCAAGGACCGAACCTTGAGGAACACCCTGTGTAAGTGAAGTAGTGGCAGATCTAAACCCTTGTATAGTGATATAATACTTTCTGTCGCTGATATAAGAAATGAGCCAGGAAAGAGCAGAGCCTGTGATGCCAATATCAGAAAGCCTAGAGATCATTATTTCATGACAAACTGTGTCGAAAGCAGCGCTTAAATCAAGGAGCATCAAGATGTTTATCAGCCCTGAATCCATGGACAAAAGAATGTCGTTGACCACCCGAAGAAGAGCAGTTTCAGTACTATGTGATGGGCGAAATCCAGACTGAAAAGGTTCCAAAAGACCATTAGCATCCAAATGTGATCGCAATTGTGAAGCAACAACCCTTTCAAGGACTTTGCTCAAGAATGTTAAGTTGGATATTGGTCTGTAATTGTCCATATTTAGGTGGTCTAAGCGTGTTTTTTTAAGAATCGGGGTCACTGCAGCTATTTTTAATTCTGCTGGAACAACGCCAGACGCCAAACTACAGTTTATCATATGTGTTATATAGGGTGCAACCTCGGGCACACACAGCTTAAGCAAAACCATAGGTGTGGGATCAAGCCGGCAGGATGTGGAATTTGACTTCACAATTAGATCACTTATGGCAGCAGGAGTAGTTAGAGTGAAAGCAGAAAGAAAGTTTGTTGAGTGAACGGAACCAGCTAACCTTAACTGGACATTTGAGTCACTTGTATGAGGAGTGTTTTTGGTAATGGATGCAGTGATTGACTTCAGTTTATCAGAGAAGAATTGAGAAAAGCTATTTACAAGCCCCACAGAGCCCGAAATAACATGTTGTGGTGGATTTGTGAGTTTGTTAATCATTGCAAATAGTGATCTGGGCCTGCATTTTGAATTTCTGATGATAGAGGTGAAATAAGAGGATCTTGCATCGTTAAGGGCTGTACGGTACTTAAGCAAGTGTTCTTTGAAAGCTAAAGAGTGCACGATAAGTCCAGTTTTCCTGTATAGTCTTTCTAGGCGGCGACCCTCAGTTTTTATAGTTCGTAGTTCAGGAGTGAACCAGGGTGAAGCACGAGTAGATGGAACCAGTCTAGTTTTAACAGGAGCATGCCTCTCAAGTATTTGAGACAAAGCATTGTTGTATATACAGCAGATTTCTGACGGACAATTAGATAGTAGACATTCTGACAAGGTAGAATCCCTTATTGAAGCAGAGAAAGAAGATGGATTCACAGAGTAGATTTTACGATAAGTCAGCGTTTTCTTCAATGATGATATAGATATTGGGAAACTACAACTGAAGCTTATGAGTTTATGGTCTGAGAAAGCAAAGTCAGAACCATTAACAAAGATATTATTTAAACCAGATGTACATATGAGATCCAGTATATGACCCCTGGAGTGGGTAGCAAAAGTTACATGTTGAGTTAGGTTGAAACAGTCCAGTACAGACATCAATTCATTGCATTGTGCAGTGTTTTCATGTATATTAAAATCACCAAGAAGAATAACAGATGAATAATTACCACAGACAAGCGTAAGTAACGCACTAATCTCAGATAAAAAGTCAGAGGAGCATTTAGGAGGTCGGTAAATTAAGATTACAGCCAGTGGTGTTTGGCCAGTCATTTTCAGCGCTAGGTATTCAAATGCTGAAACATCATGAAACTCGATCCTGGAAGTTTTAGTAGTCTCACGGCAAACTACAGCCAGCCCTCCACCTCTACGATGAAGACGCGGTTGAGAGAAGTAGATGTACCCAGGTGGAGTTAAGAGGTTCAGGTTGTAAAGG